>SJYX01017274.1:31035-41836 GCA_006410675.1 Oreotragus oreotragus | reverse complement strand
AGATTTGGACTGTGAAGAAAGCTGAGTGCCGAAGAATTGATACTTTTGAACTGTGGTGTTGGAGAAGATTCTTGAGAGTCCCTTGGACTGCAAGGAGATCCAGCCAGTCCATCCTAGAGGAGATCAGTCCTGAGTGTTCTTTGGAAGGACTGATGCTAAAGCTGAAACTCCAATACTTTGGGCACTGCATGTAAAGAGTTGACTAACTGGGGAAGACTCTGACACTGGGGGGGATTGGGGGCAGGAAGAGAAGGGAACGATGGAGAATGAGATGGCTGGATGGCATCACCGACTCCATGGATGTGAGTTTGTGTGAACTCTGGGAGCTGGTGATGGATATGGAAGCCTGGAGTGCTGCAATTCATGGGGTCACAAAGAGTTGGACACGACTGAGCAAATGAACTGAAATGAACTGATCTGAAGTATGTTTTATTTCTCTGTTCAACCACTGCTAACTAATCAGACAGGATTAAACACCCTAGATTTTGCCTTCCCAATAGCACTGTTTAACTCTCTGTCATGCCGCTGTTGCTGCTAAATCACTTCAGTTGTGACGGACTCTGTGTGACCCCATAGATGGCAGCCCACCAGGCTCCACCATCCCTGGGATTCTCCAGGCAAGAACACTGGAGTGGGTTGCCATTTCCTTCTCCAATGCATGAAAGTGAAAATTGAAAGGGAAGTCGCTCAGTCATGTCCGACTCTTCGTGATGCCATGGACTGCAGCCCGCCAGGCTCCTTGGTCCATGGGACTTTCCAGGTAAGAGTACTGGAGTGGGTTGCTATTGCCTTCTCTGAACTCTCTGTTATAGATCACTTTTATTATCCATCTAAGAATGCATGTGAGAGCCGATTGATGTCTCCCCGCTTCCATAGGTGGGAAGCTCTAAGCAAGCTGAGACTGGCTTTTGCTCTGCCCAGACTTTCATGGCTCATGTAGAACACAAATACTGGCACATAAGAGACACTTACAACTGAATATTTATTAAAATAAAGATGCGAAAATTAACTCTTTTTATCAACACATTTTTTATCCAATTTTGACAATTTCAGAAAGATTAAAATGAGAAGATATTTAGGTGATGAATCAATATCATATATAGATCAGTGATGACTATTTCTTAAGTATTTGCACACTTTAAACTCTGCTTCTCAGGCCCCTTTTGTGACATGCAAAAGACATATTAATCTTCAATTTTAAATCAATATAAAATTATGATTTTTAGAAAAATAAATGAGATTTTATATAGTGTAAAGATAAATATATATACAAAAACACACAGATATCTAGACAGATAGCTAGATAGTATAATAAATGACAACTAGATTTAAATAGATAAATAGATGATTGATAGACTGACATATTGACAGATTCACTTCACTGTTACAGTGTGTGTGCTTAGTTGTTCAGCCATGTCTGACTCTTTGTGACCCCATGGACTATGACCTACCAGGCTCCTTTATCCATGGGGATTCTCCAGGCAAGAATACTGGAATGGGTTGCTATGCCCTCTTCCAGGGGATCTTCCCAGTTCAGGGACAGAACCCAGGTCTCCCACACTGAAGGCAGATTCTTTATCATTTGAGCCATCAGAATATAATTTTTCAGCCTTTGTTCTCAACATACTATACAGTAAAATCATCCAGAGTACTTGTTAAAAAGACTAATTCCCCACTCCCACTCCAGCCTTTCTGAATCAAAATATAATGAAGGTAAGGCCTAGGGATTTGCGTGTTACTAGATTTTCAAGCCAAAATTGTTAAACATTTAAACACTGAGGCATACTGCTTTAGAAGTTACATTTAAATTCTCCTTTGCTAATTGCCNATACTGTACAGTAAAATCATCCAGAGTACTTGTTAAAAAGACTAATTCCCCACTCCCACTCCAGCCTTTCTGAATCAAAATATAATGAAGGTAAGGCCTAGGGATTTGCGTGTTACTAGATTTTCAAGCCAAAATTGTTAAACATTTAAACACTGAGGCATACTGCTTTAGAAGTTACATTTAAATTCTCCTTTGCTAATTGCCTGTGTTCTACTTCATTCTTACAGAGGCATGAGCATAGTGTTCTCTTAAAAGCAAAAGGCAATAGATTTAGTCTGGTGACAAATTCTCAGGAATAAAAGAGAAAGAGGGTAATGAGAAGTAAATGACTTCACTAAAAGGTCCATGACCATCAAGCAGGAAAGTCTTGTAATGCTACTTTGATTAGCATAACATAAAATAATGATATTAATAGAACTGGAATTCACGATAACTATGTTATCTGAAAATAAAAATAAGGGAATACATTCATATTGTATTCTACATCTGATCTTCCCACCATACTAAAACACATAGGGCTTCCCTGGTGGCTCAGATAGTAAAGAATCTGCCTGCAGGAAGATACACTGGAGGAGGAAATGGCAACCCACTCCAGTATTCTTGACTGAGGAATCCCATGGACAGAGAAGCTCTGGTGGGCTATAGTCCATGGAGTCGTGGAGTCAGATACCACTCAGCAACTAACACTTAAGAAATGATTTAAACAGTTAGACATAATCCTAATTAAAATGTAATTACACATTAAAGAGGAAATACTTTGTCATTTTAAAGACTTGAAAATATACATTATCAATATCTTGCCAAATTTGCTTTCATAGAAAAATGAGTTAATTGCCTAGCTCACTAACAGTATTTATTTTTACCTTTTTTAAGGAAAGGATCCCTTCTCTTGTCTCTTTGTCAGTGGAGATGGAGAATATGCCAACACCATCACCATCAATGATGGAGTATGTCATGTCCGCATTTGAGCCAGTGTCTGCATCATTTGCCTTGATTTTCCCAACAGCTGAACCAACTTGAGCTGACTCAGGAACATACAGCTGATAATGCTCTGAAAAATATTTTATATTAAAATTATTTGATATAATAATGGTCATAAAACAACAATCATTTCATAAAAAGACACTGAAATATTTAGGCCACACATCTACTTATGTTTACATCTATTTTATCAATGTTCACATTTTCCTATAGGCACTTATAATAGATATTAAGCATAATGTACATGTTGTCACCAATTGTTTTACTGAGAAGTTAGAAACGTCTATTACAGTGATTTATTATATAAAGCTTCAAATAACTATATAAATAACAGAAACCTTTAATTAAAATGTAATTTTATAAAAAATTTCAACCAAGGTTAAATTAATGAGATTTAATACTATCAGTTCAGTTCAGTTCAGTCACTCAGTCGTGTCTGACTCTTTGCAACCCCATGAATCGCAGCACACCAGGTCTCCCTGTCCATCACCAACTCCCAGAGTTCACTCAGACTCACGTCCATTGAGTTAGTGATGCCATCCAGCCATCTCATCCTCTTTCATCCCCTTCTCCTCCTGCCCCCAATCCCTCCCAGCATCACTATACATAAATACAATTAGGCCATATAGATAGGTTAATGTAAAACATCTATAAAAATAATTTCTGAGTTAATTTTTTTAGTTCTGGTATGATATTTCATTTTTTTGGTTAGTGCATCTGTAAGTGTATGGAGTATTCTAATTTTCTTCTAAAGGTAAAATTGCATGTTTTAAAGTGCTATATGTTGTTGTTGTTCAGTCGTTAAGTCATGTTCAGTTCTTTACAACTCCATGGACTACAGCATGCCAGGCTTCCCTGTCCTTCAGTATCTCCCAGAGATTGCTCAAGTTCATGTCCATTGAATCGGTGATGCCTTCCAACCATCTCATTCTCTGTCAATTGTTCTCCTCCTGACCTCAATCTTTCCCACCATCAGGGTCTAATCCAATGTATTGGCTCATTGCATCACATGGCCAAAGTATTGGTCCTCAGCTTCAGCATCAGTCCTTCCAATGAATATTCAGGGTTGATTTCATTTAGATTGACTGGTTTGATCTCCTTCTGTCCAACAGGCTCTCAAGAGTCTTTTCCAGCACCTACATGAAGATACTGAAAACTGATTTTATATGTGTGTCTGTATGTATCTGCTTGTTATTCAACAAAGATTTTTCCCAGTTTTATAAATTTGTTTACACTCTACTTGACTTCAAATACTATTTTTTAGTTCAATGGACCTCAGCAACATAACAGTTCATGAATAGAGCACCTTCTGTGAAACATGATCCCCTGATATTAATCATGTTCTTTGGCCAGGATCTGTCAGATTGCTAAAGGTATCATATTCCTCTTAACAAAGTTATTTGACCTGGGAAAAGCATGAGACCCACAATTTTATAGGACTCCACCATTCTTCTCATAGTTGATGGATGCAAGGATAGGCAGTTGATTCACAATGATTCACAAGGAGATTCCATTCCCCAAAATGTTCAAACTGGAGCTCATTTCTCTTCGCTGTGATACACTGAAAGAAGCTTCTGACAATGGGTGTNTTTTTTTAGTTCTGGTATGATATTTCATTTTTTTGGTTAGTGCATCTGTAAGTGTATGGAGTATTCTAATTTTCTTCTAAAGGTAAAATTGCATGTTTTAAAGTGCTATATGTTGTTGTTGTTCAGTCGTTAAGTCATGTTCAGTTCTTTACAACTCCATGGACTACAGCATGCCAGGCTTCCCTGTCCTTCAGTATCTCCCAGAGATTGCTCAAGTTCATGTCCATTGAATCAGTGATGCCTTCCAACCATCTCATTCTCTGTCAATTGTTCTCCTCCTGACCTCAATCTTTCCCACCATCAGGGTCTAATCCAATGTATTGGCTCATTGCATCACATGGCCAAAGTATTGGTCCTCAGCTTCAGCATCAGTCCTTCCAATGAATATTCAGGGTTGATTTCATTTAGATTGACTGGTTTGATCTCCTTCTGTCCAACAGGCTCTCAAGAGTCTTTTCCAGCACCTACATGAAGATACTGAAAACTGATTTTATATGTGTGTCTGTATGTATCTGCTTGTTATTCAACAAAGATTTTTCCCAGTTTTATAAATTTGTTTACACTCTACTTGACTTCAAATATTATTTTTTAGTTCAACGGCCCTCACCAACATAACAGTTTATGAATAGAGCACCTTCTGTGAAACATGATCCCCTGATATTAATCATGTTCTTTGGCCAGGATCTGTCAGATTGCTAAAGGTATCATATTCCTCTTAACAAAGTTATTTGACCTGGGAAAAGCATGAGACCCACAATTTTATAGGACTCCACCATTCTTCTCACAGTTGATGGATGCAAGGATAGGCAGTTGATTCACAATGATTCACAAGGAGATTCCATTCCCCAAAATGTTCAAACTGGAGCTCATTTCTCTTCGCTGTGATACACTGAAAGAAGCTTCTGACAATGGGTGTGCTTCCAAAATTCATGTTGAAATAACTAATCTAAGGTCTATAATAAAATTTTTGAATCCTTAAAAATGTTACAATATTCCTGAAAGTTTTAGTCACTCGGTCATATCTGACTCTTTGCAACCCCACGGACTGTAGCCTGCCAGGCTCCTCTGTCCATGGGATTTTCCAGGCAAGAATACTGAAGTGGGAGCCATTCCCTTTTCCAGGAGATCTTCCTGACCCAGGGATTGAACCTGGGTCTCCTGTTTTACATACAGATTTTCTTTACCATGTGAGCTACAAAGGAAGCTCCAAGAAGTTACATATAAGATAGAACACTGTTCCAATGAAAAACATATAGAAAAGTTGAGAAATAAATTAGAATCTATTGCCCCAAACTTTTTGAGATAGGCTAGGAAGTCAACTTCCTGGTTGTGAAAGACTGTAAATTCCAGCTATACTATAACTTTCTATAATTCAATAAGCCACCTAAAGGACTTTTGGCTAGTGAAAATTAGGGTGATGACACTTGTAAAAAAAAAAAAAAAGAGTCTTTGTACACAGAGATAAATAAGTAAATCACAGAATTATTATAATGGTATTACTACAAAGCACATCATTTTAACAAAGGAAGTTGAAAAAATAGTACCAGTAGGTCATAAAAGAGACATGGCTCAGAAAACCTTTAGGCAGAGTATTTCAAGAGGAAGCCTATTCTGGAAGAAGAAGATTCAGTGCAAAGGAAGAATGGATGTTTGTTGCTAGACAGACCTTTGTTGACAAAGTAATGTCTCTGCTTTTGAATATGCTATCTAGATTGGTCATAACTTTTCTTCCAAGGAGCAAGTGTCTTTTAATTTCATGGCTGCAGTCACCATCTGCAGTGATATCAATGCCTTTAAGTAATTCCCTTTCCTCAAATGTTGGCTAAATATGGGGGCTCACTTCTAATATAGTGAACATAGCAAAATTAGTGAGGTATCACTTCCAAAGGCTCTTCCCTGGTGGCTCAGATGGTAAAGTGTCTGCCTACAATGTGAGAAACCTGGGTTCGATCCCTGGGTTGGGAAGATCTCCTGGAGAAGGAAGTGGCAACTTAAAAATGTTACAATATTCCTGAAAGTGAAAGTTTTAGTCACTTGGTCATATCTGATTCTTTGCAACCCCATGGACTGTAGCCTGTACTCTTGCCTGGAAAATCCTTTGTACAGAGGAGCATGGTAGGCTACCATCCATGGAGTCACAAAGAGTCAGACACGACTGAGTGACTTCACTCATCACTTCCAAGATAAGGTTATGAAAGTACTGTGGTTTCTTTCATGAGTATTATTTTTCAAGTTCCCCTAGATTGCTCCCCTGGGGGAAACTATCTATGATGTTGCACTGAAGCCCTATGGAGTGTACCATATGACAAGTGACTGAAAACTGGCAACAATGATGTTAGTAAGCTGGAAGCAGATACCATCCCTGCCTCCCCCAGGAAAGTTTCTGATTAATATTACAGCCTCTGCTGCCAAACATACTAGGATCTAATAAACCTGAACCTGAAGTACCCAGCTAAGTCAAACCTAGATTCCTGATCTCCAGAAATCATGAGGTAATAAATATTGGTTGTTTAAGCACCTCAATTGGATGATTTGCAATACAGCAATAGATCATTCATATACAGCAGCCTTGTAGTTGTCAGTGATTTGACAAATACAAGGGACCCTGTTTAGTTCTTTCCTTTCTGTGGTGCTTTGCATAATGTTTGGGGAAATTAAAAGCAAAATTGAAACAAAAATCCAAACAAGCAAACAAAACATGAAAAGCAGTTATTCTTGGAGCAAATCTCCCAATTTTATTTTGTAAAGAAATAAATTATTGCTGTTATAGCCAGTGCTTAAGGTGAAATACTTATAATCAAATTCTCAGCTCATCCTCCTAGACAATTTTCCCCAACCTTTTTAGCACCAGGCACCCATTTCATGGAAAACAATTTTTCAATGCACTGTTGGTGGAGGTTGGTTTGGGGATGATTCAAGCACATTATATTTATTGAGCATTTGATTTCTAATGCTGCTGCTAATCTAACAGGAGGTACTGGTCCTCTGGCTAGAGGTTGGGGACCTCTGGGTTAGAGGATACCATGAAGTAGGTGCATACTTAGTCATGTCTAACTCTTTGAAACCCCATGGACTATATTCTGCTTTCCATGGGATTCTTAGGCAAGAATACTGGAGTGGGTTGCCATTTCCTTCTCCAGAGGATCTTCCCAACCCAGGGATTGAACACATGCTGCCAGCTGCTCCTGCATTGCAGACAAATTCTTTACCACTGAACCACCTTGGAAGCCCCTAGAAGACATCATACATTCAGTAATTACACTCTTTGCTTTTTTTTTTTTTTTTAAACCAAACAGAGTTGAAAATTTCTTTCCACATAAAAACCTACACATGGACTTTTATAGCATCTTTATTCATCACAGATAAAACCTGGAAGTCATCATTTATTTTTGCTTTTATTGCATATGTTTTGTGCCATATTCACGAAATTTTTGCCAAGACCGATGGCAAGAATTTTTTTCCCTCTGTATTCAATAGATGTAAAATTTCAATCATACTCTCTCTTGTGTGTGTCAGTCATGTATGATTCTTTGGGACCAGACGAATTGTATCCCATCATGCTCCTCTGTCCATAGGATTATCCCAGTAAGAATACTGGAGTGGGTTGTCATTTCCCTCTTCAGGGGATCTTCCTGAGGATTAAACCCACGTCTCTTGCATTTTCTGGTAGATTCTTTACCACTGAGCCACCTGGGAAGCTGACTCAATTATATCAGAGGATTTAATAATTTTAGAGACCTGCTGTATGACATGGTGCCTACAGTTAACAATGTAGTTTGTGGTTTTCAAAATATGGGACTACAGCAAACTAAAAGAGTTCTGCACAGCAAAGCAGATAATCAACACCTCCCCCCAAAAAAAAGGCAATGCAGAGGATGCATGGAAATATTTGCAAACTTAGAAAATATATAAATAACTCCTACAACTCAAGCAAAACAAAACAGAAACAATAACAATTTTTAAAATGTACAAATGATTTTAGCAGACATTTCTCAAAAAAAGACATAAAAATAGGCAACAGTTATATGAAAATATGCTCAATATCATTAATTATCAGGGAAATGCAAATTAACACTTTAGTGAGAGATAACCACAAACCTGTTAGGTTGGCTATTGTTGGCAAAACAGAAAATAAAAAGTGTTGGCACGGTTTTGGAGCAATTGAAATCCTTGGACACTCTTGGTGGGAATGTAAAATGGTGTAGCAGCTATGTAAAAGAGTATGGAGTTCCTTGAAAAGAGTAAAAATAGAACTACAACATGATCCAGAAATCCTACTTCAGGGTACATATTCCAAGGAATTGAAATTACAATCTCAAAGAGATGTCTGTGTCCTTATGGTATCTGCAGCACTATTCACAATGGCCAAGATAACAGAAACAACCCATGTCTATTTTATTCATAAATGAATAAAAATAATGAATAAATAAATTGTCTAAGATAAAAACATCAGCAATTTTGGAAACAGAACTATTGAATGTATAGTGGGTATGTGTGTATATATGCTAGATGTGTATAAGAGACAGATTTTGAACTGTGGTGTTGGAGAANCAACCCATGTCTATTTTATTCATAAATGAATAAAAATAATGAATAAATAAATTGTCTAAGATAAAAACATCAGCAATTTTGGAAACAGAACTATTGAATGTATAGTGGGTATGTGTGTATATATGCTATTCTAGTGAGATAATTATAGAATTAATAGAAGAGAAAATTTAAAACAAAACAGAGATATTATGATAAATGGATATGAACTCAAGGAACTTTTGAAGTCTCTGACAACAAAGATCACTAAGAATATAAAAATAAAGTTACTAGGATTTAATTGATTTCAAGGAAACCAACGTCTTTGGGATCCAGATGCTTTTAGAGTAGAAAGCATATTCTAAAAAGAGCCCAGGACACTTAATGCTCAACTATTTTATTAACATTTATGTTAAACATAAATATTTATACATTCCTTCTAAATTTAATTCTGAATATATTTTTTATGTTTTATCACATTTTAAGATACTATGATTAACCTTGGGAGGAAATATCTAAAATTATCCTAAAATAACAAAAGATTTTAGAGAAAAATTTACACACTAGTTATAACAAAATCATGCAATGATCAATTATGAGGACATACAGCACGTAGAGTCACCTTTAAGAATTCTGACAACTGAGGGTCAACAGTCCAAAAATAATTAGGTTATTATTATCTTTGAATAATAATGATAATACACGAATTTTCATTTGCCTGTTATTTTATGAAAATTAGAATTCCCTTTAGGAGTAAAAACACTTGGGAGAATCTTTAAAGGATATAGTTCAAATGTATTTAGATATCTCTGACCTGTGGTCTAAAGTTTTGGCTTTTCTATTCATGATATAATTCAATCACATGGAAAGAGTCAGTTTATGATTTAGAAAGAAATGCACTCTTATTTAAATAAGATTAGCAAAGGTCAACACTCTCAGAATCTTGGTACACAAGGTAAATGATCTCTTGGCTTTCTGTGTTATTTTTACTCGGTAATTGCTCTCTCTGGGAAAAAGAAAAAATATTTTATCTTGGATAATTTTACAGTACAGTCTAATAAGCATTTCTATAGTTGCCAAAAAACTCCCTCAGTGTACTCTGCTTGAGTTCACAAAAAGGTTATATATTGTAGGAGTGTTATTCAACTTTCAAGAGGAGTAAGGAGGACTAAAAAGAATACATTGAGATTTTATTTCTCATAGACATGTATAAAAACACACACACAAACATATTATATGGATTGTGGTTTTTTACTATCATCATGTATATATTAGCTTGCGAGAGAGGTCATGCATTCATTTTACAGAAATAAATTTTATAATCGGGTTCATAAGGACAAACACAAATTTAAAACAATAGACTTGGTTCTTAATTTTCCCTGTTAAAATTAAGGGGAGAGGTTTCTTTTTCCCCCAGTTTCCTTTCTTTTTTTGGAGCATTTATGAGAGAAAAACTTGTCATGTGTATGACTATATATGTGAACTATTTATATATATATTGTATAGTTAGAAAATATTTACTTTAGAGGAGTTCCGGTCAAGATGGCGGAAGAATAGGACGGGGACACCACTTTCTCCCTCACAGATTCATCAAAAGAACATCTCAAGGCTGAGCAAACTCCACAAAACAACTTCTGAATGCGGGCAGAGGACATCAGGCACCCAGAAAAACAGAGCACTGACTTCAAAAGCAGGTAGGGGAAAAAATATAAAAGCCGAAAAAAAAAGAGACAAAGGAGGTGGGGAGGGAGCTCCGTCCCGGGAAGGGAAGCCCGTCCCGGGAAGGGAAGCTTAAGAAGAGAGGTTTCCAAACGCCAGGAAACACTCTCCCTGCCGAGTCTGTGGCGAGCCTTGTAAACACAGAGGGCAACATAAC
>SJYX01017274.1:0-14314 GCA_006410675.1 Oreotragus oreotragus | reverse complement strand
TGTGTGTGTGTGTGTGTGTGTGTGTTTTAACAATGAAATCAATGTTCAGATTGTCTGCAACATTTTTCCCCTCATTCCTCTAAACTTAAGTTCCTTTTTATAGTAGCTAAATAACTGCTGTAAAAGCAAAATATCAATAATTTGTACACTACATTTATTTTCCTATAAAGATCAGGAAGGTTGGTTTACTCTTAGCAGTTATAAGATATAGCTCATCAGTGGCCATAGAACTGGGAAAGGTAAGTTTCATTCGAACCCCAAAGAAGGGCAATGCCAAAGAATGTTCAAACTACCATACAATCACACTTATTTCATATGCTAGCAAGGTATGCTCAAAATCCTTCAAGCTTGGCTCCAACAGGATGTGTATGGAAAGTATCCAGATGTATAAGCTGGACTGAAGAAAAGGCAGAAAAACCAGAGATCAAATTGTCAACATCTGTTGTAATGTCGAAAAACCAAGAGAAATCCAGAAAAACATCTACTTCTGCTTCATTGACATTGCTTAAACCTTTGACAAGTGGATTGCAACAAACAGTGAAAAATTCTTAAGAGATGGGAATATCTGACCACCATAGCTGCCTCCTAAGAAACCTGTTTGCAGGTCAAGAAGCAACAGTCTGAATCAGACATGAAACAATGAACTGTTTCAATGTTGGGAAAAAGTATGTCAAGGCTGCATATTGTCACCTTCCATATTTAGTTTACATACAGAGTACCTCATGCAAAATGTGGGGCTGAAAGACACAAGTTGGAATCAAGATTGCCAGGAGAAATATCAACAGACTCAGATATGTAAACGATGCTACTTTAATGGCAGAAAGTTAAGAACTAAAGAGTCTCTTGTGAGGGGGAAATAGGAGAGTGAAAAAGCTGGCTTAAAACCCAACATTTGAAAAACTAAGATTATGGCATCCAGTCCCATCACTTCATGGCAAACAGATGGGGAAAAATGGAAACAGTGACAAGCTTTATTTTTGTGGGCTCCANTCTTGTGAGGGGGAAATAGGAGAGTGAAAAAGCTGGCTTAAAACCCAACATTTGAAAAACTAAGATTATGGCATCCAGTCCCATCACTTCATGGCAAACAGATGGGGAAAAATGGAAACAGTGACAAGCTTTATTTTTGTGGGCTCCAAGATCACTATGGACAGTAACTCCAGAAAAAGACTATAGCTCCTTGGAAGAAAAGCAATGACAAAACTAGACAGCATGTTAAAAAGCAGAGATATCAGTTTCCCAATAAAGATTGGTATACCTAGAGCTATGGATTCTCCAGTAATCATGTACGGGAGTATGAGTTGGACCCTAAGGAAGGCTGAGCACCAAAGAATTGATACTTTCACACTGTGGTGTTGGAGAAGACTCTCGAGAGTCCCTTGGACTGAAAGGAGGTCAAACCAGTCAATTTCAAAGGAAATCAACCCTGAATGGACTGATATTGAAGCTGGAGCTCCAATACTTTGGTCACCTATTGCAAAAAGCCAACTCAGTGGGAAGTACCATGCCTGATGCTGGGAAAGACTAAGGGTAGAATGAGAAGAGAGCAACAGAGAATGAGATGGTTGGATGGCATCACCTTATCAATGGATAACACTTTGCACAAACTCCGGAATTTTTCTCTTAAAGAAATGTCTGTTACACCAAATGTCTACTATACAATCTATAGCATTTTTGATGACTTAAAGTATTTTAAGGTAGAATTTATTCTTTATTAGGAAAGTTAAATATATTGGAACACAGGATTAATCCTGGATATGAAGCTTAGACTGGCTGAACTATGAGGTGACAGAATGTGCATTATTGGATTCTAGGTACCATATTATTTATAGCACATTAGTAATGTCCTTTTCTCTTAGTTTGAATATATGTGTATTATTTCTAAGTAATGATCTGACTCATTAGCAAGTTTTAAAGATAACTTTAAATAATATTACTTATTTTGGTTTTAACTACATAATTTTTTAATTATTATTATTATTTTTTTTTTACTTTATTTTACTTTACAGTTCTGTATTGGTTTTGGCATACATTGACATGAATCCGCCACAGGTGTACACGAACTCCCAAACATGAACCNCCTGTAAGAACTGCAATCAACTAATCATTACATTTATGCAAACTAATTAATATTTTATTACATGAATAACATTTACTTGGGAAAGTCACTATCTTTAATAACATATATATATATTTATTTATAGAAGATTTTGAGAGATAGAAAGTTGATTGAAATGTAAGTGGCATAGATATTGTGATATATGACTTACCAGGATATCAGACATCATAAATTAATCAGAGATTTAAAAAATCTCTATATTAACTTGTTTTATGCATATACAGTATACATTAGAAATGCTAATTTCAAATTAAAAATAGAAAAAAAGATTTTCCTGAATCTAAGATACTTTTATTGAATACTAATCATTCAACATTATGTTAAGCTCTGCCTAAAATATTTTTAATACATGAATAAAATAAACTACTAATCCTATGGCTATTTGAATTCCATACATTAGAAGGACAATTGACTTACATCAGAATATTCATTGTAATCAGGAATAATATCTTTAAAATTGCTTAGTCTACTTTTGGATTATCATGTGTCAACATGCACTATAGCAAAACTGGTTCTACGGTACAAAATGTGCTTTTCTTCAAAGCAATGATACAATAGGGCCACTTTTCTTTTTAACATCCCTTCATTTATAATCATAATCATGATTCATAAAAAACTGAAAGAATGCTTAGAATTTCCCTGGTGGTCCAAAGGTAAAGAATCTGCCCTCCAATGCAGGGCATATGAGTTTGACCCCTGGTTGGGGAGCTAAGACCCACATGCCAAAGGGCAACTAAGCCAGTGAGTTACAACTATGGAAGACTATATACAACATAGTGAAAAAAGAAAAAAAAAGGTAAATTATAAATATTAACTGAAAACTTTTCTTACTTTTTTTCAGTGTTCAATGAAGAATTAGAAATTGATTTGTAATAATCAAATCATCTCTAAGAAATATATGCCTGTGACCATGAACACATATATCTATACAAGATAAACAGAACAAGTAAAAATGAGTAAATAAATAAACAAATCAGTCTACAACTCTGCCACAGTAAGCAGCCAAACAGACCAAAAACAAATCATAAAATAATTGACATGTTATAACTGATCATTTTCCACCTATGTAATTTCAAATTATTCTCAAATAGACAACTTCAAAATTAAAATAATTCTGCTGCTGCTACTAAGTCTCTTCAATCATGACAACTCTGTGAAAACCCTTAGATGGCAGCCCAGCAGGCTCCCCCATCCCTGGGATTCTCCAGGCAAGAAAATACTGGAGTGGGTTGCCACTTCCTTCTCCACTGCATGAAAGTGAGAAGTGAAAGTGAAGTCGCTCAGTCGTGTCTGAATCTTAGCGACCCCAATGGACTGCAGCCTACCAGGCTCCTCTGTCCATGGGATTTTCCAGGCAAGAGTACTGGAGTGGGTTGCCATTGTCTTCTCCAAATAATTCTACAAACTTATTAAATTTAGCCATTACCTTGTCTGAGAGACTATTGTCTTCAGGTATATGTATCTTGTTTAATAGAATAAATATAAAATAACTTTTCAATTTATTATTTTATATAATAACTCATAATATAGATAAATATATTTTGTCTTTAATAGGGTTGAATGAAAAACTATTTTTAATAGATTCCCAACTGCTACCCTGGTGGCTCAGAGATTAAAGCGTCTGCCTCCAATGCGGGAGACCCGGGTTTGATCCCTGGGTCGGGAAGATCCCTTGGAGAAGGAAATGGCAATCTACTCCAGTATTCTTGCCTGGAGAATCCCATGGACGGAGAAGCCTAGTAGGTTACAGTCCACGGGGTCGCAAAGATCCGACACGACTGAGCGACTTCACCTTCACCAACTTTCTTTCAAAATGTATACTTTCAATTTAGCTAGGTTAAATATCAAATTGATATACTGTTTTTCCAAGTACTTTCCATGACCTTTCAACTTAAACGAGTGGTCTTTCCAATCTGGATTTGATGGGATGGTATATATCTAACTCTTCTGTGGGCTTAGTTGCTCAGTCATGTGTCTGACCCTTTTCAACCCCATGGACTATATATAGCTCATCAGGCTCCTTTGTCCAATGCAGATTCTCCAGGCAAGAATACTAGAGTGGGTTGCCATGCCCTCTTCCAGGGGATCTTCCCAACTCAGGGATCAAACCCAGGTCTCCCACATTGCAGGTGGATTCTTTACCATCTGAATCACCAGGGAAGCCCATATCTGACAATCTCTCCCATCCAAAATACAAGTATACAAGCTGCACAATGTACATAAAATGACAGTCATTGAAAAGCATTCAATGCAGGAAGGTCTAGATGAGGTATAGTCCTTGAGGGAAAGGAAGCACATGAGATGAGTTTTATATTCTCAGGGATTCAGAGCATTTTTCATTATAATGTGCTAAAGAGAAGACCCTAACAGAAATTATGTACTTTGCGAGACTAAGGTTGGGATTAAAGGGCTGCCGTAGTAGCTGAAAGGAGAATGAGAGCACAAATAAGAAACTGTAGAGAAATGAACCCCAAAGACTGAATGTCTTTCCTTGTGGTAATTATAGATACATGCACTACATTTGTACATGTAGAGACTCAAACAAACTGAAATAAAGCAAAGCTGAAAGACATAAAGAGCTACACAGATATTTCAGAAGGTAAGAGGCACCAGGAATCAGAATTAGTAAATGCTTTTGCCTCCAGCTTATATTAGAGAAAACTTAGTTCTTAGGAGTAAGAGTTTATTTCCCAGGAGTAAGGGAAAAGATGAAATATACCAGATTTAGCAGAGTTTAACTGTGCTGCTGCTGCTGCTCCTAAGTCGCTTCAGTTGTGTCCGACTCTTAGCGACCCTATGGACTGCAACCTACCAGTCTCCTCCACCCATGGGACTTTCCAGACAAGAGTACTGGAGTGGGGTGCCATTGCCTTCTCTGTAACTGTGCTAGGATGGGGTATTAACTCTATATTATATAAAACTCTATATGAATTACCTAAATTTGTAAATTTGAGCAAATTCAGGGAGATAGTGACAGACAGGGAAGACTGGCATGTTGCAGCCTGTGGAGTTGCAACAAGACAGATATGACTGAGCAACTGAATGACAACAACCTACTCTAAATTTAATCTACAAGAAAAGAGCAAATCTCTGTGGATAGATTTGACATAATCAGGAACTTCTATAGTTGCTTAGACACAATGTTCAACCACTAATGATAAGATACACTTGAAAATGGAATATGACTAAAATAAAAAATGAACCAGTCAGTAAAATGACCCATAGATGATGCTGATTTGGGAATTATTAGGAAAGGATTTTTAAATACCTAAAATGTCCCTCTAGTCAAGGCTGTTTTTTCCAGTGGTCATGTATGGATGTGAGAGTTGAACTGTGAAGAAAGCTGAGTGCCGAAGAACTGATGCTTCTGAACTGTGGTGATGGAGGACTCTTGAGAGTCCCTTGGACTGCAAGGAGATCCAACCAGTCCATCCTAAAGGAGATCAGTCCTGAGTGTTCTTTGGAAGGACTGATGCTGAAGCTGAAACTCCAATACTTTGGCCACCTCATGCGAAGAGTTGACTCATTGGAAAAGATTCTGATGCTGGGAGGGATTGGGGGCAGGAGGAGAAGGGGACGACAGAGGATGAGATGGCTGGATGGCATCACCGACTCAATGGACATGAGTTTGGGTAAACTCCAGGAGTTGGTGATGGACAGGGTGGCCTGGCGTGCTGAGATTCATGGGGTCGCAAAGAGTCGGACACGACTGAGTGAATGAACTGAACTGAACTGAACTGAAGATCAATGCTTAAAAACATATAGAAAACTATTAATGGCTATAGAAGTAAAATAGAAAATAAAGAATGAATAGCACAAGAAAGATAAATTATAATTGACTTAAAGCATAAATCCTTAATAAGAAAATGGCAATTCCATATAAGGCTAAATAGGAGACAAAAGTAGCAGAACTCAAAGAGGCTCAAAGAGTTTAAAGTTGTCCCACTATTTCAAGTGATAAATTATATCTTAAGGTGGAATGAAATCAATTGTAATATCTAAAGCAAACATTAAAGAAAATAGAAGAAAGTAATATAAAACATTGATGGAGGATAAAATGAACAAAATTAAATATATGAATAATTCATAGAAAGTAAGGAAGAAGAGAATAGAAAAAAACAAACGAAACAAGTACCAAGATAATGACTTAAATATAAATGTATCAGTAAGTATTTATGAATGTATCAGTAAACTAGGCAGTTAGAATAGGAAAAAAGAGTCCAAAATAGTGGTGGCTAAAAGACATAAAGGAAAAGCCTATGAAAATAGAACAAAGGAAGGTCCAAGGTCCAGAGTGAGAACCTCCAGTGAAACAAACAGCCCTCCTGGCTAGCCCAATTTACAGAGAGCAGGCTCAGAGGGAAGAGAAAAAAACATATAAAAAGAGGAGTCAAAATTGAGCTACTCGCCTCTTTTGGGTTGGCCCGCCCTCATGCCTTGAGGATGTATTTTCCCTTTGCTTGCCAAAATAAAACTGAGCTGTGGCCGAGCAGTAACACTAGTCTGCCATTTCAAATTTTTGCTCTGGTGAGACAGAACTGAGGAAATTACACACTCCCCCAACAGTTAAAAATAAACAACAAAATGTGAAGCCAGATTAAAACAAATGAACAAAAATTTAGTTTAGTGGTTACATAAAACATTTTAAAAATAAGAAAATATAGTGAATAAGGAGAATAATGAAAAAACTGTTCCAACCAACTGATAAATTTAAAAAAGGAAAATAAAAATCTTGAATAATTATATTAATATCAGATAAACTGGACTTTAAGTTATAAATCATTGTTAAAGAGAGATGCTTCAAAAGGAAATATTTTCAAACTAAGAGAAAGACATTATGCTTTAAATCTGGGCACATCCAGTAACATGATTTCAAACTATATTTAACCAAAAAAAATCAAAAATTTAAAAATAAATAGAAAAATCCAGTATCCTAATGGCATACATTAACATACATCTCTCAGTAGCTGACAAATAAAACTTCTGTTTGGCTATAGAAAATTGTAATGACATATTGAATAGAGCTACAGCCCTGGGAGTTCATCTTTCACCGAAAAAAGATGTCATTTTCATCATTGGGGAATGGAATACAAAAGTAGAAAGTCAAGACATACCTGGAGTAATAGGCAAATTTGGTCTTGGAGTACTGAATGAAGCAGGGCAAAGGGTAACAGAGTTTTGTGAAGAGAACATATTGATCATAGCAAAAACCCTCTTCCAACAATACAAGACTCTACACATGGACATCACCAGATGGTCATTACTGAAATTGGATTGATTATAATCTCTGCAGCCAAAGATGGATAAGCTATCAGTTCAGTTCAGTTCAGTTGCTCAGTCATGTTTGACTCTTTGCGACCCCATGAATCACAGCACGCCAGCCCTTCCTGTCCATCACCAACTCCTGGAATTCACTCAAACTCATGTCCATCGAGTCAGTGATGACATCCAGCCACCTCATCCTATGTCAACCCCTTCTCCTCCTGCCCCCAATCCCTCCCAGCATCAGGGATAAGCTATACAGTCAGCAAAAACAAGACCAGGAGCTGACTGTGGCTCCGATCATTAACTCCTTATTGCCAAATTCAGATTAGCTTGAAGAAAGTAGGAAAACCATGAGACCATTCAGGTATGACCTAACTCAAACTGCTTATAACTATACAGTGGAAGTGACAAATAGATGCAAGGGATTGGATCTGATAGACAAAGTGCCTAAAGAATTATGGATGCATTTCTAATGGCTTAGTAATATTCCACTGTGTATATGGTTGGTGCATTGAGACAACCCAAAGGGATGGTACGGGGAGGGAGGAGGGAGGGGGATTCAGGATGGGGAACACATGTATACCTGTGGCAGATATATGTTGATGTATGGCAAAACCAATACAATACTGTAAAGTAATTAACCTCCAATTAAAATAAATTTATATTTAAAAAAAGAATTATGGATGGAGATTTGTGACATTGTACAGGAGGCAGTGATCAAGACCATCCCCAAGAAAAAGAAATGCAAAAAGGTCAAATGACTGTCTGAGAGACCTTACAAACAGCTNTGGCAAAACCAATACAATACTGTAAAGTAATTAACCTCCAATTAAAATAAATTTATATTTAAAAAAAGAATTATGGATGGAGATTTGTGACATTGTACAGGAGGCAGTGATCAAGACCATCCCCAAGAAAAAGAAATGCAAAAAGGTCAAATGACTGTCTGAGAGACCTTACAAACAGCTACAAAAAGAAGAGAAGCAAAAGGCAAAGGAGAAAAGGAAAAACACACCCATTTAATGCAGAGTTCCAAAGAATAGCAAGGAGAGATAAGAAAGCCTTCCTCAGTGATCAGTGCAGAGACATAGAGGAAAACAATAGAATGGGAAAGACTAGAGATCTCTTCAACAAAATTAGAGATACCAAGGGAAAATTTCATGGAAAGATGGGCACAATATAGGGCAATAAAGGACAGAAATGGTATGGTCCTAACAGAAGAAGATATTAAGAAGAGGTGGGAAGAATATGCAAAAGAACTATCCAAAAAAGATCTTCACAACCCAGATGATCACGGTGGTGTGATCACTCACCTAGAGCCAGACATCCTGGAATGTGAAGTCAAGTGGGCCTTAGATTCCAAAGAATAGCAAGGAGAGATAAGAAAGCCTTCCTCAGTGATCAGTGCAGAGAAATAGAGGAAAACAATAGAATGGGAAAGACTAGAGATCTCTTCAACAAAATTAGAGATACCAAGGGAAAATTTCATGGAAAGATGGGCACAATATAGGGCAATAAAGGACAGAAATGGTATGGTCCTAACAGAAGAAGATATTAAGAAGAGGTGGGAAGAATATGCAAAAGAACTATCCAAAAAAGATCTTCACAACCCAGATGATCACGGTGGTGTGATCACTCACCTAGAGCCAGACATCTTGCAATGTGAAGTCAAGTGGGCCTTAGGAAGCATCACTGCAAACAAAGCTAGTGGAGGTGATGGAATTCCAGTTGAGCTATTTCACATCCTAAAAGATGATGCTGTGATAGTGCTGCACTCAATATGCCAGCAAATTTTGAAAACTCAGCAGTAGCCACAGCATTGGAAAAGGTCAGTCTTCATTCCAATCCCAAAGAAAGGCGATGCCGAAGACGGCTCATACTACTGCACAATTGTACTCATCTCACAAAATAGCAAGTAGTGCTCAGAACTCTCCAAGCCAGGCTTCAGTAGGACATGAACCATGAAATTCCAGATGTTCAATCTGGATTTAGAAAAGGGAGAGGAAGCAGAGATAAAATTGCCAACATCTATGGGATCATGAAAAAAGCAAAAGAGTTCCAGGACACATCTACTTCTCTTTTATTGATTATGCCAAAGCCATTGACTGTGTGGATCACCACAAACTATGAAAATTATTCAAGAGATGGGAATACCAGACCATTAGATCTACCTCCTGAAAAACCTGTATGCAGGTCAAGAATCAACTGTTAGAACTGAAAAGGAAAAAACAGACTGGTTTAAAATTGGGAAAGGAGTACGACAAAGCTGTATTTTGTCACCCTGTTTATTTAACTTATATGCAGACTACATCGTGAGAAATGCCAGACTGGATGAAGCACAAACTAGAATCAATTTTTTTGGGAGAAATATCAATAACCTCAGATATGCAGATGATACCACACTTACGGCAAAAAGCAAAGAATTAAAGAGCCTCCTGATGAAAGTGAAAGAAGACAGTGAAAAAGTTGCTTTAAAATTCAACCTTCAGAAAACTAAGATCATGGCATCTGGTTCCACCACTTCATGGCAAATAGATGGGGAAACAGTGACAGATTTTATTTTTTTGGTCTCCAAAATCACTGTGGATGGTGACTGCAGACTTGAAATTAAAAGATGCTTGCTCCTTGGAAGGAAAGTTATGATCAACTTAGATAACTTTTTTAAAAATTTAAATTATTATTTTAATTGGAGGCTAATTACTTTACAATATTGTATTGGTTTTGCCATATCAACATGAATCCACCAACTCTGATAATGAGTGATGTTGAGCATCTTTTCATTTGTTTGTTAGCCTTGTGTATGTCTTCTTTGGGGAAATGTCTATTTAGTTCTTTGGTCCATGTTTTGATTGGGCCATTTATTTTTCTGGAATTGAGCTGCAGGAGTTGCTTGTGTATTTTTTGAAATTAGTTGTTTTTCAGTTGCTTCATTTGCTATTATTTTCTCCCATTCCAAAGGCTGTCTTTTCACCTTGCTTATAGTTTCCTTTGTTGTGGAGAACCTTTTAATTTTAATTAAAATTCCCATTTGTTTATTTTTGCTTTTATTTCCAATATTCTGGGAGGTGGGTCATAGAGGATCCTGCTGTGATTTATGTCAGAGACTGTTTTGCCTATGTTCTCCTCTAGGAGTTTTATATTTTCTGGTCTTATGTTTAGATCTTTAGTTCATTTTGAGTTTATTTTTGTGTATGGTGTTAGAAAGTGTTCTAGTTTCATTCTTTTACAAGTGGTTGACCAGTTTTCCCAGCAACCCTTGTTAAAGAGATTATCTTTTCTCCATTGTCTATTCTTGCCTTCTTTGTCTATTCTTGCCTCCTTTGTCAAAGATAAGATGTCCATAGATGCGTGGATTCATCTCTGGGCTTTCTATTTTGTTCCACTGATCTATATTTCTGTCTTTGTGCCAGTACCATACTGTCTTGATGACTGTGGCTTTGTAGTAGAGCCTGAAGTCAGGCAGGTTGTTTCTTCCAGTTCCATTCTTATTTCTCAAGATTGCTTTGGCTATTCAAGGTTTTTTGTATTTCCATACAAATCTTGAAATTATTTGTTCTAGTTCTGTGAAAAGTACCGTTGGTAGCTTGATAGGGATTGCATTGAATCTATAGATTGCTTTGGGTAGTATACTCATTTTCACTATATTGATTCTTCCAACCCATGAACATGGTCTATTTTTCCATCTATTGGTGTCCTCTTTGATTTCTTTCAACAGTGTTTTATAGTTCTATATATATATAGGTCTTTAGTTTCTTTAGGCAGATATATTCCTAAGTATTTTATTTTTTTTGTTGCAATGGTGAATGGATAACTTTTTAAACTGCAGAAACATTGCTTTTCCAACAAAGATCCATCTAGTTAAAGCTATGGTTTTTCAGTATTCATGTATGTATGTGAGAGTTGGACTATAAAGGAAGCTGAGTAGTGAAGAATTGATGCTTTTTAAGTGTGGTGTTGGAGAAGACCCTGTGTATCCCTTGGAGTGGAAGGATATTCAACCAATTCATCCTAATGGAACTTTGTCCTGAATATCCATTGGAAGGTCTGATCCTGAAGCTGAAATCCAATCCTTTGGCCACCTGATGTGAAGAACTGACCCATTTGAAAAGACTCAGATGTTGGGAAAGACTGAAGGCGGGAGGAGAAGGGAATAAATGACAGAGGATGAGACGGTTGGATGGCATCACTGACTCTATGGACATGAATTCGAGTAAACTCTGGGAGTTGGTGATGGACGGCGGGTCATGCTGCAGTCCAAGCAGTCTCAAAGAGCTGGACCCGACCTAGTGACTGAAAAACAATACCACCGTATTTTTTTTATNAAGGGAATAAATGACAGAGGATGAGACGGTTGGATGGCATCACTGACTCTATGGACATGAATTCGAGTAAACTCTGGGAGTTGGTGATGGACGGCGGGGGGTTGGGGGGGGCTACTGTAGAGTCAGACTGGACTCAGTGACTGAACTGACTGAACTGATTGAATAAACCTGAACTAATTTATATATGTAGAAAACAAACCATGAAGTTGGTTCACCTTCTTTTAAATCAAGTAGATGTTTACATTTAAGGAAACTCTCAAGAAGTTTCAAAATACATGTCTTAACCATAATAAACTAGGTATCTTTTCTAAAGTATATGAGAAAAACTTCCACTTGCTAGTAATTAAAACATACAGTTCACATTCTGATAGATCGAGGAGAAGTTTGGTTGCTTGTTTCACAACTATTTCAAATAAAATATTAATGTTGAATTTATTATGTATCACTCATATTTGTTTTCATAAAAACTAAACTAATAAAAATAATGATCCTTCACTGAAATATTTTGCTATTGACAAATATCATTTCAATATTAACATATTCATCAATGATATTTCCTTTTTCACTAACATTAAAATTTATCCATATCAGTTACAGTTTTACAATTAGAATTATGGGAAATACTGCCATCTGTTGAAATTTTAGCAATTGATCCTCCCAACATTACATTTCACTATATCAACTGACTCATAAGTGGATCATTTAACAATTTTGCAATCATTTCAAGTTCTTATGGGAGTTTTGTTAAATAATCAAAATTTTACTCTTTTATTGTGATTATTTGACATGCATTATTCTTCTTTCCCTAGATTGGTTACTTACTCTACAAGTTCAATTCAGTTCAGTCACTCAGTTGGGTCCGACTCTTTGCAACCCCATGAAACACAGCAGGCCAGGCCTCCCTGTCCATCACCAACTCCCAGAGTTCACCCAAATTCATGTCCATTGTGTCGGGGATGCCATCCAAACATCTCATCCCCTGCCATCCCCATCTCCTCCTGCCCTCAATCTTTCCCAGCATCAGGGTCTTTTCAAATGAGTCAGCTCTTCACATCAGGTGGCCAAAGTATTGGAGTTTCAGCTCAACATCAGTCTCTCCAATGAACACCCAGGACTAATTCCTTTAGCATGAACTGGTTGGATCTCCTTGCAGTCCAAGGGACTTTCAAGAGTCTTCTCCAACACTACAATTCAAAAGCATCAATTCTTCTGCTCTCAGCTTTCTTTATAGTCCAACTCTCACATCCATACATGACTACTGGAAAAACCATAGCCTTGACTAGATGGACCTTTGTTGACAAAGTAATGTCTCTGTTTTTTAAAATGCTGTCTAGGTTGGTCATAACTTTCCTTCCATGGAGTAAGTGTCTTTTAATTTCATGGCTGCAATCACAATCTGCAGTTATTTTGGAGCCCCTCGAAATAAAGTCAGCCACTATTTCCACTGTTTCCCCATCTATTTATCATGAATTGTTGGGACAGGATGCCATGATCTTAGTTTTCTGAATTTTGAGCATTAAGCCAACTTTTTCGCTCTCTTCTTTCATTTTCATCAAGAGGCTCTTAAATTTGTCTTCACTTTCTGCCATGAGGGTGGTGTCATCTGCATATCTGAGGTTACTGATGTTTCTCCCGGAAATCTTGCTTCCAGCTTGTGCTTCTAAGTGGCGGCTGTGCAGTGCAAAAGCGGCCAAAAGGAGATACTTCATGTCCAAGGTAAGGAGTGGCAGCTGTGCTTTGCTGGAGCAGCCGTGAAGAGATACCCTACGTCCAAGGTAAGAGAAACCCAAGTAAAATGGTAGGCATTAAGAGAGGGCGTCAGAGAGCAGACAGACTGAAACCACAATCACAGAAAAGTAACCAATCTGATCACATGGACCACAGCCTTGTCTAAAACAGTGAAACTAAGCCATGCTGTGTGGGGCCATCCAAGATGGATGGGTCATGGCAGAGAGGTCTGACAGAATGTGGTCCACTTGGAGAAGGGAATGGCAAGCCAGTAAAGTATTCTTGCCTTGAGAACCCCATGAACAGTATGAAAAGGCAAAAAGATAGGACACTGAAAGATGAACTCCCCAAGTCAGTAGGTGCCCAATATGCTATCGGAGATCAGTGAAGAAAAAACTCCAGAAAGAATGAAGGCATGGAGCCTAAGCAAAAACTCTACAAGGGCAACTCTCAAAATACAGCTCCCTTTAGGGTTCAAGTTTACTTTATAAACTTTCATGTTCATAATTGATATTTATATGCATATTCTTTATACAGAATAATAGACCAGTTATTTTTACCTGCCTGCAAATAATTTTTTTACTTTTTATTTATTTTATTTTGTGAATAAATTTAAAAATGACTAGAATACAGTTAAAACCAGAGAAGGAAATAGCAAAAATCTTAAAAAGTAGAATAAATTCCTTTCAATAGAAGGGATAATATTGAGGAATTTATACCTTGAGATATTATTTTCTGAAGAAGAACTGGGAAACTTTTGTGTCCTTGGAGTAAAGATTCAAGCCACAGATATATTGATTTGTTCTTTTACACTGCAACTCTTGCAAGTAGCTCTCATTCCTAATACTTTCCTGCCCACATACAGGCATTACTAGAATTG
>SJYX01017273.1:0-11002 GCA_006410675.1 Oreotragus oreotragus | reverse complement strand
CGAGTCCGTGATGCCATCCAGCCATCTCATCCTCGGTTGTCCCCTTCTCCTCCTGCCCCCAATCCCTCCCAGCATCAAAGTCTTTTCCAATGAGTCAACTCTTCACATGAGGTGGCCAAAGTACTGGAGTTTCAGCTTTAGCATCATTCCTTCCAAAGAACATCCAGAATTGATCTCCTTCAGAATGGACTGGTTGGATCTCCTTGCAATCCAAGGGACTCTCAAGAGTCTTCTCCAGTACCACAGTATTCAAAAGCATCACTTCTTCGGTGCTCAGCTTTCTTCACAGTCCAACTCTGACATCCATACATGACCACAGGAAAAATCATAGCCTTGACTAGACGGACCTTAGTCGGCAAAGTGATGTCTCTGCTTTTGAATATACTATCTATGTTGGTCACAACTTTTCTTCCAAGGAGTAAGCGTCTTTTAATTTCATGGCTGCAGTCACCATCTGCAGTGATTTTGGAGCCCCCAAAAATAAAGTCTGACACTGTTTCCACTGTTTCCCCATCTATCTCCCATGAAGTGATCAGACCAGATGCCATGATCTTCGTTTTCTGAATGTTGAGCTTTAAGCCAAATTTTTCGCTCTCCTCCTTCACTTTCACACAAAGACAACAAAATGAAAACAAAATAAGTATACTGTAAGGCCAGACATTTTTCATCAGTTTATTAAAAGTTAAATTCTATCAAAGTAATGTTTTCTCTCTTAAAAAAAAGCTCCTATCACTTGCTCTACCTAGCTAGATTTACTAACCTTAGGACCAAAGATTATCAAAGAAGAGATACATCTATTTCCATCCTTATACTCCAAAATTTGTCCCTGTATTAAGAGATAGTACTTAAAATTACTAAACTCCATTTGCCTTGAAAGTCTTAAAATTGTAACCTCTCATTCCACGTTTAAAACGTGCCACTTTGAAAAGGAGCAACTTTGACAGATTTGCATGATTTTTGTACCTCATATAATTCTGTTTACATAAGCATTCTATCAATCTCTATAGCTTTCTTGATTCATTTAGATAACAGAAGCCTTATGATAAATATGTGGAAAGACTTGATTTCACCAGCAGGGAAAATGTTGGGTCTTTAGAGCTTACATTGTTTAAGCTTAATTAAAAATCTTCATTTCCCTTAAAAAAGATTCAGAATGAGCCTAGGGTTATTCCTAAGCAGGGAAATAAACACAACACAAGATAACAAAATCTAAAACTGAGAGGAAATAAGTTGAAAAGACAAGGCTGTGATATAAATTAGAGATGAGCAGAAAATTGAAACACATGGAATATGATCTTATTGAACAGGCTAAAATTTAGCTTTATGCTATGTTGTTGCAAAACAACAACAAAAACAAACCTGCTTAACTATACAATTATAATAACATTAGACAAATACAGAGACAATGCAAAAATACAAATATTCATAAACAATATACTGACTGATAAAACTAAAATTATCTTTGACAGAATTCTTATGAAATATGCAGTAGTTACTTTCATTGTTAATGATACGGCATCAAATGTATTCAGAAAAATAAAAAGATACCTGGGAGGCAAGTAATGCATGTGTATAGAGGTGAGGCATACAATTTAATCATCTTATATAAGTAATACTCTGTTTGTTTGACTTAGACCGACAGCATACTAAGGATATTTGTAAGTGGGGTAAAATTGTACATCATTCAATCAGTCCTTTCTGAGTAGCATTTTTTCCCACCACTGAGGTTTCAGCAAAACCCACATTCTTCTGTTTTTAATTAGTTCTAGATAATCTTATTCCTTTGCTCATTATGCAAATTTTCGCATATTGTATACATATATATGTGTGTGTGTCCTTGAGTTTACTTAGAATTTTGTTAATCAATGTTTGCTTTAGGAAATGATGCAGTTTGCTTTCAAACTTGGTGAACCTATACCATATTATTATTTGAAGACAATTAAAGAACCTTGAATGAATTATAAAACTGAAATTGATGAAGGTAATATTGATATCATTCTGTGAAAGTTCAGTTGTTTAACAGATGTATGTGCCTGTAAGGGAGTTAATTTTTCCTCTGCTCAAAAACCTCCCAGAATAAATTGCCTTTGATCTGCTTGAGCAAGCAAGCATTCAGCCATAGACACCACAAGAATTTTACTTCATCTTGCAAAGCCTCAGTGGTTTTATACTTAATAAAAGAAAAAAAATTCAAGTTAATTTTCAGTCTAGACGTTCCCCATTCAAAGCAAGTTTTCAATAATATATTACAGAATGTCTTGCTTTAAACAATATTACTTATATATTCTATAAGATACACTATTTATATGTTCTGTGCCCATCTAATCAATTGAAGTAATTAGCTATATGTACTGATAGTTTTAAACAGACTATAGTGAGGCAACCTCTACCAAAATTATTAATACTTTTAGTTTAAAATATTTGATCTTTTTATGATTATCTGTACATAGACATATCTGTAAATTTTTAAAAACCTTTTATTTTAGTATAATTTGGATTTATAGAAAATAGGGAGTCCCGGTATACCTTTCACTCATTTTCCACTGTTTTTGACATCTAATATCATTGTGCACAACAACAAAGGAAGCAACTTGGGCCTTTTACATTGACAGAAATCCAGACTTCATTTAGATTTCTCTATTTTTTTTCGCAATTGTCCCTTTTCTGTTCTAAGATTCCATTCAGAATACACATTACATTTAATTATTATGTTTCCTTGGACTAATATGGTATGTAACAGGTCCTCAGCCATTACTTGTTTTCCATGACTTTGACCATTTTGAGGAGTAATGGGAATACTGTAGAATGTTACTCTAATTAGGCTGATACAATTACATTTCATTTAATTCCTGTCCAAGGCAGTAAAACCATAGCGTATGTGAATCTGACAAATATTTTAGAGCCATAATTCTAGCAAGAGCAAATCATTTAGGACTATGCTAAACAAAAGTAGGTTTATTGAAGAAACTGAAGGGTACATTCTTACATGTTCACCTAACACCTTTTAAAACAGTCTAACAAGAGTCTGTTATGATTAATATTGCCTGTCTTGATGGTTTCAACATGAAAGATCTCCAGAGGCATTATTGCCAGTAGATATAACCCAATATTCACATTTTCTCATCAGTAATCCTTATATTAAAAAATCAATAACTTATGTAATTTTAATAATATTGAAAAAACAGTTAAATATGTTGCTCCTTGGTAATTTATCCAAAATGTGGTCTAAAAGCTTTGTGACATTGAATTTGACAATGACTTCTTGACTGTGACATCAAAAACAGGCAACAAAAGAAGCAACAGAGAAATTAGATTACATCATTAAAAACTTCTGTGCAAAGAGAAAGGCAACCTATTAGAGAAAATATTCACAAATCATACATCTGATGATGGGTTAATGTCAGTTCAGTTCAGTCGCTCAGTCGTGTCTGGCTCTTTGTGACCCCATGAACTGCAGCATGCCAGGCCTCCCTGTCCATCACCAACTCCCGGAGTTCACTCAAACTCAAGTCCATCGAGTCAGTGATGCCATCCAGCCATCTCATCCTCTGTCAATAGTATGCAAAAAACTCCTACAGCGCAATTAAAAAAAAAAAAAAAACTCAAAAAATAGGTAAAGGACTCAAAACGGACATTTTCCAAAGAAGATATATGAATGGCCAATAAGCAAATGAAAAGATATTCAACATCACTAAACTTAGGAAATTAAAAATCAAAACCATGTGGAGATACTTCGTATCCACTAGGATGGCAATTATCAACAAAATAAAGCAAGAAACTAGAAGATGTTGACAAGCATGTAGAGAAACTGGAAACTGTTCACCGTTGGTGGGAGTATATAGTGGTGCAGCCACTGTGAAAAACTGGTATGATGGTTCCTCAGAAAACATCAAACATATAATCACAATGTGATCCATCAGTTCCACTTTAGAGTATATATTCTAAAGAATTGGAAGCAGGGACTTGAGCAGATATGTGTACACTCAAATTCATAGCAGCATTATTCAAAACAGTCAAAACGTATAAGCATCACAAATGTTCATCAACATGAATAAATAAAATGTGATATATACATACAATGAACGTTATTCAGTTTTTAAAAGAAATTCAAATTTGATACATGCTACAACATGGATGAACCTCAGTGGTACAGCGCTAAGTGAAATAAGCCAGACCTGCTCTCATGCTGTGCTGTACTCAGTCACTTCAATCATGTCTGACTCTGCGACCTATGGACTGTCCCACAAGGCTCCTCTGTTCATGGGATTCTCCAGGCAAGAATACTGGAATGGGTTGCCATGTCTTCCTCCAGGGTATCTTCCCAACCTAGGAATCGAACCTGTTTCTCTGGTGTCTGCTGTATTGTAGGCAGATTCTTTATCGAGTGAGCCACCTGGGAAGCCCAAGCCAGACATGAAAGTTCAAGTATTGTGTGATTCCATTTATTTGAGATACCTAGAATGGAAAAACTCATAGAGACAGAATGTAGAATCGGCTGGTGGAGGTTTGGGAGAGACACTGGGGAGTTAATGCTGACAGAGTTTGTGGGGGACACTGGGGAGCTAATGCTGACAGAGTTTCAGCTTTGTAAGGTGAATAGAGTTCAGGAGATAGACGATGGTGATGGCTGCACAACAATGTAAGAAACTTAATGCCACCGGAACTGTACACTTAAAAAATGATCAGAATGATTCATTGTACCTTATGTATATTTTACCACAGTAGAATAAACAAATAAATAAGGTTAGTAAAGGAAAAATTTTGTTTGAGCATGTCCAATATTCATCAAAAATATTTGCAAGAGATCATCAGATTTTCATTTAAGTGAAGGGATGGCAAATATTCGCACTATGGGATTTCTTGGGAAAATGAAAGCTTTTAATAGAATATTCTTAAAAACCTACTATTAACAAGACCTCCTTGTAAACCTACTAATGGTATTAAGGAGTGGAGAATTCTTATCTTTAAAATGTTTTTAGCAAGATATACAATATATGTGAAATTGGAATTACAGGAGACATAGCTAGTCATGAGGGCTCATCATGCAAACTGTTAGAAAGCTGAGATGCTTCATAACTGAAATGGTTCCCTATTGATCCCACATGTTTTGATGGAAAGAAACATGTCAGTTATACCAGCTATATCTAAAACCCAGTTCATATTATTGTAGAATGAAAAGGCACTTTATGGACTTTTCTCTGATGGGCATAGACTTTTCAAAAATATTTCTATAATTGTTTCATTTTCAAGTAGTATTGGGTTGTAGAGTCTGCAAGAAATCCTTTGATCTCTTGAATCTACTGGAGTTTGGTCCTGGGTAAAATCTATTATTCACATTGAGTTTTCTTTGACAACCCCAAACCTTGTGTTATCATAGATGAATTATCCAATGAAAGAATGAATACAAATTTAGCAGAGTAAAGATTTAAACTTTTTAAAGAATGGTCTGAGTTAGTACTTCTAAATAGTGGTGGTGCTAGTGGTAAGTGGTGAAGAACCCACCTGCCAGTGCAGGAGACTGAAGAGGTGCAGGTTTGATCCCTGGGTTGGGAAGATCCTCTGGAGGAGGGCATGGCAGTCCACTCCAGTATTCTTGCCTGGAGAATCCCATGGACAGATGAGCCTGGTGGGCTACAGTCCATGGGGTCTCAAAGAGTTAGACACAACTGAAGTGATTTAATATAGCACCTACTAATGAAGGTAAGATTTCATCATTCAGTGTTTCCTTTTAATATTTCGTGAGAAATATTCAATTCTGATTTTAATATCTACCATGAGGAGGAGAGATTGTTAGATCTCAGTGCAAAAGAGAAATGGGGATTAAAATAATCAGGGCAGTTGAACTTGGTATGTGGATTTGGGAAAAAAGACATATACTAGCTATTAGTTGAACACTCAGAGAAGGCAATAGCATCCCTCTCCAGTACTCTTGCCTGGAAAATCCCATGGACAGAGGATCCTGGTGGGCTGCAGTCTCGCTAACGGTTGGACATGACTGAGCGACTTCCCTTTCACTTTTCACTTTCATGCATTGAAGAAGGAAATGGCAACCCACTCCAGTGTTTTTGCCTGGAGAATCTCAGGGATGGGGAGCCTGGTGGGTTACCGTCTATGGGGTCACACAGAGTCAGACACAACTGAAGCAGACTTAGCAGCAGCAGCAGCAGTTGAACACTCACAGCATAATTTTCCAGGTTCAGTTATCAAATAACGTTAAGTAATTTTATTCTAGAATCAGTCTTCACTGCCAAATAACAGCTTTTACCTCAAGACTTTATTGGAGGCCTGCTTTAAAATGTATGAATGCAAATGATATCTATGTTTTAAATTGCATGAGGCTTTAGATATTTCATTAATCATCAATTAATTTAAAATATTTAAAATGTACCCAGCAAAAAATAATGTCAAGTAATTTTATTCTAGAATCAGTCTTCACTGCCAAATAACAGCTTTTACCTCAAGACTTTATTGGAGGCCTGCTTTAAAATGTATGAATGCAAATGATATCTATGTTTTAAATTGCATGAGGCTTTAGATATTTCATTAATCATCAATTAATTTAAAATATTTAAAATGTACCCAGCAATTCTTGATAAACTATATGTTAGAAAAGTAAATCCTATTTTGTCATTTTTTTACCATAAGAACCGTTATATGAAATTCACAGTAATAACATCTGCTAAGGAAATTCAGACTGGAAGGTGGAATTTTAAATAGCCTCCTGTCAGTAATAGGTAATCTATAGGTTTTGAAAACCTCTCTATTGACCTGCCCAGTGTACTAGGAAGTGAAAAAGTCTCTATACCAATGTTACAAGCAATAGCACTTTATTCTGAAATTATTTAGAAACCTGAAATGGTTATTGATGATCTAAACATGGGTAGACATCAAAAAGTGAGATTAGAAAATAAAATATTGTCATGATTTAATTCTTAAATGGAATAAATTATTTGTATTTAATACACATGATTATTAAAAAATAATAAAGGGGAAACTTTCTTTTTGTCTTTGCACTGTCTCTACAATTTTTTCAAGAAGGAATGGTAACTTCATTGCAGCTTAATGAAAAATTTGAATATTTCCAAGAATTTTTGGTTACAGTTAGGTAATACTGACTTTTAATAATAAAATATAATAAATCATATGATATATTGTACTGTCATATAATAATAGGACATATTGTGAGATTCGTCTCTTATAATAATAATCTCACTGATGTTCAAACAGACAGCATCAGTTTGCTAATTTCATGTGTCCAATCTCATAATTAAGACATTAATTTGCATTTGAAAAGTGACTCCTAGGATTTCTCAAATAAGACATAGCTCAAATGAATTAATCTGCTTTTAGAGAATGGAGTGTAGTAGGTATCCCTCTAGCTCTATATATTCCCTTTCTCATTAGAAAAATTTCACTAAAAACCAAAACAAATGAGAAAGGTGATAATACCCTAAAATGCATACAGTGTAAGCGACCATCAAAAGGAAGTTTATTCTCTAGTGTAACCCTACAGTGACTTTATGCTGGATCAACTTAGCAAACCTGAAATTAGATTTTCAAAATTATTCTTCCCTGTATAGTTCTATGTTGGGGTTGACTGCAAAAGAAATTTTCTTGACATGTGTATGACAGAGGTGGAATAGCATGAATTATCATGCTGTGAAGGTTGGAGTAAGACCAGACATGGTTGCAGCATGCATGCACTGTCCCCAGTATAGAAGCTCATCTTGTTGGCTTGGGCCAGCATCTCAAAATGCAGCTCTTTTAGTATCCAATAGATGTTTACCTTCAATAGTTAAGTCCTGGACCAAGTACAGTTGTAGTTTTTTAGAGAAGGGCTCCTGTATATCCTATTGTTTGCCTGCATAAAAGAAATTAAAAAGCATGAGAGAGAAAGAGATGAAGATGAAATGTATCCTCACTGGGGGCAATTTGTTCTGATACCCTTCTTCTCTTGATAAAGAACCTCTTGATGAAGGTGAAAAAGGAAAGTGAAAAAGCTGTCTTAAAACTCAAAAAACATACATCATGGCATCTGGTCCCATCACTTCATGGCAAATAGATGGAGAAAAAGTGGAAATAGTGACAGATTTTATTTTCCTGGGCCCCAAAATTGCTGTTGACTTTGACTGCAGCTGAGGATTCAGTTCAGTTGAGTTGAGTTCAGTCTCAGTTCTATTTGACTCTTTACGATCCCATGAATCACAGCATGCCAGGCCTCTCTGTGCATCACCAACTCCCGGAGTTTACCCAAACTCATGTCCATCGAGTCGGTGATGCCATCCAGCCAATCTCATCCTCTGTCATCTCCTTCTGCTCCTGTTCCCAATCCTTCCCATCATCAGGGTCTTTTCCAATGAGTCAACTCTTCGCATGAGGTGGCCAGAGTATTGGAGTTTCAGCTTCAGCATCAGTCCTTGCAATGAGCACTCAGGTCTGATCTCCTTTAGGATGGACTGGTTGGATCTCCGTGCAGTCCAAGGGACTCTCGAGTCTTCTCCAACACCCACAGTTCAAAAGCATCAGTTATTTGGGGCTCAGCTTTCTTCACAGTCCAACTCTCACATCCATACATGACCACTGGAAAAACCATAGCCTTGACTAGACGGACCTTTGTTGGCAAAGTGATGTCTCTGCTTTTGAATATGCTGTCTAGGTTGGTCGTAACTTTCCTTCCAAGGAGTAAGGATCTTTTAATTTCATGGCTGCAGTCATCATCTGGAGTGATTTTGGAGCCCAAATAAATAAAGTCTGACACTGTTTTCACTGTTTCCCCATCTGTTTCCCATGAAGTGATGGGACCAAATGCCATGACCTTAGTTTTCTGAATGTTGAGCTTTAAGCCAACTTTTTCACTCTCCTTTTTCACTTTCATCGAGAGACTTTTTGTTCCTCTTCATTTTCTGCCATAAGGGTGATATCATCTGCATGTCTGAGGTTATTGATATTTCTCCCGGCAATCTTGATTCCAGCTTGTGCTTCTTCCAGCCCAGAATTTCTCATGATGTACTCTGCATTTAAATAAGCAGGGTGACAATATGCAACCTTGACATACTCCTTTTCCTATTTGGAACCAGTCTGTTGTTCCATGTCCAGTTCTAACTATTTCTTCCTGACTTGCATACAGATTTCTCAAGAGGCAGGTCAGGTGTTCTGGTATTCCCATCTCTTTCAGAATTTCCCACAGTTTACTGTGATCCACATAGTCAAAGGCTTTGCCAATGATTAAAGGATTGTTACTCCTTGGAAGGAAAGCTATGGCACACCTAGACAATGTATTAAAAAGCAGAGACATCACCTTGCCTGAAAAGATCCATATAGTCGAAGTTGTGGTATTTCCAGTAGTCATTTACAGATGTGAGAATTGAAGAATTGATGCTTTCCAACTGTGGTGCTAGAAAAGATGCTTTGAGAGTCTCTTGGACTAGAGGGAGATCAAACCAGTTCATCATAAAGGAAATCAGCACTGAATATTCATTGGAAGGACTGATTCTGAAGCTGAAGCTCCAATACTTTAGCCACATGATGCGAAGAGCTGACTTACTGGAAAAGGTCCTGATCTGGGAAAGATTGAGAGCGGGAGGAGAAGAGGGTATAGAGGATGAGATGGTTGGATGGCATCATTGATACAATGGACATGAGTTTGAACAAACTCTGGGAGATAGTCAATTACAGGGAGGCCAGTCATGCTACTGTCCAGGGGGAAGCAAAAAGCTGGACTCGACTTAGCAACTGAACAACAATCCTTCTCCATGGCTGATACAATCTCAAGAACAACTGTATTACACAGACTGCTTAACCACCTCTCAAATGTGCATAGTATGGTCCCTATAGTAAGCTCATGTTTCACTATCATAGGCAACTTTAGATTATCTCTTGGCAAGATGCCAGCTATGGTTCAGTTTTTCCAGTAGTCATGTATGGATGTGAGAGTTGGACTATAAAGAAAGCTGAGTGCTGAAGAATTGATGCCTTTAAACTGTGGTGTTGGAGAAGACTCTTGAGAGTCCCTTGGACAGCAAGGAGATCCAACCAGTCCATCCTAAAGGAAATCAGTCCTGAGTGTTCATTGGAAGGACTGATGCTGAAGCTGAAACTCCAGTACTTTGGCCATCTGATGGGAAGAGCTGACTCATTTGAAAATACCCTGATGCTGGGAAAGATTGAAGGCAGGAGGAGAAAAGAATGACCGAAGATGAGACAGTTGGATGGCATCACCAATTCAATGGAGATGAGTTTGAGTAAACTCTGGAAGTTGGTGATGGACAGGAAGGTCTGGTGTGCTGCAGTTCATGGGGTTGTGAAGAGTCAGACACGACTCAGTGACTGATCTGAACTGATGGGTCAAATATCCCTCCAAAGTGTGTTCTTCCACATTTCAAGATAGACATGTCCCCAATTTTAGAAAAGATGTAGATTAATCTTTCCAGGGGTCTTCTTTGAAGCCCCATTCACTAAATCTGAAAGGAAGGTAGTGCTTTATTAGAAGTGATCACTTCCTTCTCCTTGAATATGTTGGGAATCATAGTCCAGTACGTCAACAAAGATAGTTTACTTACAAAATCTTTTCTCAATCTCCACAGACCCTTGATTCACTTATTTTCTTCTTATAGGTCAAAAGCCACTGGAATCCTACTTTGATATTTTCACATCAGGTTCTAATATACTTGGTGATCTTTTTTCATATTGATATTATTTTCAAAGCTAATTTTACTATATTTTATGTAATAGAAGATGGCCCAAATATTTTAGATATAACAACTCCTTTCATTCACCTTGTTACTGCCATGAAGTGAAAGCTGATATTCTAGTTTAAACTGAAAGTAAATCATGGTTTCTATCTACTTCGCAGCCAATCTGGCTATAGGCTACATTTTAATATACATTTCTATGTCACTTTCTATCAATTTCAGTAAGGATTAGAGGAAATATACTCAGAACATTCTACTGTATTTTTATTTATACCTGTACAAAAGCCACAGAAGTTTTTTTTTTTTTTTTT
>SJYX01017272.1:146207-156454 GCA_006410675.1 Oreotragus oreotragus | reverse complement strand
CAAGACTGTGATACTGGCAAAAGGGTAGACATATAAATCAGTGGAATACAATTTAGAGTCCAGAAATAAACTTATACATTTATGGTCAATTGATTTTCAACAAGGGTGCCAAAATAATTCAATGGGGAAAGAATAATCTTTTCCACAAATGATGCTTAAACAACTAGATATCAACATCCAAAGCAAGAATGAAGTATTGTACAGACTAAATGCAAAAATCAGCTCAGAGTTGATCATAAACATGAATGTAAGATATGAAACAACAAATCTCTTAGAGGAAAACATGCAACTATATTTGTGTTAAGCAAAATTTTCTAAGATACAACATCAAAAGCGTAAGAGACAAAAGAAAATATAGGTAAATTATACTCCATTTAAACTGAAAACTGTTGTACTTCAAACAGTATAAAGAAAGTAAAAGGGCAACCCAAAGACAAGGAGAAAATGTGTGTAAGTCATATACTTACACATACTAAGGGGCTAGGATTTAGAATATGGGAGCTGCCCAGGTGGCCCTAGTGGTAAAGAACTGGTCTGCCAGTCAGGAGACACAAAAGACACGCGTTTGATCCCTGGGTCGGGAAGATCCCCTGAAGGAGGGCATGGCAACCTACTCCAGTATTCTTGCCTGGAGAATCTCAGGAACAGAGGAGCCTGGCAGGCTACAGTCCATGAGATCGCAAACAGTCGGACACAAATGAGGCAACTTAGCATGTGCCCATCTGGAATATGTGAACTCTAACTACCCATGAATAAAAAGACACATGATCCAGTTTTAAAATGGGCAAGGGATTTAAAGACACTTCTTCAAAGAAGATATGCCAATGGCCAACAGCACATGGAAGATGATCAAATAACTAATCGTTGTGCTGTGCCGTGCTTACTTGCTCAGTCACATCAGACTCTTTGCGACCCCATGATCTGTAAGCCGCTCTGTCCATGGGGATACTCCAGGTAAGAATACCGGAGTAAGGTGCCATCCCCTCCAACAAGAGATCTTTCCGACCCAGGAATCAAACCCAAGTCTTCCGCATTGCAGGCGGATTCTTTACCATCTGAGCCACCAGGGAAGCCCAAGAATACTGGAGTGGGTAAACTCGATGGATATGAATCTGAGTGAACTCCGGGAGTTGGTGATGGACAGGGAGGCTTGGCATGCTGCGATTCATGGGGTCACAAAGAGTCGGACACAACTGAGCGACTGAACTGAACTAAACTGAACCTATCCCTCCTCTAGGGGATTTTCCTGACCCAGGAATGGAACCGGGGTCTCCTGCATTGCAGGCAGATTCTTTATCAGCTGAGCTACCAGGGAAGCTTAGGGAAATGCAAATCTAAGCCACAATGAGATAATACTTGACATCCATTAGGATGGCTACAATCAAAAGGACAATAACAAGTGTTGACAAGGATGTGGAAAAACTAGAACCATTATACATTGCTGATGGGAATGTAAAACGGTGCAGTCAAACTGAAAAAACATTTGGCAGTTCCTCAAAAAATTAAACACAGAATTACTATTAATATAAGACCAAGCAAGTCCTCTTATAGGTGTTTACCCAAGAAAAATAAAAACATACAGTCACACAAAAACCTGTACACAGATAAGCAGAGCAGCATTATTCATAATAGCCCAAATGCCCATCAACTGGCTAAGGAATAAACAAAATAGAGCACATACACACACACACACACACACACTCGGGAGCACTATTCAGCCATTAAAAGGAATGAAGTATTAACATCTCCCACGACATGGACGAACACTGAAAACATCATGTTAGGTTAAAGAAGCCACACACAAAAGGCCAGGTACTGTATGATTCCATTTATAAGAAATGTCCAGAAGAAGCAAATTTATAGATGCATCAAACTGCTTAATGTTGCCTGGGGCTGAAGGGTTGGGGGGAAATAGGGAATGACAGCTAATGGGTGTGGGGTTTCTTCCGGGGATGATGAAAATGTTCTGGAATGTGACTGGTGACAGTTGCACAACTCAGGGAATACACTAAAAACAGTGAATAATACAGTTAATGGGTGAATTGCATAAGGGAATTGAATCTCAAGAAAGACGTTTAAAAATCAACCTACGTATGTGTTTTATGTAACACATAAATCTGATCTACGATCTATATGCTCTTTGACTGGTTGCTTAACTCCTCTTGAGCTTCAGTATGCGCACTTGTAAAATGGGAACAATAAGAACAAACAAAAAACAAAACCCACCTATCTTACAAAAGTCTTACAAGGGTAAACTTCATGGCAAGCTCTTAGAAGAGTCAGCTCTTATGATTATACACCTACACTACATTGCTTCACATAAGCTGTCACTTTCTCCCCAAAAGGGATTTATTCAAATTTCCTTACAGCTAATAGGGGAGCTGAGGGTCCTAAACTAATGACGAGTTGAGTTAGCAAGAGCTCAGAATTTCACTGGAATTCACTGTCATAGCTGATCATTTAAGTTTTTCCTTTAAGTTTCTCCAATGATAAGCTGCACCAAATTAAAACTGCCCATCCTCCCAACCTAGATAGTATATTCAAAAGCAGAGACATTACTTTGCCGACTAAGGTCCATCTAGTCAAGGCTATGGTTTTTTCTGTGGTCATGTATGGATGGGAGAGTTGGACTGTGAAGAAGGCTGAACGCCGAAGAATTGATGCTTTTGAATCATGGTGTTGGAGAAGACTCTTGAGAGTCCCTTGGACTGCAAGGAGATCCAACCAGTCCTTTCTGAAGGAGATCAGCCCTGGGATTTCTTTGGAAGGAATGATGCTAAAGCTGAAACTCCAGTACTTTGGCCACCTCATGCGAAGGGTTGACTCATTGGAAAAGACTCTGATGCTGGGAGGGATCGGGGGCAGGAGGAGAAGGGGACAACCGAGGATGAGACGGCTGGATGGCATCACGGACTCGATGGACACGAGTCTGAGTGAACTCCGGGAGTTGGTGATGGACAGGGAGGCCTGGCGTGCTGCAATTCATGGGGTCGCACAGAGTCAGACACGACTGAGCAACTGAACTGAACTGAACCCTCTTAACGATCATAGTGCTCCCCCAAAGAAGAAAAGGCGCGAGATTTCTCCATGTCTCCTTATGTGCTAATTTTTAAGCCCAATTCTTCTCATTCAAGCCCTCTTTGGTAGCCTGCTGTTGTGCAGCTGAGTGCGGGCTTCAGTGTCTGACAGCAGGGTCCACTTCCGGGTCCTCACTAGCCTCAGGGGACTCACTCTGAGTGGCGCAGAGTCAGAACTTAGGAAACTATCACAGGTACCTCCTGGGGGGAAGGCCTCGGGCAAGCGGCTGCTAACTGGCCCTCCCTTTGCTTGAGAGAGCCAACCACCCTCATTCCTGTGCGCTCAGACAGCCCTGGTCCTCTGTGGCCAGCCAGGGCCTGAGCTGGTTCTCCCACCCCAGGTCCGGGGGAGGTATAGATGCATGCCTGGTTTCGAAGATTCGACTGAGCCCGAGGGCTGAGGAGGAGCACCTGAGAGCAGGCTCCAGGCTCTTTCCCTTGGATCCAAGGCTCTGGCTCAGGGCGGGCCTCCAGCCAACAGGCACTGGCTGGAATGAGTGCCCGGTGGCCTCACCCAGTCTTGCCCCGGGCTGCGATGAGAACCCCAGGTGGTTCCCAGCCAGGCTCTGAGCTCTGCCGCTGCCTAGAACGTCCTCTTTTGCCCAGATTTTGTGCTTTCACTGTTGGCTCCCTATCCGACGGCTGGCCCTGGAGTCAGGCCTCATCTGCCACCCTCTACCCCACTTGATCCCACAGGGCTTTCCCACCTCTGCTAAGGTGCACAGACTGTCGTTTGCATCTGTCCCCTTAAATTTTCATTCATTCTCCCAGCATCGGCAGGAAGGCTGAAAGATGTTTAACAGACCTCTCTGGCTAGGTGACAAATGACATAACCAGAACACAAATCATTTCAACTGCACCGACCAGCTTCAAGGCCCCACTGAATATTAAAGACAGTAGAGCTGATGGGTGAAGAGGCACTTAATAAAGTGCCTCGGTTGAGTAAACGTTGAAAGCTTGAAACAATCTCATCTCTGGCGCAGTTATACAAGCAGTGAACTTCGGCTAAATGAACAAAGCACGGTGGGACTGGGGCTGACTCACACACATTCAGAAACACATGCTTATTCTTCTTCATCTGGATAAACGCGATTCTTTCTGTGCTGCTGTTAGTAGAACAAAATAAAAATTCTTACAGCTACCAGTGTGCCCGCCTCATGTCTCACTCGTGGGATGGAAAGAATGAAGAACCGACTGCAGAAAAGTGCTGGCAAACAAAGCCTTAAGTGAAACAGCTGGCTTTACTGCTGCGGTGATGGGGATTTTTTGTTTTTAATTATGCAGCCAATACGGGTTCCCTGTAGAAAAACTGGAACATACACAAAAGGAGCTCCATTCCCAGGATGACGATGACGTTACAGCAGCAGCTACGGTAAATGTACTGCTTCCAGGTACCCTGGGCCCGCACCTTCTCATCTGTTCCCTTCCTCTTTCGCCAGAATCCTGAAATGGAGGCACTTTTACCGAAAGAAGGGAAGCGGGAGGGTTAAGAATACAGGATTCTTATTCTGTGAGAGTGACTTCCTCAGGGTTGACATCTTGGTTTGACAACTTGGTAAGCAGGTGACTGACTGAACCTCTCCACCTCTGTTTCCTCACCTGTAAAGTGGGAATTATACAAGCGCTAACCTCTGGGGACTGATGTGAGAGTTAAATCTAAAACTGCACATAAAACATTTTAAGGGACTTCCCTGGCAGCCCAGTGGTTAAGACTCCATGCTTCCAATGCAGGGTGTGCAGGTAGGTTTGATCCCTGGTAGGGGAACTAAGATTCCACACACAGTGCAGTGTGGCCAAATATATATACATATATATATATACACACACATATGTATGTAGGTATATGCATTTTTTACCTGCAGCATAACACAGGGAACTCTGCTCAATGTTAAGTGGCAGCTGGGATGGGAAACAAGTCTGGGGGAGAATGGACACGTGTATATGTATGGCTGAGTCCCTTTACTGTCCACCTGAAACTATCACAACATTGTTAATCAGCTATACTCCAATATAAAAGAAAAAGTTAAACCAAAAACAACAAAAACATTTCAGCACAGTGCCTGGCAAAAATAGTAAGCGTTTAGTGTTAACGCTCCGCATTTTGACAGCTCATGAACTGATTTGTTAAGGGTAAATTAAGCACCCAAGCTCACAACCTAACCAGTATTAGTACTGGCCATTAACCTAACTGCCTCCAAGGCAGAGGAGTAGATAGCTATTTCATAATTAACAGAGGATCTCAATAAATATGAAAGCAACAAAATATTCCCTGCCTTGTGTTTTAATGGTATCAATGATCAACTTTTTCATCCTGAAGCAGTTGCATAATTCACAGGACCCAGATAAAAATCAACATGCAAGGCCCCTTCTTCAAAAGAAAATAGTAAGACTTTCCAGATCATGACAACAGAGCACTGAACCAAGCATAAGCCACTTCTGAGGACAGGGCCCTGTGCAACTGTCGAGCCTGCACACCCGTGAAGCCAGTCCCATCTCCACCCCTTCAATGGCCAAAGTTTCAGGATTGCAATTGGACTGCGAGGTCATGGCAGTCCAACTTCCACAGTCAAGATGTTTTTTCTGAATACACTTCAACTATCTCTCCCCCAGAGAAAAGAGAATCTTGTGACATGATCTACAGTTATAACAGATAACAAAGTCAAAACCAAATAATTAGCAAAGATGCGATTCTTTCTTGACTTCCTTGACACTTGAAGGCACTAAGGATCAATGTATCCCAGGACTACTTTGCTGAAAAATTAGAATTCGCTACTCACCTGTGTCCTTAATGTTTTTCAAGTTAAGAGGCACAGAGAACTTTCGATGAACATTTCTATCACAAGTTGCAGGAAAAAGAAATTATTCAACCATGCCACATTTTATTTAGATTACAAACCAAGACTCTGTTCTTATCGACTGGGTTTTTCTATAAAGACGGTGCCTCGTTTTAACTTTCTTCCTCACCTCCCATGAACAGAAAGCCTGCTGTTTTCTGAAATTGGTATTGAACAAGTGTGTGGTTCAATGACGATGGTGAACCACTCTATCAGATAGGATTTTAGTTTTGTGACTTTCCCTGTACTTTATCTCAATATTTCACGAGAAGCTGTGAGGTTCCGATACTGAGGAAGTACAGAGGCAAAACACAGCAGGCCTAAAAACAAAGACTGTCTGGTCATTTTTAAAGTGTCTAAGGGTCTTCCCTGGTGGCTCAGAGGGTAAAGCATCTGCCTGCAATGCAGGAGACCTGGGTTCGATCCCTGGGTCAGGAAGACCCCCTGGAGAAGGAAATGGCACGCCACTCCAGTACTCTTGCCTGGAAAATCCCATGGACAGAGAAGCCTGGTAGATTACAGTCCATGGGATCGCAAAGAGTCGGACACGGCTGAGTGACTTCACTTTCAAGGTGAGACTTAAAGCCGAGAACAAAACGATGGCGGCTCCCTCTGAGCTATGTCTAGTAAGAGAAAGGGAATTGAATCATCAGGTATACTGTGATGCCTAACTGTTGAATCATTTACTCTGGGGGCATGATCTAATTAGGAGCAAGGACTCTTATGACAAAAGTTTATTCTGTGTGGACAGAGAATTTAAAAGAAAAAAGGGCAACTTTTGACTTCCAGTGGGTGCTCAACAGACTTAAAAGAAAGATGGCAGAGTACAAGAACACACTTAGGGCTTCCCTGGTGGCCCAGTGGTCAAGGATCCACTTGCCAGTGCAGCAGACATGTGAATATCCCACATGCCGCGAAGCAACTAAGCCTGGACTCCACAACTACTTGGCCTGTGCTCTACAGCCCGGGAGCTGCAAATACGGAGCCCACCTGAGCTGCGACTGCTGAAACCCACTTGCCTAGAGCCAGTGCTCTGCAACGACAGGAGCCCCCGCAATGAGTAGGCCCCACTCACCACAACCAGAAAAAAGCCCGGGCCGCAGTGAAGATCCAACACAGCCAAACTGTTCATCAAGTGGGGGGTGGGGGGGTGGGAGGCTGACCTTGCTCAATTTTTGCAAATCAGAAGAAAACCAATGCCCTCTTTCCTCTAGAATTTCTTGACAATTAGAGCATCAAATTTGAGCCATTCAAAAACCAGAACTTTAATACACTAGATAAAATGAAGTCAACCAGAACAATTACACGAGGTAATTACACGTCTCTGTCCTAACTGCTTGGTGCTTCCCTGGTGGCTCAGACTGAAAGAATCTGCTTGCAATGCAGGAGATTCAGGTTCGATCCCTGGGTGGGGAAGATGTCCTGGAGAAAGGAATGGCCACCCACTCCAGTGTTCTTGCCTGGAGAATTCCATGGACAGGAGTCTGGCGGGCTACAGTCCATGAGGTCGCAAAGAACTGGACACGAATGAGCAACTAACACACACATACACATCCTAACTGCTAAGTCTGTCGGTTTGTAACTTGAGGGTACCAATACCTCCCAGAATCACTGCGCTGCTTTGAAGACAGGGTTTCTCAAGCAAGATGTTACTGACATTTTGGGAAAGACAAATCTTAACTGGGGAGGGGGATGTCTTACACACATGTGTCTTACAGGATACTGAGCAGCCTCTGTGGCCTCTACCCATTAGATTCCAGTAACACCCACTCCCCTCGTGTAACAAACAAAAATGTCTCTATTAATTACCAGATGTGTGAGATGAGGGAGGAAATCGCTTCCAACTGAGAGCCACTGCTTATAAAGCTGGGAATAAATAAAAAAGGAATCAATGCACTTTAGAACAGGAAGGGATTTTATGGATGCTGTGTACCAGCGATTCTCAAACTTTGGTGTATATCAGCCTCCCTGGGGAGCTTTTCCTGGGCATCCCCCCAGACCTATTGGTAACAGTCAAGTACAGAATTTGCCCACATGGGTATCAACACCCTCATTCCACAAAGAAGAGGACGTGGGCCAAGAGAGGGAAAATGCCTTGCCCAAGGTCACAGGGCAAGTCAGAACCTGGGTTCCAAACCCAACCAAGCCCTTCCTGACAAAAAGAATGGGTGGGGTGAGAGGCGTGTGTTGCTCACACATTTTGGAGAAAGGTAAGAATAATTGGTTAAGACGGTGCACGCTGGAGCCAGCTGGCCAGAGTTACAATCTCGATTTGGTGTTTATTAGGTAAGCGACCTTGTGTAAGGGACATAATCTCTGAGCGCCTCAGTTTCCTTCTCTGTAAAACGAAAGGATAGTACCTACCTACCTACCTCCTAGGGCTGCTGGAAAGATTAAGAGGGAGAATGTATATAAAACCTTCGACACACGGCCTGGCATACACTAAATACTCAGTACACATCCTGCCGTTATTATTATTGTCCCTTGATTGCTGAGCGGAAGGGGACGGCGGTGCCCCGTCCCCTTCCCCAGAGGGCTGGAGATGGGCTCAGGGAGGCGTTACGATCCCCGACTCCCCGGCTCCTCTCGCCGGGGTAAGGCCCTCGCCTCGCCCCCTCACCTGGTCCCGCAGCTCCTTCTCCAGCTGCCGGTAGTCGTTGTTCCAGACCAGGAGGTGCAAGGGGAAGTCGCCGCTAGCGTCGCGGGGCGAGGACATGGCGAGGGAGGCCACAGCCGGGCCCTCACCGCCCGCCTGCCAAGCCTCAGCCCCCGGTGGGGGTCTCCGGCGCCCGCCCGCCGGCCGGCCGGCGGGGGAGCGAAGAGAACCAGACGAGCGAGCGAGGGGGCGCGGTACGCCACCCGCCGGCCTAGCGGGACGGGGGCAGGGCACGCGCCGGAGGTCGGGGGTCGCGGGCCGGGTCGGGGACGGGGGTCGGCCGCGCCCACCCCGCGCCCCGCGGCGCTCCCGCCCGCGCTGACAGCTCGCGAACCGACTTCTGCGGGCCGAACTGCCCCAAACAGGGAAGTGCGGGGAGCGGACCACCGCGCGCCGCGGCGGGGGGGGAGGCGAGGCTAGCCACCCGGGCCGGGGTCCGCCCAGCCTCACCCACCTCCAATCCCATACCGGGAATCAGAGCATCGTACCGAAAACAGAAATAAAACTCTCTTGCTTAGCCTAGGATCTCGGCCTGAAAAACTCGATCTAGCCTTTATCATCCCCTTTACTCCTGCCCCAGGTCCCTCATATGGTTCGGTCCACAACTGGGCCTCTTCCATCGGCTCTGCGGTCGGGGGGTGGGGGCGGGGGTGACGACAGGCTCCCGGACCAAACCATTCCAGTTCCTGACTCTCTTGCAGCCTTTTTGGACCTGGGCAGATGCTGCCACGATTGGTCAGGAGCCATTTTGGAAGTGGGCAACACCAACCAATTTTCAAGTAGGCGTCATAAACTCTTGGAGAAGTGACGTTAAGTAGTTGCCCCATGAGAGGATGGTTCTAGCTTAGAGCTTCTCAACTCGAACCACATATATTTATTTGTTTTTGCTGTTCTGGTAATTCTAATTCTTTTATTTTTTACTTTGGATTTATTTTTAGTTTTTATACAGTTTTAAAAAGTTGCTTTCCAGTTACAGTTTTTACCAGATATTGGTTATATTCCTGGTATTGTACAATACATCCTTGAGTCTATGTTACACCAAGTGGTTTGTGCATCCCACTCCCCCACACTTATATTACCCCTCTCTTCACTGGTAAGGACTAGTTTGTTCTGCGTATCGTGAATCTGCTTCGTTTTTGTTATGTTTACAACTTTGTTGTCATTTCTAGATTCCACATGTAAATGATATCATACTGTATTTGTCCTCCTCTATCTTATTTCACTTAGTATAACGCCCTCAAAGTCCATCCTTGTTGCTGCAAATTGCGAATTTTCATTATTTTTTTATGACTGAATAGAATACCACTGTAGAATGCTACATACTGAGGGAACGTACTGCAACATAATAAAGACTGTATAAGACAAACCCACAGCTAACATCATACTGAAGGGTGAAAAGCTGAAAGCATTTCCTCTAAGATCAGGAGCAAGGATGCCCACTTGCATTACTTGTATTCAACATAGTTTTGGAAGTCCTAGGCACAACAATCAGAAGAAAGAGAAATAAAAGGAATCCAAATTGGAAAGGAAGATAGGAACCACATAATACTTTATGTGGGGATGTTGGGCAGAATCCCGCCGTTTTTACCCACTAGATGTCAGTAACATTCCCGCCAAAATGTCTCCAAATGTCCCCTGGAGGAGAAAAATTCATACTCCCCGCCCCGCCCCCCCCCCCCC
>SJYX01017272.1:95955-146114 GCA_006410675.1 Oreotragus oreotragus | reverse complement strand
CCCCCCCCCCCCCCCCCCCCCCCGACTTTGAGAAGCACTCTTCTGCCTCAACTCCAGACTGGGTTATGATTCAAAATTACCTAAGTTGCTGGTTTATTCCACATACGAGTGTCCTTTATTTTTGAATTTGGGGTTATGGCAGAAAGGACTAATAGATAATACTTACACTTGACTACAGTCAGCCAAATAAGTTCATTCTTTGGGTTTCAACCTAAGACAATATATTTCCTTGATTCAGTGAAGAACCAAGTCAACTCACGGCTGCTCGCCAGCCTGAGCTTTCTGCACAGCTGTCCACAACTAGATCACATAGCCAGGCAAAGTTATTTGATGAATCCTGAAAGCATATTCTCTGCCTTCTCTGCTTGTGGACATCAGCTTTTCAGACGCCTGCAACAACAGCTGTTCAAGAATCCTGGCATAATCTTTTCTCCACACACGTTGAGGCCAGAAGATTTGTGAGTCTGTGAACCAAAACAGGATGCAGGAGCATCAGGATGGAACCCAGAGGCTCTAATTGCGGAATGTGTGGGATTTATGTGGTTATGCCCACACCACACATTTATAGAAATGGAGAGATGAACCAAAGACCAGTGCTCCTGAGACCCCTTCCAGGACTTCTTATCCTTTCAGAAGTCTTGGGCAATTTAATCCTCTGCCTCATCATCTTTCCATATTTATTGAACATTTCTCTTAATTTATTAGTGAAAAAATTCCACAATGGCTGCTCACCAGAGTACCTGGAGGTCAAGACAGTTTCTGGCCCACAATAGCCATGGAATATTTGCCAAATGGCAATCATAGTTGTGCTTACACATATGTAATACATACAATGTTCATTAGCATTAGGACCACATCTCTGCTTGCTTTCAGACTGATTAAATTCATCTCATTGTGTTTATGTAGTCCTGTAAATTAGGTTATCTAAGGCAATGGCACCCCACTCCAGTACTCTTGCCTGGAAAAATCCCATGGACGGAGGAGCCTGGTAGGCTGCAGTCCATGGGGTCGCTAAGAGACACGACTGAGTGACTTCACTTTCACTTTCTTGCATTGGTGAAGGAAATGGCAACCCACTCCAGTGTTCTTGCCTGGAGAATCCCAGGGACGGGGGAGCCTGGTGGGCTGCCGTGTATGGGGTCACACAGAGTCAGACACGACTGAAGTGACTTAGCAGCAGCAGCAGCAGCATTCTCACCCTCAAAGAACAACAAAAAAAGTTGTGATTAGGAAATAATAGCAGTATCTAATTCCAATAATAGGAGCAACTATTATTGTGGGCTTACTATGGGGCAGGCACACTACATGCTTCTGTAAGTTATTCCATTTGTCCTTAGTAAATATTTCGCTTTTGCATGTCATGTAAGAGTTTTGCTGAATATTCGTCGTCCTCTCCCTCTTTTTTTCCTCTTTACACCCCTTTAAAAATGTAAAAATCATTTTTAGGTAACAAGCTATACAAACGTGAATCATGGGCTTGAGGTAGACAGACTACCTCCACTTTCCAGATAAGATTAAAATTGCAGCATAGGGAAACATGTAATATATTCCTACTTATTTTATTGTAGATCTAGAACAGTTGAATCTAACTCCATAAATATAGAAAATTTCTTCTTCTTGGCTCACTGCTCCTTCTCCAGTGCCCATAACAGTGTGTGGAACATAGTACATGGTCAATAAACGTGCATTCCTGATAATTTCAGTATTATCTTTGTGTGCTTAGCCGCTCAATCCTATCTGACTCTGCGACTCCAAGGACTGTAGCCCGTCAGCCTCCTCTGTCCAGGGGGATTCTCCCGGCAACAATACTGGAGTGGGTTGCCATGCCCTCCTCTAGGGGCTCTTCCCAACCCCAGGGATCAAACCCAGGTCTTCAGCATTGCTGGCGGATTCTTCACCGTCTGACCCACCAAGGAAGCCCAAGAATATCGGAGTGGGTAGCCTATCCCTTCTCCAGGGGATCTTCCCGACCTAGGAACTGAAACGGGGTTTCCTGCATTGCAGGCGAATTCTTTACCAGCTGAGCTACCAAGGAAGCCCTGGTCAATAAATCAATAAGTATCGGTTGAATAAAGGAATGAATAAATAAGTGAACTTGACCAAAGTTATGCTAAATGACTTGACGAATGATTGCCTCAAGAAGGCTGTGGCTGCATACCTTTGGTCACTACATTTTGCTGCTTCCCCTGGTACTAATCAGCACTGGGAGGAAGTCAATCTCTTCCAGAGAGGGAGACCCCCCAAATCAGGGAGGTTTGGAAACAAGAGAGGAGACACCTGCCCTCACTCAAAATGGCGACAAGGAAGCGTGCCCTTTCCGGTCACGTGACCTGCCCGTCTCCGAAGGGCACCTCCCCGCGCGTGCGTGGTGCGGCGCGGCTGTGAGGCGCTGAGGGGAGAGGCGGCCGCCGCCAGCGCCGCCGCGGGGACCCGTTAGAGCGGAAGCGCAGCCGCCGCCGCCGCCTTCACTGTCCCGGGGCCCCAGGTTCCCGGCAGGTGGGAGGCGGGAGCCATGTCGAAGCGGCTCCGGAGCAGCGAGGTGTGCGCTGACTGCAGCGGGCCGGGTGAGTCGCACCGGCCGGGCCCGCTTCCCTCAGCTCTCCTGGCCGGGACCCCTGCCCCGGGGCCGCCCCCTCGGGCCGGGAGGGTCCGGGCGTGGAGCTCTGCACCCCATGCCCCGGGTCGCGACGAGGAGGCGCCTGGGCGGCCGTGGGGCGGGACCCGTCCCGGGCCTGTCAGAGCCGGGCGGGCAGGGGGCCGCCGCCCTCCCGTCACTCCCGTCCCTCTCTTTCTCGTCTCCTCTGTCCCAGGCCGGGCGGAGAGGCGGCGGGGTCGTGGCCTCTTTCCCAACAGGAAGGGGCTTGGGCAATCCACTAGGAGGCCAATTAGAGAAATCAACTGCGAGCGTCCTCCCGGCTGCGGCTCCCAGAGGCTGCAGGTGTCATCCCCCCTCCCCACAGCCCCCCAGACCCCCGCCCCGAGGTGGGGGGAGGCCCTGTCCGGAGTGGGCGACGCTCGCCGCTTCCTTCCACTGAGACTCGCCAGAGGACCCCCCAAGGATGAGTTTTGCCCCGCTTCTCTAACATCCCGCCTGCCACTCTGCCGCGGACAGTCTCCCGGATGACGGGGTCTTGCAAACGCCGACCATCACTTGAGGAAGCAATGCTTGTCTCAGATTCTGAGATCTGAACCAGCCGAGTTCAAACTAGATTTTGCCTCTGGGTGACCTTGGGCTGGTGACTTCATTTGGCCGAGTCTTGATTTCCTCATTTTTCGAGTAAGGATGATTGAGAGTACGGTGCTCAGGGGTAGAACAGTTTCAATGAATATGCTTAGGATCGTCTCATCAAAGATGGTTTTTGGGGTTGTTGTTTTTATTTTTCCTGTTTTTTTTGTGTTGTGTACAGAACCTTCACAGCCCCTTAAAGCTATAGTTGAATTTCCAAATTATACATTAATTACTGCTTACAAAACAAACACACCAAATCATAGGCAACTATAACCATTTGGGTATTTAGGCAGTTTAGACATATGGGAACACCGAAGGGCGAAAACCATCCCTCCTCTCCCATAGATTTAGAGTTCAGATCTATCTTAGCGGTTGAAGCCCAGTTGACAGGCCTCTGTGCTGTTTTCAGTGCTTGGATTTATCTCCTTTGAATTTGAAGTAATTCAAAAGGTAAGATGGCTTCTTTGGCACAATAGTGTCCAATAAACAATCTTAATGAGGTCATTGAGCACCACTCTGTTTTAAACTTCATCTTGTCATATGGAGGTGCAGACCGATTTTAAAAGGACTGTGATAACTCAAACCTTATGTGGTTTTTTCATGGTCTCTATAATGTAAGTGGGGTTACCAGTTTCTTTTGAAGATAGGGAGAATGGGTGGAGGAGTTTAAAAAGAGGTGTTTTAGAAACTAAGTTAGCTTGTCATACGAACTCCATCGTATTCTCTCAAAATGTTATTTGCTCCACTTCCTTCTTTTCTTGCCTGTTTTTGGTTGAATTTTCTGTGATGTTTGATTCACATGAATCTAGATTCAAACTTCCTCTTGAAGCGCATGTTCTTTGCTTCTCAGTGGATGGTATACGGGGCACAGGAAAATTGCATCTCTGTTGTCATGCTGAATTCTGTACTAAATACTGTCTTGCGCCTCTGGCGTTTTGTGCGTTTGAGAACATTTTTCTCTACCATTGTATCTTTTTTAGTTGTTGTCTCATATGCCTAATCTACAGAGACTTGAGTCACTTCCTTCCTGTTTTGAATATAATTAGGCTACCTTGAAATGTTCTGAACTTGAGCAGCTAGGAATTTGTGCTGCCTTTTCTGCAAAGCCCTAGTGAGAGAATAACCCTTATGGTTCAGGATCCCTTTGAGATTCTGATGAATGCTAAGACCTTCTCCCCCCAAAATACACACGCACTTCACCTTTCACGCAGAATTTGTTAAGTTTTCTCAGTGGGATAATAGATGTTTCTGAAGCCCATTGGTTGTGTTCCTAGAACCCATGTTAAGAAGCCCTGGCATAAAATGTTCACATAAATTGGAAGGGGTTCACTGGATTTTACTGTCGTTAACATTCTGATATTCTCTTCATGTGATTCTGATTCATGATGTTAAAATGACTAGTGGAAAAAAAATAAAAATAAAAAATAAAATGACTAGTGGAGAGCCTTCCTTAGTGTGTGTTAAATCCTTGCTGTCTTGTCCCTATTTAATCTCTTCCAAAAAGATTGTGAATTCTCTGAATGATAGGTGACAACCAAGGCTGATCTTCAAAATAAAGTCTTTTTGTATGTGTGTCATTAGTAGTACCACACTGCAAAAAGCAAAGTTGTTATGTATCTTTGCAGGGATCTTTCATCTTGATGTTTCCAGTCTTTGTTTTTTAGAGTACTTTAGTAGTACTGACATAGTTGTACTTCACTGAAGAATTTTGTTTGAGTTTTTGTTTCATGGCAAACTTTTGATTGTTGCTGTTCAGTCCCTAAATCGTGTCCAACTCTTTGCAATCCCATTGACTGCAGCATGCCAGACTTCCCTGTCCTTCACTGTCTCCCAAAGCTGGCTCAAATGCATGTCCATTGAGTCGATGACGCCATCTAACCATCTCGTCCTTTGTCCTCTGTCGCCCTCTTCTCCTCTTGCCCTCAATCTTTCCCAGTATCAGGGTCTTTTCCAATGAGTTGGAATTCCAATGCTTTGCAACATGGCAAAAAAAAAAAAAAATTTTAAAAAGATAGGTAAACTAATTACTAAGATTTGATGATAGTTAATCAAATGTTTTGGAGCTTCAGCATTGATCCTCACTCCTCGCAATGAGTATTCAAGGATTGATTTCCCTAACCAGTCAATCTTAAAGGTAATCAACGATGAATATTCATTGGAAGGACTGATACTAAAGCTGAAACTCCAAAATGTTTGATTAACTATGATCAAATCATAGTAAATAGTTCAACCTTTTTTTTTTTTTTTTAGTTTTTTTTTTGCCGTGCTGCATGGCATGCAGGATCTTAGTTTCCTGACCAAGCATTAAACATGTGCACCCTGCCATGGACGTGCAGAGTCTTAACCACTGGATCACCAGGGAAGTCCTGGTTTACCTTTTTTTTTTTTTTAATGAATCTAGTTCATATCCTATTCTGAGTTCAACTACCTGAAAACTCCATGAGGTTTTTCAGTGTAGTAAGATAGTGTTCATGTGGAACATTCAGTGTTTTGAATAACAATCAAAGACTTTCTCTAGTGGCCATGAATTGCAGTGAGCTCTTGAAAATACTTGAGTGGTACTTACAAAATAATTGGGAAAAGTTATAACAGCTCACATTACGAGTACTTACTATATGCAAAGAGCTTCACTTACTCTTTTTTTTTTTTTTTTCACTTACTCTTTATATCCTCACTGCGCTGAGATGTGTTGTTGTCCTATTTGATCCATGATGAGCACCCTCAAAGAAATAACTTGCCTAAGATCCTTGCGCAAGAAGTGGAAGAGTTGGGGTTCAAACCCTGGCCTGCTTGTCTCCAGAGCCAGCCCTCTTAACCACTACACTCTATTGACTCTCAGTTTGTCTTTGATTGAAATCCCATAACTTTTCATTATATGGTTGGAAGGGGTTTGAATAAACTGTTAGAAATGGTAAGGATGGTGTACATGCATTTTAGAGATTTTTGTGGACATTGAAGAATTTTTAAATATAACCCTCAAGCCAAGCAGCTTGAGCGGTACCTATTGTCACCCCTTGTGTGAATCTGATGAAATGTAGGTCTGTCTGTGTTTTGAGTTTCTAAATATTTAGTTTACTTTCCCAGCGTGAGTTATTCTTACTGCTTACCTAGTGTGCGTTTTTGTTTCAAAGGGTGTCTAATGAGGCTTTGTCGGACTTCACAGGAAAAAAAGTATCATGCGCACATCAAAAATATTGCTCATTTGTATTTTGCATCTTTTTTCTGTGAGGCCGATGTTTTTACAGCTTCTGTTCTTTCAGGTCCATGGTGAGATCAGACTCAACAGTTTATTTAAGACAGCTAATGGATATCCTAGCACATTTCCTAGTGGAGGAGGCCAGGTTTCCCAGTCTGTTTTCAGAGCCACCGCGGCTGAGCTGTTTTATAGTTGTGCTGCTTGCAGCTTTCTGCTAAGCCCAGAGGCGTGTCGGTCTGCAGCGGTGTTGGGGTAGCTGTCTTTTCATCACTCACTCCACATAATTCTGTGTGGATTGTTCATGGGCAGTTCTGTTGTCCTGCCATTTGTGGAGATGGAGTCAGAATGATTCAGGTGAACCCTCTCAATTTGCTTCTCTTACATTTAATGAAGGAGCACACATCCGAGATAGTAGATCTTACTAGGGCTACAGACTGTGGCCCTGGACCAGAAGGCAGGTAAGTGCTCACTCAGGGCTTCAATCCATGTTTTCCATCTCTATTAACATTGTACCCCCAGCCAAGACAGGTGGTATCTCCCCAGGTTAACATGTTGACTAGCATACCAACACAACAGAAATGTCTTGTTTTTCTGAAACACCAAACCTTGGCAGTATAGCAACCACCTGGTATCCTTGCCACTGATCTCACTCTTCTCTCCAGATCCTTCCTGGGCATCCGTAAATAGGGGAACTTTTATATGCGATGAGTGCTGCAGTGTCCATCGGAGTCTGGGACGCCATATCTCTCAAGTGAGGCATCTTAAACACACACCATGGCCTCCGACATTGCTTCAGGTAAAGAATAAGAATTCTCCTCAAGAAGTTTAAGTTTTAGGAGTTACTGTTTTAGCAACTGAAGTTACACTTCTTAAACCTTACAAAAATGTTTGAATCCTAATTGAGTAGAAGTGCCCTGCTTGTCAGTGCTATATATATATAAGTATTGAATTCATTATTTAAGATTATTTTCCTCCTAGTGAAAATCTGGAAAAACTTGACTAGAGGTAGACAGATAGTCATTAAAATTTCTTCCTAATGTTTTACTGCCGTCTTTCTAGAATATCACCAGAAATTGTTTTTAAACAGTCTGTCTTTTCCACTTACCACGATGAATGTTCCTGAAAGGAACTGCCTTAAAAACTTTTCATGAAGTTGCCTGCTTTGATAGGAGTCCTCTGAAGTTTCTGACGCATCTGATCTAAGTTCTCTTAAAGTTCTTGTAACTTGTTGGAGACAGTCAAGTTCTGTTTTGATTGAATGCCTCACACCCTGCCAAGTATTCAGTGGGCTCTTAGTTTTATTTGGGGGTCCATTATCATGTCACCGGGTACTTCTATTTTGGGGTGCACATTCTTTGAGTTCTATTGGAACTCAGACTTTGGCATGTGTTTTGCCTTCATTTGTCTTGAGTACATATTTTACTAAATCTGTGGCAGCTGCACAGCCTGTCCTGAAAGGGTGAGTTTAAATCTCTGATATGACAGTATCTGCACTGTTGTAAAAATCAGACGAGGCCTTGTCAGGAGGCATGCTTGGAAATGAAAATGGTTTATTATTATTAATAACTTCTGTTCAGAAGTTTCTAACAGCTCATTCCCATGTGAAAATGGGTGTTTACTGCTGTCAGATTATACAGAGTACAGATATTATGTCATATCCTATATTATATTGTAGGATATGAATAAAGTCCAGAGATGAGTAGTTTAAAATGCCAGACTTGACCCTAGAACGGCAGTTCCCAGAGTGACACATGGACCACTAGTGGTACTCGAGGCTGATGTGCACTCTCAGTTGTTCAGTCGGGTCCTCTTTACAGACCCGCCAGGTTCCTCTGTCCATGGGTTTTTTCCCCGGCAAGAATACTGGAGTGGGTTGCCATTTCCTTTTTCAGGGGATTTTCCTGAACCCACATGTCCTGTGTTGGCAGGTAGATTCTTTACCACTGATCAAAGGTAGATGTAGGTAATACTCAAATATTTATTTCAGTGGTTGCATAAAACTATAACTAGGGCATCAAGTTCTAGTTGCTAGTGAAAGTTTTAGAAGGTAAGTAGATTTAAAGAAAAAGATTAAGAATCTTGAAAAATAGTATTTGGATGCCCAGGCTTGGGCAGTGCTGTCCTAAAGTGTCAAAGTGCTCTTTTTTCATCATGTATTAGAAAATGTAATCAAACCCATTGAAGTATTTAGCTATCCTCCTGGTCAAACTTGAATCCTGCATGTAGGTTCTTCTTTCTCATTCTAAAACAGAAATAATGAAGTGTGTGATCTCCTAGTCATGCTAGTGTTTGTAGTGGAATCAGTTCAGTCACTGATTTCCATGGAATGTTTGTAGAAAGAAATTAAAATGTGATTTTATACTGCTTGGTTTTAGATGGTTGAAACCTTGTATAATAATGGTGCTAATTCTATATGGGAGCATTTGTTACTGGACCCCACCTCTATTATGAGTGGAAGACGCAAAGCTAATCCACAGGATAAAGTACAGTGAGTGGAATGTTTATAAATACTCTTATTTTTTCTTAACCCCTGGGGCCCACTGAAAGGAACACAGCTGTCTTGGACCAGCCTCCACAGGGGCAGCGCAGGAGGTGGTCACCCAGTTGTGTGTTGAACTCTTTGCCGTTAGGAATGCAGAACGAACCCAGGCACGGGACCATCTCTTCTGCGTGGCTCCCCAGCACAAGTCTGGTTTATCCAGTTTAAGACTAAGGCTTGGTGGCTGTCGATGTCACTGGGTTTGCGCTTAGGTGCTCAACCCACAGGCAGTCAGACCAGACATCTGGATTCTTACAAGACGGGACAAAGAGCTGCTTCCTCCCAAGGTTGCTAGGTCACTTCAGAAAATTACACAGAGAAGAAAGATACTATAAAAAGCAGGTATTCTGCAGTCCTGGCCATTATAATGACTAATGTATGTTTTCAGACTTCAGGTCTTAACACACTGCCAAAACTCACTTCAGTATTGTTCCTTTTATTCTTGAGTGGGGGATGTGGGTCACTTCCTCTTCTCTTTACAGTCTGAAGAATGGGGAATGTTGTATCTGAACTGCAAGTGAACTGTTTTCTTTTTTGGTTCTCAAACCAGTCCTAATAAAGCAGAATTCATCAGAGCCAAGTATCAGATGTTAGCGTTTGTCCACCGCTTGCCCTGCCGGGACGACGACAGTGCAACCACCAAAGATCTCAGTAAGGTGGGTCTCATGCCTTTCAGAACCCTGAAATTGCCGGATGAAGCAGCACATTGTCCTGTTTGGGGAAAAAAGACACTTAGAAAAAGAAGAAAAACAACTCCTTTCTGTACACGAAATAGTTAGTAACAGCTTTTTTTTGCAGTTGGTTTCTTCGCTCATCTTAATTCAAATGGCAACCGTTCATGTGAGTGGAGGTATACTAGTGGGACAAAGGAAAAAATAAGTATCCAGGAAACTATTTGTGTTTTCTAGGTCTGGTTCTAGAGTTGTATTTCTGTAAGTTTTTGTTTGCAGAGCTTTGAAATAGGAGCCATGTCACAAGTCCCACTACACAGTCTGTGGGACTTGTGCAGGTTTCTAGGTTGCGTGCCGAATGAGATCTTCAGGAAGTAGGGCGTCACTCAGAGCCGTAGTCCATGGGATGGTTTATTAAACTCACAAGATGAGTCGACGGCTTTCTTTTTGTGGGCCTTTGCGTGTTTTTGAGAGATGCCACAAAAACGCGTATCTTGATTTTCAAAGTGCTGTTTTTGGATGCTCATTCAGAGCAGAGGCACTCAGTGCAGAATTTTAAACTTTGTCTGAAGGTGGATGTGATTGTTACTTCCATTCATTGTGTTTTAAAACCACAATTTTTAAAAATAAAATCAATTAGGAAAACAAGATCTGAATGCAGATGTTAGAGTAGCTTTCTTCAATCCTGTGGTAAGTAAGGATGCTGGCGATTTGGACAGTTCTAGGGTTGAAGGAAGAGTTGCAGGAAGGCAGCTTATCCTCTGGCTGTATAAGGGCTTTTCCGCAGTGCTATGGAATCTGATATGCCACAGGCCTGTTTCCACCCCAAAAGACTTCATTAAATCATTGTGCACAAGGCTAAGACTAGTGTTATGGAGAGGGTGTGATACAAGGCGGAATCCTGTGATTTACACAGCCTAGGATCTGAGGCTCTAAAGCCCTAGGTTCGATATTAACAGCTAATAACAACAGCAATAATAATAGCAGCTGTTTTCTTTGGGCATTTCCTGTGTACCAGCTCCGTGCTCTGTTGTATCATCGATCCCTTATAGTTGCCTGTGAATAGGTGGCATTTTTATCACCATTTTAGAGATAAGGATTCAGATTGCTTTAAACACTTTCTCAAGTTCACACAGCTTGAGGGATATATGGTTTGAAATTCAGGTCTGTCAGACTTCAGAACCATGCTTAACCCCTCCTCACGCTCCCTCTCACTCAGAGACTGGTTGCACCACTTAGACAGATCATGCCTTTGGGCGCATCAGCCTTCCCAGCCCTAGTTCCCTTATCAGTAACGTAGGCCTGACCCTGCCTTAGAGCCCAGGGGTAGCTGTTACGGGCAGGGGAGAGATGGCTTCATTCACCTTGCTAAGCGAGATAAAGATGTTGTAGTGCTGTGATAATGTAGATTGCAGTGGTCTGCCAGCTGCTTTGCTCCCTCATTCTTTACACTTTTAACAAACGTTCTTTTCTTGTTTATGTATTTTTCAGCAACTCCATTCAAGCGTGAGAACAGGGAATCTCGAAACCTGTTTGAGGCTGTTATCTTTAGGAGCACAAGCCAACTTTTTTCACCCTGTAAGAAAGCACAAATTGGTTCAGATATTAAGTTAAAACTAAATGGGTTGCGTTTGCTTAGCCTTCGGGTTATTTAATTCATTTCTTTTTGTGTACTTTGTATTAATGATTCTTAGGAGAAAGGAAACACCCCCCTCCACGTGGCCTCCAAAGCAGGGCAGATTCTACAGGCGGAATTGTTGGCAGTATACGGAGCAGACCCGGGCACCCAGGACTCCAGTGGGAAAACTCCTGTTGACTATGCCAGGTGAGAGACTCTGTTACCTCTCTCTGTTTGGGATTATTTACCTTGTGTATGATTCGTTGTTAAAAGTGGCTAAATTGTGCGTGGGTAGCATTTAGCTCCTTCAAAGATTTGAATTCTGTTATTTTGCAGATAGAGGTATTTCAAGTGCATATGATCTTAGAGCCAGTCAAAGTCGGGGAAGGTAGAACCATTGACTGTTGTGCTTTAGCTCCCAAGCTTTCGGTTTTTTTTAATCCTTTGTAACATAGTGGTATTTGAGCCATAGTTGGAATCCACATCAAGTATAAAGAGTTGCAGAACCCACTCCTCAGTTTTTTTTTAAATACTTTTAGTCATTGTTTGAACTTAGAAACAAATCTGTATGGATGTGCCTGTGTGCTCAGTCGTGTCTGACTCTGCGACCCAGCGGACTGCAGCCCACCAGACTCCTTTCTCCATGGAATCTTCCAGGCAAGAATCCTGGAGTAGATTGCCATTTCCTACTCCAGGGGATCTTCCTGACCCAGGAATTGAACCTACGTCTCCTGCATTGGCAGGCAGATTCTTTACCACTGGCACCGCCTGGGAAGCCCCTGTATGGATAGATATGTGGTTCAACAAGTATCGTAAAATGTTAATTGCAGAATTTAGGTAGTGGCCATCTCGGGGCTCCCTATAAAATTCTTTAAGTTTTTCTTCATTTGAAAATTTTGGCTGTGGAGTAGTGGAAAATAAAAAAGTAAATCCACAGATTAGTCTTTAATATCATTTAGATGACAGAAGATGGATCATCTTTCCTTCTTTTTCCAAATTAACTTGATTAACTGCAAAGAACGATGGTCTGCACAGGGTAAAGTGACAGTTGACAACTTGAAAATGACAAGTGAAATGACAGAGCTGTGACCCCTAGACTTTACTCTCTCATGGAGGAGAGGATTCATAAATGCATGTAAGCGTTAAATGAGGCAAGATAATGTAGAACTCATTACCATAATGGGTATGTACATAGTATTTCTTCACTGTGGCCCAGATCATTAAGTAATGTCTTTAGTTGGTCTTTGAAGAATGGATTGGATTTGGTTGTGTGAGGAGGAGCCAGGGTATTTCAGAGGAGAAGAAGGATGTGGGTCAGCTTCTGAAGGGAGGGGTGGACAGGGCACATACGGCACAGCAGGGGTCCTGACTGGATAGAGCAGAGTGTGTCTGGGAATAAGAGCTCAGGTGTTGAGGAACGCGGTATTTCATCAGGCCTAACACGCCATCGTTTATGTGCGTGCGTGCTGAGTCACTTCAGTCATGTCTGACTTGGCGACGCCATGGACTGTAGGCTGCCAGGCTCCTCTGTCCATGGTGTTCACCAGGCAAGGATACTGGAGTGGGTTGCCATGCCCTTCTCCAGGGGATCTCCCCGACCCAGGGATGGAACCCGCATCTCTTATGTCTCCTGCATTGGCAGGCAGGTTCTTAACCCTTGGACCACCAGGGGAGTCCCCTGTCTCACAAATTAATCAGAGAAAGGGGGTAGTTGAGATTTTGAAAGCAGTTTTATAACAGTGGAAATTGGAGTCTACCTTGACAGTTTACCTCACACAAAAAGGTTGAATATTCTGAAAAGTCATGTTTGATAAACTCCTCAGGTATCTCGGGGGTGTCTCTGTACTTTTCTCTTCTAGCACCCGGGACCTGTGAGTAGTATAATCGGCACTTTGTTTTCTCCTGTAGGCAAGGAGGGCACCACGAGCTGGCAGAGCGCCTTGTAGAAATACAGTATGAGCTGACTGACAGACTAGCCTTCTATCTCTGTGGCAGGAAACCAGGTGAGTGAAGGAGAGCAGCCTCTCCACCGCTGCAGCCAGGCAGGCCCTGGGAGAGCAAGTCGGGACACTGCTCTTTATGGTCTGTGCTCTAACGTATCCTTGAGAAAACTGCAAATAAGGATTTCTGTGTGGAATGATGACTATGGTATATTTTGCTACGTGTGAAATACATAACATCGGTCACAGCTTGACATTTTAGTTTTTAAAATGATTGCTCTACAGTAGGGCCATTTCAGGAATCAGAGAGCGTCGCTGAACCCAGCCTGAATGCGGCACCACAGTTCTTGTGGTTAATGGAAGTCCGCATGGAAGAGCAAAGCCTTAACCTCTATAGTTGTTTGTAGAATTCTGCTAGCTAAGGGATGGGGAAAAGGGAAAAAGTGAACTTTACCATTAACCTGCTTTGTTCATGAGGTAGAACTGGGGTCAGCAAACCTTGGTGTGTGGGCCAGATAAGTCTATTACGTTGATTTTTAAAAATAAAGTTTCATTGCAAGATAGCCATGCCCACTCATTTATGTATTGTCTGTGACCGCTTCCACACTACAGCAGCAGAACTGAGTAGGTTGAGTAATTACAACAGAGACCATATGGCCACAGAGCCTAAAATACTTAGTCTGGCCCTTTGCAGAAAAAGTTTGCCAACCCCTGATAGAGCATATGCACATACGTGTATAACCGCATAACCAGTGGTTCTCCACCCTGGTTGTACAACAGAGCTAAGAGCCCCTGGTGTGGTTCCAGTTCCCAGTGAGATGGAGTAAGCACACTTCACCCTGTCTCTCCTTCTGAACACAGTGAAAACCCTGGACCAAAAATGCATGGAGTAGCTATCTAAGGACTCCAGCAGGCAGGCTAGGGAACTCACAGTGACATCAAGCTGGTGGTGAGTGTCCCCTTTATTTTACTTCTGATATGGCCTTCAGGACAGCCCAAAACCTGGACTGCACAGCAAGAGCAAAGAAGCCTTCTCTGTGTGATCTGAGGAGCAGGAAATGGAATTCTGACAGGACTGAGAATCGGGGAGTTCCCACAGGATTTTTCTCTTTTCCTTTCCCCACTAGTAATCCTGTGGCTTCAGTAATGGCAAGCACAGGTGCCTAAATCTCTGACCAAGAGCCTGAGGGGAACCCTGACGGCTTTTATCTTTAGTCTTTCTCACCACTTGGCCCAGGAGGCAGAACCTGCCTGGTCAGGTGCCTGCTAAAACAAAATACTAACATTCACCACAGAATTCAAGGAAAACTTACAAGAGTCTCCACAACATACTATGTAAAATATCTGGGATATCATCCATAATTACTTGACATGTGAAGAAACAGGAAAATCCCAAAGACTTGCGTGGGAAAAGGTAGTTATTAACAGATGCCAACCCTCAGTGACTCTGAGGTTAGAATTACCAGATAAAGATTTTAAAGCAGATAGTTATATCATGTTCTGAGAAGTAAGTGTGAACATTATTGAAGCAAATTAAAGCCTCAGCAGAGAAACAGAAGATATAGAAAAGAACAGAAATGTTAGAACTAAAAAATACAATAACTAAAATTTTAAAACCCACTGGATGGGTTTAGTTAAGATGGAGATGACAAAGAAAAAAGTCAGCTAATTGAAAATAGATCACTAGAAATAATCCAGTTTGAGCAAGAGAGAGCAAGAAGAGTGGGAGGAAAAGGAGGCTTAGCAGAGCTTCAGGGACCTACGGGACAAAACCAGAACATTTGTATCATCAGACTCTCAGAAAGAGAGAAGAAAGAATGTGGTGCAGAAAAAATATTTAAAGAAATATTGGGTAAAAACTCTAAATTTGGCAAAAGACGTAAAATCACAATTTGGAAAGTTCAGAGAACTCCAAACAGGATGAACTCCAATCATCACTCAGACACATCAAAATCAAATGGCTAAAATACGAAGAAAAAAAATGCCTTGAAAGCATCCAAGGAAAAAAAAATGATACTATATAAAAGAACAATTATACGTATGACTGCGAATTTCTCATCAGAAACCATAGAGATGAAAAGGAAGTAGAACAATTTTTTTTTAAATGCTGAAAGGAAAGAACTCTTATTTCCATGAAAATAACCTTCAAGAATGAAAAAAAAAAAGACATTTTAAGATGAAAAAAAAAAAAGAATTAGTTGCTCTAACAGAAATACTAAAGGAAGTTCTTTGGGTGGAAGGGAGTTGATGAACCAAAGTGGATCTCAGAACTTCAGGAGTGAAAGAACAACAGAAATGATAAGTATTGGATAAATACAATACCCTGTTTTTAAGTTTTTTTAAGGTCTGTATGACAGTTTAAAGCAAAAGTTATAGTTATTGTATGGTGTGGTTTTCAGCACATGTCAGTAGTATATTTGACAGTTACAACATGAAAGGGGAGAGGGTGAAAGAAATATGAAGGTAAGTTTTTGCACTTTTCTTAAAGTGGTGAAATATTATTTCTAGTACATTGTAACAAGTTTTGCATATTATAATCCCTAGCATTGAAAAAAGACTATGCAATCGTATATGGTCAGAAACTCTAGAGATAAATTAAAATGGAATGTTAAAAAATTATCCAAATAATCAAAAGATGTTTTGATTCAAAATATTCAAAAAAAGAGAGCAAAGAGGAGAGAGAGGAATAAAAACTGTGTAGTGGGAGGAGCAAAACATAAAATCAGAAAATGATGGTATTCCTTTACAGATTTTACTAGTATTTATACAAATGAGACTGTGGCTTGGTTTCTGTTTCAGATCACAAAAATGGACAGCACTTTATAATACCTCAAATGGCAGACAGGTAAGGCCATTGAAATGCCAATCAATTATATCTGTCACGAGTATTTTCCTTGGTTTTTTAGTGTATAAGTGTATTATATTTTGTGTTTAACAAAGCCCATACATTTTTCTCTTTTATGGCTATGCACTTTGGAAATAAGACGGCTGTAAGTAAACCACCATATAAAATTTTAAGTTTGAAAGAGCGCAAGTAACAATTTTGCTAATAAGAAAATCGGAGTCTGTGATACTGTCACCGTTTTAACCAGCTGTGACAGTATATTGTGTCTCTAGACATATCACAGAATATTTCTGTGTTATAAGAGAATATATCCTCTGTCTATAATAGGGATCAACAAATTTTGTGGTTGTTGTTGTTAAGGACTAGATAGGCTTTTTGGGCCACACACCCTCTGCCACAGCTACTCTGCCAGTTGTAAATGAAAGCATCTGTGGACCCTATAAATGAAAGGCATGTCTGTTCCAGTGAAATTTTATTTCTGGATACTAAAATTGGAATTTCGTATAATTTCCACATATTCCCAAGTACCATTTATTGTGTTTTTTTTNACTCTGCCAGTTGTAAATGAAAGCATCTGTGGACCCTATAAATGAAAGGCATGTCTGTTCCAGTGAAATTTTATTTCTGGATACTAAAATTGGAATTTCGTATAATTTCCACATATTCCCAAGTACCATTTATTGTTGTTTTTTTTCCCCCAACCACCTATAAATTCCATACTTAGCTCAAACAAAAAGGGGGATTATAATCGGTTGATCTCTGGGCTATTAGGTCAGATGAGATCATGGGTGTAGAAGTGAACTTTAAACCCTTATATAGCTAATAACCTTTGCACAGATCCTGTCAAGTGTTTGTGAAAAGATTAATTGCTATTCCATATGTAATCTTGCAATTCTGGTTTCTAACATTCTGCCCCTTTTATATTTTTCTTCTATTGTGCTGTTAAAAAAAATACTTTAAAAATTATGATTTCTCACATACACACCCTGGGGGCTAGCATGACAATAGTTTTTGCCTTTTGGTTAGTAGGTGGTTATTTTTCTCTTTACCATGAGAAATGTTTGCATGATTGTGGTATTTCTAGGAGATAGTCTTACCAAATTCTGTTCAGTGTCCTCACTGACTATTGGGCTAAAGAATTTTGACATCTGACCTTGTCCATGAGCTATAATGAATATCTTGATCCCTTGGCTACCTTAGCTTTTTACAGAGCTCATGAAAATGGTTTTATTTGTTTGCTTATCAGTGTTATACATTTTCTTAGCAGCCTGGATTTGTCTGAATTGGCAAAAGCTGCTAAGAAGAAACTTCAGTCTGTGAGTATCTCTCTTTCCTAGTGAACTCCCCTGTGGAAAACCGTGTGCCCTGCTAACATCTGTTCTCAGCCTGGTACCTAGTACATCAGATCACTCTGTTTCATGCTCTCAGACGTTAAATCAGAAGCAGACCATTGAGTCTGCAGTGAAGACGAATGCAAGTCCTGAGTACATCCAGTTCACTGGCTCTGCTTCAAATACTGCCATCTTCCTCTGGCATCTTAAAAATGAGGCCTGTGCCTTTGACTTTCAGAAAGTTGTTTCTCCCTGTAAGAGTTCCCTAGTTTCTCTCAATGTAAACTAGCAAGTGGGGCACTCCTTGGGATGACTTCCTATAGCCTCGTAGGATGCTAGAGACTGATAAATTTGGGATCCAGCCCCCACTCACTGTTGGACATGTTCTACACACTTCATCAGAGCTTTGTAAAATGTAGGCTTTTAATAGCCAGTTCTGCCCCGGCTGTGTGCTCAGAGTTTACCCAGTTCTTCAGGTCACAAACTCACGTTAGTCTGCGTGTTTCTTTCCAGCCTGTCCATTTCAGCAATCAGACCCCTGAGAAATCTGCTCCTCTGGGAACACAGTCTCTATGTTAAGTCCCCACAAATGAAGCCTCACATGGTGCTTCCCCAGTCATTCTAACCACCTGATTCACCCACCTTAGCTGTTCTCTGTACTCTCAAGATCAGAACCAAGATCCTTCTGGTCATAACCTTGAAGGGCATCATCCCGCTCTCACTCTTCAGTTCTGGCCCCTCTCCCCATCTGGCTCCCACTGTGTGTGGGAGTGGGAGTATGCCTCTAACTATCTCTTTAAGGGCTAGCACCCTCTCAGGCCACCTTCAGTTCTCCTTTCAGGAGCCCCAGCTGACCTCCCTTTCATCATTCACGTGGCTGAAGTCTGACCACCTTCACAATGTAGGTAGGAGTGTTCTTAAAGCTCAGCTCTGAACTCGCAGCTCTCCTAATTCATGTCTTACTCTTCATCCCCCTTTCAATAGAAGACTCTTTACTAGAACTTCATATAGTACTAAGAACTACATAATACATAAAATGAATTTCTCATTACTAGCATTTACCTGGAATATGCAATAAATGTATTTTATGCAATTTGTTTGGTGTCTGTGTTCTATATCTGCAGTTCTGTGTGTATGTGTTTTTACTGCCTTTCTTCAGCTAAGGAGGTCCTCTAGTTAAGATGATAAGCTTTGGAGTCAGCACTGAATATTCTGTTTGCTTTTATTACAGTGTGTAAGCCAATTTTTATTTTAAATAATAAAAGCATTAAAGAGAAAACCCCAGCTCCCCTTGACTATGCTGTTTTGCATTTGCTTGGTCTGTAATATCTCCAGATGTTAAAGGCACTAGATAAATATCTGGGACAAAGTCGAGTGTAGCTCTCCAGACCCTGGGCTCTGGGTCAGACTGCTGAGGTACGGATCTCAGCTCAGACGAGCTCCGCACCGCTCGGTGCCTCGCTGTCCCTCCTGGAAAGCGAGACAGTGGTCCAGCAGAGCCGCGAGTCAGACCTGCTCGGTGTCAGCTGCCCATGTCCTGTGGGCTCCTCGTATCAGTGCCAGTTTAGTGTTCATCCTTCAGTATCTCCCTCGTGAACAGCTGGGGGAAATATAAGACGACTAGTGTATTCCTTGAATTAATAAATTTTAACATTTTGAGAGAAACTTGCATCTTCAGTCCCTCACTTCTTGGCTCTGTGACTTGAGGCACGCTAACTTCTGTGCCTGGATATCCTTCTCTGTAAAGTGGTATAACTGTCGTTCCTGTCTTCAGAGAGCTATAGTATTTACTATCATGATGATATTAGCAAGGCACCTCCAATATAAGCCCTCAGCAGTATTGCTGTTGTAGTGATTGTTAGTAATAAGAACATTAGCTTGTTAGCCCCTTGGAGGAAGCACACTGGGTATTTATGATGCAAGTTCAGTTTCCCAGTCCTTCATCACCTTATCCAGCAAAAGTCTCTCAGAGCTGATTTTTAATTATAAATGTAGTATAACCACACTAGAGGAAATCTGGAAAATAAAGAAAGGGAATCATCCTCATTTACTATATTCTTTTCTTTTTTTTTTTCACTTACTATATTCTTAATAAGTTCAGTCTCAGTATTTTGGTATGTTTTTGATTCTTGTTTCAGATGCCTGTCTTTTTTAACTGAAGCATAATTACAGAATTGTTTATTCTGCCTGTGTCACCTAACAATGTACTGTAGCCATTTTAACAAGTCCCAGTGAGGTATGCACAGCCAGGTTTAAATTCTGCAGGAAGTACCTTCTGGTCAGTGAGTGAATGGATATTTAGAGTCCCATCTCAGTGCTGGGGCCTGTATGGGGATGAAGGGAATAGTAGAGAATGGAACGAATTCAGCATCTGCCCTCACAGAGCAGGGCGGCAGTCACCCGGAAGTAACATCCACTGGGCAGCAGGGTTTCAGGGAGAGCTGGGGCCAGCCTGGCGGGGGCTTAGTCTCCATTGGTTTGAGGAAGACCTGACTGCTGCCAAGCGGGCGCCCCAGGCTATGGGGACTTTTGCTGGGACACTGCACGGTGTACTGATGAGAAAGGCTGTCCATGGTAGGGGACGCTCAGGTAGTTCTTTGGGGGTTTGGAGGACCCCTACCTACTGAGGAAGACAGCAGAGAGACTTAACCCAGAGGTCTGGGTGGTATTTTCCTGCAGAGCATGTTTTATCCTCTTGAGCTGGGCATGTTTTGACTTCTCTATCCTACCAAGGGTTTAAGATCCCTTACAATGGGGGCAGGGGCCACTGGCAAACATTTTCCAGAAAGAGCAGAAGAGACTTCAAGGTGATGTCAAACGACGAATGGAGAATGGACTCTGTCTTTGAGATTTGCACTTTAGCTGCCTTGTGCACCTCTTATCTGCATGTCTGGAGGGAGGCTGCAGCGGGTGGCAAGTGTTTTTAGAGGATAGGTACCATTTTGGAAATGCTATTGTCTGTTTAACAGTGGGTATTTGCTACGTAAGCGCTGGCTTTGGATAAGACGTTGGAGGTAGAAGGGTGAATAAGTCACAGTCCTCACTCGTTCTCCTGGTGTTAATCCTTGTCCCTTGTGTCCCTGATATGTTTTTGCTTTCAGCTAAGTAATCATTTGTTTGAAGAACTTGCCATGGATGTGTACGATGAAGTTGACAGGCGAGAGACTGATGCAGGTGACTTAACATGTGCCTCTGTTTACTAAGCTTCTGTTACCGTAGGCAGCAGCAAGCTGCCAGCCTCAGTGTTTCTCCCTGCCCAACTCCTGCTGTCCTGATAACACGTGTGTCGACACTGACTCTTATGTATGTTGGCTTCGGAGTGTGCTACCCCAAGTCTCCCAGTAACGCGGGAGCCGCGGCTCTCAGAGGAGCAGCAGCACCGTGGTGATGAGATTCTATCTCTGGCTCTTTCCTCTGGCTAGTCTGGCTTGCCACGCAGAACCACAGCACCCTGGTGACCGAGACAACAGTCGTCCCGTTCCTTCCAGTCAATCCCGAGTACTCATCGACACGGAACCAGGCAAGTGGCCGAGTCCAGAAACACACTAGTGGTGATCTTTGGGGAATGACCGATACCGTGGTATTTTATTTTCCCAGGACAGGTATTTAAAATGTTTTTGACTGATTAAAATGGTAATATCTCCTTTACGTACTCACACACACATCACAAACTGATAAGCAATAAGTTAATAAGTGACTGAGAAAGAACGTAAGACAGTTCACAGAAGAATTACAAATGGCTTTCAAACGCCTTTTAAAGAAATATTTCACCTCATTAGTAATCAAAGAAAGCAACCTGAAGTCATTAATGAGCATTTCATCCATCAAAGTAATAAATTATATGATAAAGGAGACTCCACACCGGTAAGGATGTGGCATTCTTATGCTAAGATAAGAGTTTAAATTTCTACAGACTGCAGAAAGGCAGTTTGTTAACTGGTTACAGAGGCCTCAAAATTAACTGCATCCTTTCACCCAGGATACCAAATACCTTTCATCCAAATACCTTATTTGGGAATATGTCCTAATAAAAGTACAAAGCTTTATGCGTACTTTCGTCGAAGCATTGTATGTAATGATAGAGCACAGAAACCAAGCCTAAGCATCCATCAAAAGGAGAGAAGTTGAATAAATTATGAATTGATTAATGTTTATATATAGTGATAGAGTCCCAGCATCTAAACTATCTTGAAATTTAAAAATCTGTCCCTTCAAATTGAGTTTTGACTAGTAGGCCTATTTCAAAACAGAATTGATAATAGAAAGCATTAAGTAGAACCATTTCATTTCAGTTCACAAAAAGAAATATGCCTTGTGAGAAATGTTATATCGTTCTATTATGTAAATGGTTTTAAACTATCCACAGAAAGTTTGATTCAGTTATGGCTGTGATTGATGGTACTTTGAGCATGCTGGAAGGCCTTTGCTGAACTCTTAACGATAGTCTGACTAGTTGTATGTGAACATGTGTGTATTTTTATATCTGGGAATATTTCCAATTATCTTCTCACCCTCAGGGCAGACAGAAACTAGCTCGGTTTAACGCCCATGAGTTTGCCACTCTGGTCATCGACATTCTCAGTGACGCCAAGAGGAGACAGCAAGGCAGCCCTCTCTCTAGTTCAAAAGGTAACTGTTTCAGACCTCTAAATGTTTGCAGCTTTGGCCTTCTGAACTTCACACACGTGTTAAAGTTATGAGAAGAATTAAAGCAGTCATCGATACCACAGCTTAAAGCCCTGTTAAGTTTTATTGGTACTATGTTGTGCTGACAAGTTTCTCTCTTTGAGTCCTGGTGAATTATGAATATCTCAACATTATTAACTGTGATTCACATTGATCTTATATATGAGTTTTTACCCCTTCAGTCACCTGCCTTCCTTATAAAGTTACATTCTGAAATTAATTCAGGTATGACTTAGATCTTGTTAAAGGATATCTGCACTGAGAATTTTGGGTGTTTAAAGTTGTGAAGAGAGTACCTAGCACATATTTCCAAGGTGCCCCTCGAGTCTTTTTCAGTAGCTCAGGGTCCTGTCTCGGTGCTTGAGAACACACTTCCTCCCCAGCCCTGATACTGTATTTTTGTTGTTTTCATTTTAAAATTTAAAAAAATTTGAACAGGAAAAATACATTCAATAAGAATTCAGTTTTCAGTCAGCATCTTATCCCCAAAGATAGTAATCATTAACTGACAGCAGTTTGTCTTTCTTGATTTTACTGACTCAACGAGACATAAACAAGTTCTAAGAAACTTGATTAAATTTTGGTGAAGGTGCAGTGATAAGGGTCCACTCATAAATTTGAAGTCTCAAAATGTACAACTTCCTTTGAGTTGGTGGGTCCATCTCTAGGTGTTAATTGAGAATTAGAGATGTTATATGTGTGATACATATTACACTGGAAACAATAATAGAGCAATGGTTAATTTCATATTTGAATAGGGCACACTCTTTTTTCAGGGACTATGTAATGATGTAATATAGAATAATTAATTTTTTGAAGAAGGTTTAGTATCCCAATTTTGTAAGGAAAACATTTATGTACATGCATATGTACAAATGAATATCTTTATTTATCCCCATTACTCCCGGATCTCATATTTGCCAGTTCACCTATTCATTAAAATTTATTTATTACCTTGAGAATTCCCTGGCAGCCCAGTGGTTAGGACTCTGGGCTTTAACTGCCAAGGGAGCAGGTTCAATCCTTGGTTGGGAAACTAAGATTCTGCAAGTTGCATGGGGCAGCAAAAAGATAAATAAATTAAAAATTATTACCTTAAAATCTTACAGCACTTTGATGGTAATTTGTGGATCTGTACAGTGTGGTAAAAAATTTGAGTCACCCAAAACACATGTTCCCATGTGAGACCGAGCAAGGCCACACTCTTCCTTTTATTTCAACTCTTACACTGTAAGCAAGTGGCCTTTTTGATATTTGTTTAGTGCCACAGTTTTCACATTTTTTGATAATTTCACTGTTTAAAGTGGTCCCCAAGTACAGTGCTGAAGAGCTGTATAGCATTCCTGAGCACACGAAGGCTGTGACATGCCTTACAGAAAATACATGTGTTAGATTAGCTTTGTTCAGGCCTGAGTTACAGTGCTGTTAACCACGAGTTCAGTGTTGATGGATCAGTGATATATATTCAAGATGTCTTTAAACAGAAACGCATGTGAAACAAGGTTATGTATTTATCAGTTGACAAAAATGTGACCAGGTTTGCAGGAACCTAACTGTATTTCCACTCAGAGCAGTGGTTCAGCATTTGCTGATTTGTTCTTCACAGCAACTTTATAGACCGTGACTGCTACAAATAGTAAAATTTACTGTATGTATTTGTATATGCTTGGGAAAAAGACTGGCAGAAAATAGAACGACATGTATCAATAGCTATGAATGACTACTCTTATCATTAGTTTCAATTTTTCTATATTGAGTCCTTACTACTTCTGTAATCTGATGGTATGTATATTTTACATATTCATTTTGAAAAGTAAAATTCCCTTTGAGTAAACATAATTTATCACCCAGATATTATCCTTCAAAATGTCCATAAACAGTATTGGAAATTCGAGGTTTGCTTGAGTTGCCTGAAAGAGAGCTGAGAGACTTGGATAATTTGCAAAATCTTTCATTCATAATGTGTCAGAGCTGATAGAACCATCGCTGCTTCCCAGGAACCATATGCTCTTGGTCTGCATGGTCTGTGTCCAGTGTGTCATTTTCTTTCTCTCTCTTTCTCACTGGCGTTCAGTTAAGGAAAGGCCAACATGCCTATTCAATGATCTCCTTGTTTCGAGGCTTACTTTAGCAGTTTTCTTTCTATTTTGACTTGATGTTAAATCTTGTAAAAAAGTTACAATTGTAACTGAATTGCACTTAATCGTACTTTAGTTACAGCTTTATTTTCATGATTTCGAGTTATACTGTTGCCTTGAATGATTACAAATTTGGGAACCTGCCACCTTATATGAGCAGCTCTTCCCTAGCCATCTAATTCGTGCCCATTTTTGGCAGGTATCTCAGATGGTTGCTTCACTCTCTCTCTATAGTTTTCAGTAGACTCTGCCCAGTTGATAACGTGCTCTGTTATCCCTTTTGGGGGTCATTTTTCCTCCAGTCTTTTAAATGGCTCGTTTTTCTTTTAGGAAAAATGAAGTTCTTTTCAAGCCTGAAGTAAAGTTATTTGCTTCTGTTGACAGACAATGTGGAACTGATACTGAAAACAATCAGTAACCAGCACAGTGTTGAGAGTCAGGACAATGACCAGCCAGACTACGACAGTGTGGCGTCAGACGAAGACACGGATCCGGAAGCCACTGCAAGCAAGGCCCACAGGCAAAAGGTAAGGTGGCGCATTGCACACAGAAAGTGAGCTTGTGTTCTTTTTCAGATCTTTCCTCCTAGAAATTTCCTGATTTGTAAAACATTTGAGGGCTAGGCCTGGGAAAAGTGCTCTGGAGGTAAAGTTGGGTTTTCTACTAGTTTGGCCCAAGCAAAGGTCAACAGGTAAACAGTTTTAAAATAGGGGGTCCCTCGCCCCTGAGTCAGTTGCTGACTCACAGCCCAGCTGCAGTATTAACTTTATAAAACCTGTGACGAGGGATGGGTGGGTTTTATTCTTCAACAAATGTTTACTTTTGTTGGGTAGTTACCCAAACTTCTCTGGATAATACTCTCCTGAATGAGGCCTGGTCTCTTTCCTCTGTGAGGCCATCCTCACCAAGAGGAGAGGGAACGGCGGTTCGAGGGTCATAAGTGCAGATGAGCGGAGGGGTGGGGGCAGGCGGTCCACAGACACAGCCTGTCGCTGACAGGGAGCGTCAGGGGAGGCTGAGAAGGCCCGGGACGTGGGCACGTGGAGAGGCGGGGAGGGGTCAGACTGAGCGGAGGTGAGACGGGCGCCTGGGGGACGTCTGGTCACGTGGAGAGGCGGCCTGAAAGGAGAGGGAGTCTGAGCTGCAGCAGAGGGCGGGGGTCACACCGTGCAGGAGCGTGACCCCAGACTGAAGAGCCGAGACCTTGGCCAGCAGCGCAGAGCCCAGGAGGGTTTCAGGCAGGGTGGGAAGACCATGTCCACCTTGTTGGGTCCTCTGGGGAGGACCGTTCTGGTGGGTCAGGAGCGGAGGAAAAGAAACCAGGCAGGGAGGTGCCGACAAGGTCCAAACAAGAGCTGACACAGGCTCACCTCAGGGCCTCTTCAGCTGGGAGGGTCTGGATGGAAGAAAAAAAGTCACTGTAGCAGAGGGTGAGCCCGAGGCCAGGGCATCAGGGGCCTGGCTGGCCCGCCTACCGCTGAATATCCTTGACCTGGCCCACAGGGGGCTCAGCAAACACTTGAGAATGGACAAACAGGAAGACAGAAAAAGCAGGGCGTGGTGACAAGTTAGACATTGGAAGTGGGAAGGTAGATTTACCCGAGCTGTGTCCGGAGTTTTCCAGCTTACACAGCCAGGCGGGTCAGTGGTGCCACTGGCAGATGCAGGGAACATGGAGGGGACGGCAAGAGTCAGCCGTCCCATCTGAAACGTCTCCGCCAGTCTCCCTGGAAGTGCTGGGTTCAGTCGAGTGAAGGCGGGTCATGACTGGACCCTGCACGACAGGGTCCCTGCACTGGCTGGTCTCCCCCTCCTCTGAGCCTCGCACACCCACGCACTCTAGCTGAGTCCTACCGCAGGCTGGAGCGCTGTCCTCCAGACGGCCGCCTGACTAGTGACCCCCCTCCTGCAGGCTGTTGCTCACGTCCCCCCACCCAGCTGTCTAGTTAAAATGCACCCACCTCCACCCCTCTTTCAGCTCCCCAGCCCCTCACTCCTCCATTCTGTTTATTTTCCATAGCACTTATCACATTCCCCTATACTATGTAGTTATTTATTATTATTTTTTCCCTCTCTCACTCAGTTGGGATGTAAACACCATGGAAGCAGGAATCTTTTTCTATTTTCTTTTCTTATGTAACCTAATCCCCTAGAACACTGCCTGATGCTTAGTAAAAATCTGTCAGAATGAGTGAAATAATGAATCAATAAAGAAAAATGAATGAACAAGAGAAAGGCAGACGAGACAGGTGTACAGAGTCACTGTTAGACTAGATTTGTGGCCTCACTGTCTGATCGCCAGAAAATACTGACCTGAAAATTTTTCATCTATTGTAGGAGCCCTACCTTTCTGTTTTATTTTTGTATTCCTCTCAGAAGCCTTGATTTGGTTTGATTAACTTTGAGATCCAGCTGGCACAGTCAGCATTTGAAATTCTTGAGCTGTTAGTCTTGAATGTTATCATCGTCTCAGATTGTGAACGTTTTCCCCAATTTATTTTTAGAGCCTAGATTCAGATTTATCAGATGGACCAGTCACTGTGCAGGAATTTTTGGAGGTCAAAAACGCTCTAGTGGCTTCTGAGGCCAAGATACAACAGCTAATGAAGGTGAATAACAACTTGAGTGACGAGCTGAGAATTATGCAGAAAAAGGTAACATGTCAATAAATGCCAGGATGGTTGCTCTTTAACCCCGTAGTATATAAGGAAGAATCCCAGGCATGATGCTTGTGATCAGAGGGAAGAAAAACAGACCTGAAAATCTTTGGGCCAAGCTGTCTTTTTGGAAGCAGTATGAATTATGGATATTTTCAACGAAGTAGCTTTGATTAGATACAAATCCAGTTTAAGCTGCCCAAGTAAGAGAACATCATAACCTATTAAGTAAGTGTTCATATCAGTTGTAGAGACCCTTGCAAGGATCCTGTGTTTCCTGGGAAGCTAGACCCAGCTCCATGGGTGTGATTCTTACTGTTTATTGCTTATTCTAATCACACTGTGAAACAGAGCAGACAAAAGCCCGGGACAGGGTGTGTGTCTGCCAGCATTTCAGAGCCGCCCCCATGCCACACACGGCTGCTATCCCTGCTCACGCTTAGGTGTCGTTACCCACCCCGCCCTGGCGGCCCATCGCACAGTCCCACTTCACTGTTCGCCAGTTCCTCCCACTCATCTATGATGTCCTCAGAGTCGCAGAATAGATACTCAATACAAGAAAACCTTTCATGCGCACAGGCAAGAACTGTATGCTGGTAAGAGACAACCCCATTTGCTCAGCATTTGCTTGTTTGCCACCTTTTGAGAGAGTCAGAAATACGTGAACATATTGATCTCTAAAAAGCGTGTGGCTAATGGTAGCAAAGAATATGCTGAAGAGAGGATTATGTATGTCATTCTTTATAAGAATGCTAAGAAGAGGAAGTAGAAAAACTCTGAATTCTGCCCTAGACTTTGTCGGCACAAAATGAGATGCACACACACTTCCCTTAACCAGAAACAAAACAAAGTATGTATCTGTGTCTTCCTGCTATCATTTGAAGAGTAACGCTTCAGAATCATTACCACCACCAGAGGACACGGCGCACCTTGTTTGTGGCCGGGCCTTTTCAGTGGTGCTTCCTGAAGGAAGGCTGAAGAACTAAGGGGCCCATGCACCTCTGCTTGTCAGGAAAGGACACGGCAGTGCACCCTCACCTGCGGCTTGGTCCAGGATTCTTTTTGAGTCTAGGTCATTTTTTGGAGACATTTTGAGATAGAAGCCTTCAGTACCTGTAATAGAAGGGGATGAGAATACCTGAAGATCAATCAGATTTTAATCAGACATTTGTTCTCTGCCACCCTGGCCCTGTCTAAGCCTGGTGTGCAGCCACGAACGAGACAGACCAAGTGCCCTTTTGCCATGATGTACAGGGCTTGCACTTCTCTCTTCTCTGAAATTTATTTTGTTTAATGAATTATAGTTTGTCTCATTAGTTGAATTTGGGGTGACTTTTTCTGAAACAAGCTGACTTTGCCACTGCAAATCAGTCTGCTAAGCATTAGCATTTTTATTCCCTTATGCTCCTTGTAGTATTTGTAGAATTCACCAGAAATAACCTCGAATCTCTGAAAGCAAATGTCTCGAGCTTCTTTAAGAAATGTTGAGTGGAATTATTGTTCATCATTCATGGATTATCTCCTTGATTCTTAGAAAATGCTCTTGATTTCTGAAACTATTATCTGTAACTTCTCATTTCCTGTTGTACTCCTTCCAAACAGAAGAAGTATAGCCTGGTTCTTATTAAGATAAGCATCATTCAGGTTTATCCAAGGACATCTCACTAAATTCAGAGTACTCAAACTTTTTAAAGTTGAGACGAGCTGAGATCTCGCACATTCAGGTGAGATCCAGACTGGATGTTCTAGAGTGAAAAGTGTGAAGATAAAGTTTCAGATTTCAAGACCTTGTCTAAAATCCTCTAGGAGGTTTCCACATAGATGAGCACTTGACAAGATCCCCCCATCCTTCACTGAGGGCCATGTGTCAGTTATGTTACTACTTCTTGGCCCTCGACCATTTCACTTTAGAACATGAGTTCCCTAGTAAGTAGTTTTGACAGGCACTTTATGCCTGTCTGTCTCCTGGAATGTAGGACTTTTCAATAGATGCTTATTACTTTGCAGCTGTTCTATCCTTGGAAAGGAAGTTGCAGATACAAGTTATGGCCTGAAGCATAGGTGTAGAAGCATCCTCTCATTTCTCAGGCGTCACGCTTCGAGAAAATAGAAAACAAGGGTATTTCTGTGGCAAAGACATTTAAGTCAGACTTTCACAGGCGTTTGGCACTACTGATATAAAGTATATGGAACTCGTTTATTCAGTGAAGAAACGTTGATTTTATTTCAAAGTCAGGTAAAGTTTTTTTAATATAGCGGTCAACAAAGTAGCATGATTTGTGTCTGATCTTTCACATTTAACAGTTGCTTGGAAAAGATGCTAATTAATGAAGAGGAGCAGCCACTATTGGTGTATTTGTCACAGAGCGGTGCTTTCTAAAATAGAAATTGAAAGTAACTCCTAACACTGAATGGGTTGGCTATTGGAAAAAAAAGTAATGATCTTCTGGTGCAGACACAGTTGCTTGTGGACTTAAGCCTTGGCCCCAGTGGGGAATTTGGTCAGATTTTTACTCTCTCTCAAGGAGTAGACAGCTGAACTCACACCACACCCAGCTTATAAAATGCCCTGGAGGATGGAGGAGCACCAGAGGGGAAGGACGTTGTACAGCCTGGACTCAGTTACTTGTGTCTAACATGCCAGATGGCTAAAGAGGAACCCGATTCCTTGCCGATCCCTGTAACTCTAATTCATCCAGCACCATGAAGCAGCCTGCATGTGAGCAATGGGAAGAGCGCTCAGGGCCTCCAAGTGCCAGCCTCTAACTAAAACGGGGTGGTGCCAGGCAGCTTAGCGTCTTTAAAGCTGACACCACCACAGTCACATTTCTGGGCGACAGAGCCAAAGGAAAGCGAGGCCAGGTCTTCCGGCCCTGGCTGAAAGATGACTGATCACCAGAGGGCGGCGCGGCACCAGAGGAGCGTTCAGATGAAGATGTTGATAGTTCAGTAGGCCTCCGGTTCTCTTCGTGATGTGTTTATAGAGCAAACTTACCAGGATCCGGTTCCCTCTCTTTAAGAAAAAAAAAAATACTCAGTTGTTTGGAATTTCAAAGAATATATTATATAATAAAAACTTGTTGATCTTAATTTTTCCTGTTGGCTTTTTGGGCAGCAATAGGTCATCTGATTTTTTTTTTTTTTTTTTTCATAAACTGGATTTCACTGTCTTTCTTGCTTTGCAAAGCAACTCTAAGTTATCTTTGTGCTGCTTCCATGGTGTCTGCTGACATTTTTGGCATTTCTAAATTGCTCAGGGCTCATCTGAAAAGCAGGTTACTTAAGCGATATCTTAATGATCTCAAGCTCTTGCTTGAAACAGCCTTACAACCATCCAGGGCACAGCCTGCCTGCAGACATTTTTCAGGGCCACCATGACCAGTCTTTAAGCCGTGAGATATTTTGCTTTTAAAAAGTCCAAACTGCAACTTTTCCACAGTCAGAAATGATTTCATTTGCTTAACTGATTGAGTTGATTGCATTTCACTCGTTCTGGAAGAAGGAGTTTGTGTTTGTGGTTGCCTTTGACTTTCAGCTCAGCAAGCTGTTACTGTTCTTATTGTTAAAGCTGGTAGTCATACGCATTTACTTGGTGTTTGCTTTTTCTGCTTGCTATAGAAAAACACAGTCCCACTGCCAAACATGTCTTTCAGCTTCAAACACTCCAGAGTGAAAATTCGAACCTCAGGAAACAGGCCACAACCAATATATATCAGGTGCAAACTGGTTCTGAGTACACAGACACTTCCAACCACTCTTCCTTAAAGCGACGTCCGTCTGCCCGGGGCAGTAGGCCCATGTCCATGTACGAGACGGGATCAGGTCAGAAACCCTATCTCCCAGTGGGAGAAGTGAACCATCCCGAAGAGAGCAGGACGAGACTCCAGCCTTTCCCGGCGCACGTAAGTAGCACCACCAGTGCTCCTGCTCTTGACTCTGTCCAGCCTGACCCCTGCCTTCCCTCTCCTCAGCTTGCAGATCCCCAGTCTCTGCTTTGCCAAATTGGGCTGTGAGAGCCGTCCTGTGTTTGCTGTATTAACATGTCAACCGGTGCTTGTGGTGTTCCCACAAGCACTCAGGGCCCGTGGCTGAAGGTGTCCCAGCAGCTCTGGGGATTCTGGCTCTTGCTCGGCCCCCTCTTCCCCTTTTTCTGCCCCATATCCATAGTATACTTCCCAGGCGGCCACTGTTGGAACTTTTTTGGTCATGAACTTCCTTCCCCATATCCAAAACCAAAACTTTATAAAGGTTACTGGAAGAAAGTACCGTCTTCTTCCAGGTAGGCGGGTGCGTGCCCACTTATGCACCAGAGCCCTTAGAATTCAGAGAGCCTTCTCCACTCTTCCGAGTGGAGCTGGTGGCGTCTGTGGCCTGGGGGTGCAGGCCTGGTCGGGAAGCCTGTGGGCCTCAGCAGCCCTGCACCTGTGGTCAGTCTGTTGGCTTAGCTGCTGCCTCCTCCTCCTCCCTTGTTGGGAGAAAGTGTTGCTTTTTCATTTCATGAGAACGAGATATAAAAACTCCTATATCAACTTTACCTGCTTTATGTTCCAAAGATGGTATTCTGTAACAGGCTGCTAACACTCTTGTTTTTCCCATGGAATAAGTATTGTGTTATGAGGCTTTCAAATTATATATCTTTTGGATTAATTTATTTTAAAAACCTATGTTTTGACAAAATGTTTTCTGCATTTTGAACCTGTGTGATTTTATTTTTTCAGAGAGTAATACTTATCTTTTTGAATGTCAGTTCTTCAGTCCACTTTTATAGGAATTTCCAAAAAAAGTTCTCAGGGTCAATAGTAAAGAATGTGGCCTGGGAAATTATACCCTATTCAATTTTGTCAAGGTTTAGTGTGATAAAATTACAGTGTTGTTATTTTGTAATTGGGAATCTGCTGCTTCAGCTTTTAAAGTTGTTTGGGCTAAACATTCTAAAACGATTCAACACATTTGGTGTAATGGGAATGCCATTGAACTAAGTTAAGAATCTTATTTTTGTATAACTGAGAACAAAATTTAGAAAAAGCCACTTTGTTCATTTTCACAGTGTACTTTTTGATTTTAAAAACATAAAATGTAAAAATGTCTTATTATTTTAAAAGTTCTATATCTGTACTGTATCTGATAAACATAAACCAACTTTAAATCACTTGTATAGATTTTCATTTCATATCATCTGTCCTGATTAAAAAACAAATATTTGTTTAAGACTATTAAAAAAAAAAAAACCATTGGCACAGTTGACAGATTATGCTAGGTATTGTCTTCTCCCTCATAGAAAAGTAGCCTTACAGATTCTGGGTAATTTCCGAGAGGCATTTATTTCACCGAGGGATTAAACATCTCTGGGATCTGTCGTTGGCTAGCGTGGGCGTTTCAGCACTGATCCCACGTAATGAGTTGCTCCTTAGGAGTCTTTTAACTGGGAACCCGGGTGAAGCCAGGGTGGGTGGTGGGGTTTCATGTTTGTTTTGTGTTTTCCCGAGTATGTCTCTTTTTCCCCTTCCAGATCGGGAGGAGTGCGTTTGTGACCTCCTCTTCGTCTCTGCCTTCCTTCCCCTCCACACTGTCCTGGTCGAGGGACGAGAGCACCCGAAGGGTTAAGTACACTGAATGGTCTGCTCTCTGGAGGAGGGGCCTTGCTCCTGGGCGCTTGGTGCTGCTTCGGGCCCTCCTGGCCCTCCTGGCCCTCCCTCCTCCACTAACCACCCTTCTGTCCTGCATGAGGCCTCGCACGCACACCCGCACGCATGTCTGCAGGAGAGGGCCTCCCTCTCAGCTAACTCCACATTGCTCAGTCTCATGTGACATTTAACACAGTCCACAATTCGCCCTGTAACATTGATTCTGAGTGTTCTTTCTTTTTAAACAATCAGAAAATTAGCTGGCTGCTGGTTAAACATAATATGGCAAATCTGTCCAATTTTGTTCAAAGTGTTATTAGGACTAACAGAAACGCTGAGACACCGTGTTTCTTGTTTGTTTTGTTTTTCTTTTAAACATCTTGACATGTGTTATGTCAGCCCCTGACTTGACAGATCCAGGTTTTGCAGTCCCTGCATTCCACATCCAGATTGGAGGTGTAGGCAGCTGTTAGTACGAAGCTGTTCACTCTTAGTTGGTCAAGTCCAACTTGCGAGTGTATAATTTACATTCCCAGTAACAGCACGTGATTCAGGTAAGCTCCCTTTAGAGTAGCCAGGCAGCAAGTATTTATCAAGCACCTCGTCCACACCCTGCCTTTCAGAAAGTCAGTTAAAGAGTCCTAGGAAGTTAGGCGGCACTCCTACTCCCAAAGGCACTGCCAGTTTAAAAAATGCCTTGGTGCATGAAGAGTACATGACAGCAAGCTGGGAAAGTCATGGAAGAGCGCAGGCTTTGAAAACCTGCGTTCAGGTCCTGGCTCCTGCGTCTTTCCCTGGAAGGGTGGTATCCCTAACGTGAGAGGAGGGAGGGAGGCTGTGGGTGAGGGACCACCTTGACAGACCAGGGGAGATTTGCTCCAGGCTAAATAGACAAAGGTCTATTCCTTCCGCTTTTGGCTGAAACTATGGAGAGTCTTCTTCCCCACTGAGGAGGGATTTCCCAGTGCCTCACAGCTCACTGTGGCCCTTCAGGGTCTCTTTTCTGCATGTTTGAGGTAATCTATTGAAAAGAAACCTCTTGACATATGTATGCTGCTATCTTCTGAGCGGTTCTGAAGTTGAACTGCACTGTTTTTACTACAGTATATCAGTTAAGGACTTTCGTGGTGGCTGAATGGTAAAGAATCTACCTGCGATGCAGGAGACCCAGGTTCCATCCTGGGGGAGCTAAATAAAAATGATATCTTTCTTGAAATGTTGTTGCTAAGAGTCAGGTAAACCTTTTTGTCCACTGTGAAACTTTTTTTTTTTTTTTAATTTTTGGTAGTTTTGAGAATTATTGCCAGGACTGCTTGCTGAGACAATGTTTTATACACATCGTTTACACTGGTGATTGATCCCAGTTGCTCCTGACAGCTTCATCATGAGTTTAGGTTTTTATGGCACATCTGTATTCAGAGAAAGCTACCAGTCTCTTAAATAAACTGAACCAGCACCAACTATAAGGTAACTTTTCTGTTAACAGCTTTGAGAGAGCAGCACTTTTAACTAATAGACCTGAGTTCTGCATGTTGACAATAATTTCCTTAAAATTAACACTGACTAATTTGAAAGCCCGAAATATGCTTTTGTTGACAACAATGAAGGATTTAATGTAAGTAACCGATTTCCTGGGTGGTTATTGCTGTACATTGTTATCTGAATTCAAGAAGCATTTCCTGAGTACTTTGATCAGATAGATGAGTCATTACTCTTGTAACATGCTTCAGTGAAACTTGGTACTTTCAATCATGGGTGATGCATTTGATTTGTAATTGTCAAATTTACATCAAGGAAGGCAAAAAGGTCCATTGTAAATAGATGGGATTTTTCTGGGTTTAATTCTGTTTTCTAGCTTTTTCACTGGAACGACTCTGGACAAATTTCTCAGAATACTTATTTAAATGCAAGTGTTTCACATTCCATTTTATGCTCTGTATATGTGTACATGGAAGCACACACTCATCTTTGTGTGTATGTATATATAAAAACTAAAGGAAAATAAATTTAAAGATTATTCAAACATACACTGTGAAAGGTAAGAAGAGTTGTTGGGGTTTTTTTTTTTTTGGTTTTGTTTTGTCTTGTCTTGTTTTTGTTTTGTTTTTTTGAGATATCTCTGGAAGAGCCTGGTTTCACTGTTCCCTTCCTGGGATATAGTGCCTGCTTTGGTCTTCCATCTAGACAGCCAGTAGCCGGTAACTCTCTGATTGGTTCATGAAGCCAGATCAGAGGCACTCCTTGCTGGTAGGAGATCGAAACAAAGGGATCTTGTATGTTTTAGTTTTTTATGTTGTAGTTTTTACAGAACTTAGCTCTGCAGGCTGTCTGTACAGCTGCCAGCCAACACTGTCAGTCACTTGCCAGATGAACTCAAGTGGTTAAAGCACAGACTCTTCCGAAGCCCATCGCAAGTGTCTTGCGTTAAGTGGCTGGAACCAGATAGAGCATCCGAGGGAGACGTGAACTCTTCCGAAGCCCATCGCAAGTGTCTTGCGTTAAGTGGCTGGAACCAGATAGAGCATCCGAGGGAGACGTGAAAGACCTCAGCACACACAGAGAAAGAGCGTTCTCCCCGGGAGGGGACAGAGAGAGGCTAGCAGGCAACACGTATTCTGGTAGAGAAGGAAGGAAACCATTTCTGGATCCACTGTTTATCAGTTACTAAAAATTTTTTCTTAATAAAACTTTTTTTGGCCTTGCACATAGCTTGGGAGGTCATAATTCCCCAACCAGGGAACAAACCCAGGCCCTGGGCAGTGAAAGCACCAAGTCCTGATAGGGGCTGCCTGCCTCCTGCTCACATAGGGCCTTCAGAAGGCCAAGCAGCATGATCAGTAAGGAGCAAATAATTAAACTTTAGGGAGGCTTTCTTAACTGACTCACTCTAAGGGAACCATTCTTACGAGTGAAGCTACGGGGACTCCATGTGTTTAAAACAGGGCTCTGAATTTACACATGAAGAAATTCTGAATTTGCAGCTATCTCTTACTACAGCTGCAATAAAATTCCTTAGTCACATGTTTTGATTCACTTGAATTAAATTCAGGGTATAGAACTAGAAATAGCTCATGTTTGTCTTTTGCAATTGGTAATCAACCTAGGTTTTAAGTCAGCTTCCACTGATTTCTATTCAAATGAAGAAATTCTTAAGTACTATGGATAAATAATGAGAGGAAATCCTCTGTATTAAATACTCCAGAACTAACACAGTTCCCTTCAAAGGAATGTGGTCCCCTCTAAATGTAGTACTCCCCCACCCCACCCTGAAGGCCCAGTACTTAGTGGTGCTGCCATTTGCTTAAAACAGTTCAAGGGTTCCTGCATCCCTTTTATTTTACACTGTATCTTTACGTTTTAAGGGATAGATGTTTGGGGAGATGGATGACAATGTTTGGAAACCAATTGTCACACTGGCTTGATCCGTTTTGGCTCACAAACAACGTGTGGCAATGAATGAGTGATTTCTGGCTTCCTCTTGTGGCTCACAGAAGCTATCTCTAAGGGTGGTTCTTGGAGAGCCAGATTGAGAGCAGTGGCGGGCCTCAGAACCCCAGACTGGGACATCGCGGGCAGCAGGAGACAAGAGGCTCCAGGTTTTGGCCCAGGTTTTCCGATGACTTTTTGGCCTTGGGGGTGACCCCCAGCTCTTTTGGCCCTTCCTTTTCCCTTCTGATATTAGACCAGCTTCCCTGGTGGCTCAGCGGTTAAAGCATCTGCCTCCAGTGTGGGAGACCTGGGTTCGATCCCTGGGTTGGGGAAGATCCCCTGGAGAAGGAAATGGCAACCCACTCCAGTATTCTTGCCTGGAGAATCCCATGGACGGAGGAGCCTGGTGGGCTACAGTTCACAGGGTCGCAAAGAGTCGGACATGACTGAGCGACTTCACCTCACCTCACCTTTCCCATCTGGTATTAGACCAGCTAATCTGCAAGCAGCTCCCAGCACTGACGATCCAATGTATGGGTATATGGCATGTTTGCTTCTTAAATGGGTCTCTATGTTATGGTTAAACTCCATACTTCTTAGAGAGCTAAACATGAGTGTTGCCTTGTGTGTCTCTGTTAATTTGTATCAGGGATCTGGGTGCAGACCGGCTAAGGTGTGGAGATGAAGATGGGGTAGAGAACGAAAGAAAGCATTTCTGGATCCACTGTTCATCAGTTACTAAAAAAATTTTTTTTTAATTTTTTTTAATTAAAACAAGCCTTGAACATAGCTTGTGGGGTCATAATTCCCCAACCAGGGATCAAACCCAGGCCCTGGGCAGTGAAAACACCAAGTCCTAACCACTGAACACCGGAGAATTCCGTTTCTGAATTTTTAATAAAGCATTGGCCCCTGTCCCAGATGAGGTCTAGGGCATGAAGGCCACGTGGCCTGACAGGTAAGGATTCCTGGGAGGGCACCCAGGAAGTATCTGGTGGTCTCAGCTAACGGGATCACCTTTTCTCTTATAGGCATCCCGGCTGGAGAAGCAGAATAGCACACCTGAGAGTGACTACGACAACACTCCCAACGACAGGGACCTGGATGACGTGGGGTACTTGTGCAGGAAGAAGGCCTCGGGGCTGGGCTCTTTAACTGGAACCCTAGCAGCTTGGTCACTCCCTTCACCACCTCCACCTGCTTCTCTGTTCTCAGACCCTTAAGGTCCTCAGATACCGAGACATAAGTTCATAGTTCACACCTCTTCTCATCTCACCTGATTGCCCCAGCGGCCCTTTTTCCTTTTACCAGCAGGTTAGACTCATCTCTGAGTCTCCGTATTATGCTTAAAGTCAGTCCTTCACTTCAACTCAACGCTAGGTTATACCCTACACCGCTGTCCCAAGAATTGCCTTGATTCAAATGACTTGATAACCACACACGCTCCCTATTCTGTGTGCTCCCTCCCTTTCCCCATCGGCAGCCTTCCTATGAGGGTCATCCCGTTCAGCCTCGTGGTAGAATGAGGCAGCTTCCCCGTGAGCAGTGGCTGCTGCTCAGCGAGCCTTACCCCAAGTCTCCTGCCAGACAGGATAAAGGAAACCACAGTAGCAGCCCGCTCGTGCCTCCAGCAGATGCACACGCCGCGGCCCCTAGAAGCAGAGAGGCCGCCCATCAGCACCTGTCACGTTTAACCACTTCTTTAACACTCACAGGTCAAGCAGGAAAGGAAGGCAGAGGAGCTCAGTGTGGCGGGGTGACAGCTCAGGCCCAGACATGGCAGAGCCCCATGTGGCCCCCAGCCCCGTCCTCCCCAGCACCGAAGACGTCATCCGGAAGACGGAGCAGATCACCAAAAACATACAGGAGCTCTTAAGGGCAGCCCAAGAAAATAAACATGACAGGTAAGGGGGCTTGAGAATCCTGCCTGGCTCTGGAGAGATGCTGCTGCTCTAGTTATAGATGGGACTGGGTTTTAACATACTGATGTCAGAAGGTGTCGGAAATTTCAGGTTTACTTAAGACACTTAAATGTGTAAATTTTTTTTTTTTTTTTTGTTTTCTACGGTACTGTTTTTTCTTTTTAAAATTTTTATTTTTAATTGAAGGATAATTGCTTTACAATATTGGTTTCCTTTCTGCCATACATCAACATGAATTAGCCTTAGATGTATATATGTCTCCTCTTCCTTGAACCTTCCTCACACCTCCCACTCTACCACCCCTCTAGGTGGTTACAGAGCCCCCGTTTGAGTCCCCTGAGTCCTACAGCAAATTTCCACTGGCTCTCTATTTTACATATGGTAGTGTATATGCTTCCATGCTACTTGTCTCCATGCGTCTTACCTGTTTTATATGGTATTTCAAATCTTTGATCTTCTCACGAAATGCTCCGAATAAAACTGCATCTAGAGATAGAATTACAGCATCTTTGGGGTGGTGACATTCCTAGTTCTCGAGGTGAAAGAAGCTGCCTCAAAACTGGCAACAGATTCTCCTAGCTGCTCTGCTTAGCTGGGGAGGAGTGTGTGCCATAGGTTTCCTGAAATGAACCTGATTTCTTAGCCGATTCCCTCACATATGCATGTGCACGTCTAGGAAGCAAGTGGTTTACAAATAAAAGTGGGTCTAATCGTCACCCAACCATTCTCTGCTCCTGAAATAAAAATCTGCTCAGTCTGGGCAGAACAGCATCCCACAGAGTTCTTGCCAGCTGCAGAGAAGGGCCCGGCCCCTGTTCTAACCCACCCCTTTCCTCTCGGGTAAGTTATTAGCAGTTGCGAGTTGACCCTAGTTTCAGGTGGTGGCCGGCCTGCTCCAGACATGTTTAACATCATCCCACTGAATTTGTGAAAGCAGCAGAATTTGATCAAAATCCAAGAAAACCTTATTTTTTTCAGTTAGAAAGTTCAGTCGCTCAGTCGTGTCCGACTCTTTGCGACCCCATGAATCGCAGCACGCCAGGCCTCCCTGTCCATCACCATCTCCCGGAGTTCACTCAGACTCACGTCCATCGAGTCCGTGATGCCATCCAGCCATCTCATCCTCAGTCTTCCCCTTCTCCTCCTGCCCCCAATCCCTCCCAGCATCAGAATCTTTTCCAATGAGTCAACTCTTTGCATGAGGTGGCCAAAGTACTGGAGTTTCAGCTTTAGCATCATTCCTTCCAAAGAAATCCCAGGATTGATCTCCTTCAGAATGGACTGGTTGGATCTCCTTGCAGTCCAAGGGACTCTCAGGAGTCTTCTCCAACACCACAGTTCAAAAGCATCGATTCTTCGGCGCTCAGCTTTCTTCACAGTCCAACTTTCACATCCATACATGACCACAGGAAAAACCATAGCCTGGACTAGGTGGGCCTTAGTCGGCAAAGTAATGTCTCTGCTTTTGAATATACTATCCAGGTTGGTCATAACTTTTCTTCCAAGGAGTAAGCGTCTTCTAATTTCATGGCTGCAGTCACCATCTGCAGTGATTTTGGAGCCCCAAAAAAATAAAGTCTGACACTGTTTCCACTGTTTCCCCATCTATTTCTGGCGCTCAGCTTTCTTCACAGTCCAACTTTCACATCCATGCATGGAACAATCATAAGCAGCATCAATATGGCATAACAAAGACTAGTAGGGGCGTTAGCCAATTCCAAATTCTGTTGCCAGGATGGCTCAAGTCCCTCCCTGTTCAGGGATCAGAAGACCTATCTCCTGTCTGTTTTGGAGTACAATCCCTGCCAAGATGTGTTGGCTTTTTAGAGCTGAGCTGAGAAATCTTATCCCCAGAAACCAGATTTTGGGGGTGCTCATTAGAATGGCACTCTTCTGTAGTCCTGAATAGGTGTCTGAGATCGTCCCAGGGGCTCACAGTATTGAATGTCCTCTTCTGTTTTCTTTCATGGCTTGACTCGTGAGTAGTGAGTCCAGGTGTCATGTCCTAGTACCTTGACTGCTGTGGGGACAGAAAGTATTACAGGGTAGGGCCCCTTCCATGTGGGCTGGAGTTGAGCCTTTGGGGACCCATCTTTCCAGACTTTATATAAAGTCTGACACTGTTTCCACTGTTTCCCCATCTATTTCCCATGAAGTGATGGGACCGGATGCCATGATCTTCGTTTTCTGAATGTTGAGCTTTAAACCAACTTTTTCACTCTCCTCCTTCACTTTCATCAAGAGGCTTTTTAGTTCCTCCTCACTTTCTGCCATAAGGGTGGTGTCATCAGCATATCTGAGGTTATTCTTTCCTTATCTCTCTCTAAATCTATATATCTCTCTCGCCTCGCCGTCCAGGCTTTGGAGACCCTAGATCCAACCAGGACACACATATAAGATAAAAGTAAAACCTCAAAGTCTTGCACACATAGTTGCAATGGTGGTCTCTTATACCTTTTATGAGAAGCCTGAACCATGAACTTCCTGATGTTCAAGGTGGTTTTAGAAAAGTCAGAGGAACCAGAGATCAAATTGCCAACATCCGCTGGATCATGGAAAAAGCAAGAGAGTTCCAGAAAAACATCTATTTCTGCTTTATTGACTATGCCAAAGCCTTTGACTGGATGGATCACAATAAACTGAGGAAAATTCTGAAAGAGATGGGAATGCCAGACCACCTGACCTGCCTCTTGAGAAATCTGTATGCAGGCCAGGAAGCAACAGTTAGAACTGGACATGGAACAACAGACTGGTTCCAAATTGGNTTTACCACCTCCTCAGCCTTCTCAATCCGAGTGGGAAAGCCTTCGATTCATCCTGTGAATGTATCTATCATGACTAATAGGTATTTATACCCTTGAGAAAGTGGCATCTGGGTAAAGTCCATCTGCCAGTCCTCTCCTGGGTAGGCCCCACGTCGTTGGACAGACTGGGCCAGCTGGGGTCTTTGAGCTCCTTGGGCATTGTTTAATTGGCAAGTGAGATGAAAGGAGACCACCTGCCTTATAGTTGTTTGGAGGCCTGTTCCTCTGAAGGACCTTTCTAGTAATCTTTGGAGGGCCTTTGCCCCTAAATGAGTGGTGGTATATAAGGAGTTAACCAACTTCCATTGGAGGTTCCCTGGCAGAAAAATGAGTCCCTCCTTTTGGAACCTCCCCATATGATCTTCTTGAAAACCCTCACTCTTAGCTTTAAGAATCTCACCTTCAGTATGTGAAGGAGTTTCTGGCAAATTAGCCTGTGGAACTAGGGTGGCAACCCCTATTAGGTCATTGTTCTGTAATGCTGCTCTCTTAGCTGCCTGATCAGCTGCTTGGTTCCCTCGTGCCACTTCTGTGCTCCCTTTTTGGTGTCCTTTACAGTCAGAGGCCGAAACTTCAGTGGGCAGATGGATTGCCTCCAAGAGTCTAAGAATTTGATCACCATATTTGATTGGAGAACCTTGGGTGGTCAAGTGGCCCCTTTCTTTCCAAATAGCAGCATGTGCATGTAGCACCAGAAAGGCATACTTGGAGTCAGTGTAAGTGGCTATTCTTTTTCCTTTTCCCAGCCCTAAAGCTCGGTGGCCAGGAGGAGACACCCCGCATCCGAGATCAGGGCGGTGGCCGGGAGGAGCTACCCGGACAGTGACCCTGAGGAGCCACCCTGAGACCAAGCCCAGGGGCAGCAGCTGGGAGGAGCCACCCATGCCCGAGGCCACAAGGAGCAGTGGCTGCACAGGCCCAGGAGGGCCTAGAGAAGTTATCTCACGTTGAAGGTCAGGAACGGCAGTGGTAAGGAGATACCCCTCGTCCAAGGTAAGGAGCAGCAGCTGTGCTTTGCTAGAGCAGCTGTGAAGAGATACCCAATGCCCAAGGTAAGAGAAATCCAAGTAAGATGGTAGGTGTTGCAAGAGAGCATCAGAGGGCAGACACACTGAAACCATACTCACAGAAAACTAGTCAATCTAATCACACTAGGACCACAGCCTTGTCTAACTCAATGAAACCAACCCAAGACGGGTGGGTCATGGTGGAGAGGGCTGACAGAACGTGGTCCACTGGAGGAGGGAATGGCAAGCCACTTCAGTATTCTTGCCTTGAGAACTCCATGAACAATACGAAAAGGCAAAATGATAGGATACCAAAAGAGAATCTCCCCAGGTCGTTAGGTGCCCAATATGCTACTGGAGATCAGTGGAGAAATAACTCCAGAAAGAATGAAGGGATGGAGCCAAAGCAAAAACAATACCCAGTATGTTGGAGAAGACTCTTGAGAGTTCCTTAGACTGCAAGGAGATCCAACCAGTCCATTCTGAAGGAGATCAACTCTGGGATTTCTTTGGAAGGAATGATGCTAAAGCTGAAACTCCAGTACTTTGGCCACCTCATGCGAAAAGTTGACTCATTGGAAAAGACGCTGATGCTGGGAGGGATTGGGGGCAGGAGGAGAAGGGGACGACAGAGGATGAGATGGCTGGATGGCATCACTGACTCAATGGACGTGAATCTGAGTGAACTCCGGGAGATGGTGATGGACAGGGAGGCCTGGCATGTGCTGTGATTCATGGGGTCGCAAAGAGTTGGACATGACTGAGTGACTGAACTGAACTGAACTGCACCCTTGCAGCAATGAAACAAGTATTAATGAATCCTTTCCCACTTTACAGAAGTAAAATGCTAGGTTTTATAAAATTTTTGTATGACATAGAAAAAACAGCATATAAAAAAAGAGAAAAACAGAAAATCATACAGCATGTACTTAGGCATTCACTATCAGGACTGACGAGACCTCGTTCCTTTTCTTCTCATTCTCCCTCTGATCCTCTCCCCTGAATACCACCCTCTTTCTCTCCCTCTCTTTTTCCTCTCTCTAAAATTGAAATATGGCCATCCTCTTTCCCTCCGTTTCCACTTTCCACTTTACCGTCAACTCTCCTAACAATCTCAAAGGGCTTGCATGACCATGTGAATGGTCTTTAATAAGTTAATTTCCAGGTTATATAGGAGTGAACTATTAGAGCTACATTGCTCAAACAACAAAGACTAATAATTATCTCATAGCTAGATGTGGGTGACAACAAGCTTGAGGTTACCTAGAGATTCCTGAAGAGAACAATGGGCTTTTACAGTTTATTGTGGAATGACTTAAATTAGGCTGTTGGTCTACATCAGTTACCATCAATGCTGCTGCCTCGACCTCCAGCTCCATTCTGAATAATTCCCTTTCTTAATAAAGCCAGTTAAGTGTGTCTGTATGTAGAAATCATGGAATGAACTGGTCTCATACATACAATCAAATCTTCTGAGCTTCACTTCTTATTTAAGCCACGGCCACAGAAACCAGGTCTGTAACCTAGGGGCAACCTGACCACAACTCAAATCAGGCTCAGATCAAGGGTGGGCTGGGGGGTGTCTCTAGCTTTCATCCAGGGGTTTCTTTGATACCACATTATGGGACACCTGAAGGAACCCACTTCTTACTCATGTGGCCAAATATTGGGACAGCCTTTGACCAATGGGGATGAGATCCAATGGATAAATGCTTCTCTTTCTTTCCTCAGGGGAATTGTCTTGACACAAGCTTGAGAAGGATCTAAGAACTAGTCTTATTTTTAAAGTAGATAAAAGTTGGAGAATCTGGCAAAGACAAATATGACGGAGATGCAGATGAGATAAGAAGAAAACCAAGAGAGGAAGAGGACTCATTGCAGGAGCAAATTCTGAAGGAAGTGGGAATGAGATGCAGTGTGCAAATGGAGTGCGGTGGCTATAGATCAGAAGAGGGAAATGCATCCATGGTATAAAGATGAAAGAGAAAATGTATCAGGTAAACGTGGCAGCAGAAGAATAATCTTTTCTGATTTCATTCATTGATTCAGGTAAATCTAAAGCACTGTCATCAGCTAAGAGTTAGAACAAGAGGTGAGGTTCTCAGTGTTTGAGAAAAGACTTGTAGTCATTGGTGAGAGACACAAGTCCCAGAGAGATGACGTGGAGCAACCAGTCCCACATGCTGCCACTGCTGAACCCCATGCTCTCTGGAGCCCACCTGCCACAACTATTGAGCCCAGGTGCCACCACTAGAGAGTCCATGCTCTGCAATGAAAGATCCCACGTGACGCAACAAAGACCTTGCACGTCACTAAGACCCAACACAGCAAAGTAATTAATTACTTAAAAAAACAAGTCCCAGAGAGACCGGGAGTAAGGTGATTAGGGTCAAATGCTAGTAATAGAATTGCTGGCAACAACTATCTTCTTGCTATCTTGCCCATGTGGTACCCAATTTAAAGAAGATATTTTCATAATCACCACAACTTTAAATCCTGCATTCTTAGAACATATTAGGCTACTGAAGTACTTTTCAAACTGAGGTCCCTGGACCAGCAACGTCAACATCACCTGGAAGCTGGTTACAAATGAAAATACTGATGTCTCCCGAGACCTTCTGAATCTGAAACCGTAGCGTAGGATGCTGTGCTTAATTGTTCAATCATGTCCGACTCTTTATGACCCCCATAGACTGTAGCCCACCAGGTTCCTCTGTCTATGGGGGTTTTCCAAGCAAGAATGCTGGAGTGGGTTGCCACACCCTCCTCCAGGGGATCTTCCCAATCCAGGGATTGAACCCAGGTCTCCCGTATTGCAGGTTGTTTCTTTACTGCCTGAGCCACCAGGGGAGCAAAACTAGAGTGGGCTCCAGCAGTCTGTGTCTTTAAAAGCTCCTCCTGGTGATTCCGATGAGTTAAAAGTCAGAACCCGCTAGACTACCATATGTCCTTACTCAGTTTAGCTTTACATAATTTATTTCTGTATATTTGACTTATAAAAGCACTTTCATAATAAAAATGCTACAAGATGAATACAAACTTTCATTTTAGACTATATTAATATCTAGAGTCAGTCATTTTCTTTGTTATAAAGTCAAAATATTTAATAAAACACCAATTCCACTACTTTTCAACAAATGCTATTATAATTACTATGATTTGAGTTTGAGGCATTCTAAAAATGTTTGTTTCTGCATTTTTTATAAATGTGTTAACTGATGTACAACCTCATTTCCTTATTGGATTTTTAAAAACTGACAGCTGTTGCTTTACATTAGATCACAACACTGGAATTAAATCTGGATGTTAATGAGGCATAAATTTACCCAGATTTTACACTGATATTTCCTACTGGAATTGAATTTATAAAAATGTGATGGTACTAAACATTTCCTTCCATTATTTGACCTTTTGACAAGTGAATATGAAAGTGTTAGTCTCTCAGCCATGACAGACTCTTTGCAAACCCATGGACCAAAATCCAACAGGCCCTCTGTCTGTTGAATTCCCCAAGCAAGGATACTGGGGTGGGTTGCCATTCCCTTCTGCCAACCCAAGGATCGAACCTGGTCGCCTACACTACAGGCAGATTCTTTATCTTCTGAGCCAGCAAGGAAGCCCTTTGATGTGTTATGTTAGACTGCTAGCCAATTTATATGTATTTTCAGTGGAGTCAATATTGTGTTCATGCTCAGTTGCTTAGTCATGATTGACTCTTTGCGACCCCATGGACTGTAGCCCACCAGGCTCTTCTGTCCTTGTTTGGGATTTTCCCAAACAAAAAATTGGAGTGAGTCGCCATTTCCTCCTCCAGGGAATTTTCCTGACTCAGAAATCAAATCTGCATGTCCTACGTCTCCTGTGATGGCAGGTGGGTTCTATACCACCAAGCCATCGAGAAGCACACATTGTCAGTATGCTTAGGGACAAAAGTATGTATTTAAATAATTAGGCACTTTCTACAAAATTAAAAGAACTATAAAGTAGATGAGATGTTTTTGTTTCCATGGAAATGCATGTTTAAAAGAATATTTCAATGACAACACTTAAAGGAATGACAAAGGTGCAGCTCTATTACTGGTAGTTATTGGTGAGAAACACAAAAGCGTATGAATCTGAAATACCTGCTTTATCATTCTCAATAGAGTAGTTTCAATGTGGGGGTTACTTGGACACTCGTATAGTATGCAAAAGAGTTCTTCTGCCAAGAACATCTCTCACAGTGCACGATAAGGAAAGGCTCTCTTGATCTGGTCAGTAACAAAAAAACAGAATAGTACGTGACATCACAATATTATCAATGATTCTCAGTTTCTTACCACCTGGGGGCTGGTACAATCTAATCTCTTTCTCCTTCAGTGTCTGATGCCCACTCATGAATTACTTGTTACACATTTTAGGGAAGTCACCATCAAAATAATTATCTTAAACATATATTAAATTTTGATTTGTGTTCAAAATGAATAAAAGAGACATTGTTTTTGTCTTCTCCAAATAAAACAAAAATGAAAACTGTTCAAAAAACTGCATTTTGCTGGGTCTTGCTTTATATCATTCATGGGTTCCCCCCTCTTTTTCCTTTGTCCAACTGTTTCTATGACATTCTAATATGACATTTTAAGCAGAATGATTTGATACAATATCTAGGGTTTGCTACAAAATACTCCTGTGGTGGGTATGGGGGAAGAATGGGAGGATATAAATGAAATAAGATTTGATATTTATTAGTAATTGTTGAACATGGATCCGTGGATACACAGAGGTTTGTTACAATTTTATTGCTATTGAACATGTTTGAAATGTGTCACAAGAAAACATTAAAACAAAGTTTAATCACATTTAATTTTTTTGGAAATTAAGAACTTTATTACCATCTTTGAAATAATTGGAGGCATACTGGAGTGTTGTAAAACAAAGCCTGAGAATTAATGTGGAAGCTTGTGGAACAAATTTTCACAGTAAGAATTTTTTAAAATATCTTTCTAGAGATTGATAGGGAAATAGCACCAATTTTCTCATCACTGTCAATTGGTGGTAATTATGAATAATTCCCAAGTATCTCCAGGGTGTTTCTGGGGTAATTTGACATCTAAACTGAATCCAGTCTCAGATACAGCTGGTTACCATGGAAAACAGCTCAGCTCCAGTCCGAGATTTTACTGTCTACATAGGCATGGTCTTAGGAAAGGCACATGTGGGTATAAAACATAGTGGAATGACATAAGGGTTATGATTTTGAGACAGAAATACACCAACAAGCTCAACTGGCTGAAATCACAGAGCCTTCCCAGGTATCCTACCAAAGCATAATGTACACAAACTTTAGCATCAGCAGGCCTGTGTTTTCCTTGCCTATTTCTTAGTTTCTATCACCCAGGATAGAAACTTTTACTTTTCTATATAGCTTTTAATAGTTTCAGAGGAAAACTATTACTTTTCCTCTGAAGCCATGTTTTCCTTTCTGTTTCTCTTTTGCTTGTAAAATGAAGATAATAATACATATGACAAAAAGGTGTTATAGGATTGAGTAACATTTGTGCATGTAACATTCCTGAAACATACTAGGCAATAAATCAGATAGTAAACAACCTCTCGCAACAACACAAGAGAAGACTCTACACATGGACATCACCAGTTGGCCAACACCAAAATAAGACTGATTATATTCTATGCAGCCAAATATGGAGAAGCTTTATACAGTCAGCAAAAACAAGACCAGGAGCTGACTGTGGCTCAGATCATGAACTCCTTATTGCCAAATTCAGACTTAAATTGAAGAAAGTGGGGAAAACCACCAGGCCATTCAGGTATGACCTAAATCAAATCCCTCATAATTACACAGTGGAAGTGAGAATTAGATTTAAGGGACTAGATCTGATAGACAGAGTGCCAGATGAACTATGGAATGAGGTTCGTGACATTGTACAGGAGACAGGGATCAAGACCATCGCCAAGAAAAAGAAATGCAAAAAAGCTAAATGGCTGTCTGAGTAGGCCTTACAAATAGCTGTGAAAAGAAGAGAAGTGAAAAGCCAAGGAGAAAAGGAAAGATATAAGCATCTGAATGCAGAGTTCCAAAGAATAGCATGTAGAAATAAGAAAGCCTTCCTCAGCAATCAATGCAAAGAAATAGAGGGGAAAAATAGAATGGGAAAGACTAGAGATCTCTTCAAGAAAATTAGAGATACCAAGGGAACATTTCATGCAAAGATAGGTTTGATAAAGGACAGAAATGGTATGGACCTTACAGAAGCAGAAGATATTAAGAAGAGGTGACAAGAATGCACAGAAGAACTGTACAAAAAAGATCTTCACAACCAAGATAATCACGATGGTGTGATCACTCATCTAGAGCCAGACATCCTGGAATGTAAAGTCAAGTGGGCCTTAGAAAGCATCACTATGAACAAGGCTCGTGGAGGTGATGGAATTCCAGCTGAGCTATTTCAAATCCTGAAAGATGATGCTGTGAAAGTGCTGCACTCAATATGCCAGCAAATTTGGAAAACTCAGCAGCGGTCACAGGACTGGAAATGGTCAGTTTTCATTCCAATCCCGAAGAAAGGTAATGCCAAAGAATGCTCAAACTACCGCACAATTGCACTCATCTCACACGCTAGTAAACTAATGCTCAAAATTCTTCAAGCCAGGCTTTAGCAATACGTTAACCATGAACTTCCAGATGTTCAAGCTTTTATAAAAGGCAGAGGAACCAGAGATCAAATTGCCAACATCCACTGGATCATCAAAAAGGCAAGAGAATTCCAGATGAAAACATCTATTTCTGCTTTATTGACTATGTCAAATCCTTTGACTGTGAATCAGAATAGACTGGAAAATTCTGAAAGAGATGATGAGAGAGTCAATTCCTAGGCAGACTGATAAGAAGTCCAGGGTCCCCAAGGAGGAGAAAGGGATCTGGGGCTCTCAAAGTGGAGATTGGGGTCTGGAATTCTCAAGGAGGAGAAAAGGACAAATTTTTTCCCCCTCTACATTCTTGAACTGCAAGGAGATCCAACCAGTCCATTCTAAAGGAGATCAGTCCTGGGTGTTTTTTGGAAGGAATGATGCTAAAGCTAAACTCCAACATTTTGGCCACCTCATGCAAAGAGTTGACTCATTGGAAAAGACTCTCATGCTGGGAGGGATTGAGGGCAGGAGAAGGGGATAACAGAGGATGAGATGGCTGTATGGCATCACTGACTCAATGGACATGAGTTTGAGTGAACTCCGGTAGTTGGTGATGGACAGAGAGGCCTGGAGTGCTGCAATTCATGGGGACTAAACTGAACTGAACATTCTTTAGTCTTAGTCAATAACACAACTCAGTTTAAACTCTGTACTAGGGTTTATACACTAACAGTGTATCCTGCTGGAGGACAGTTTCTCCTTCCTGAAAACCTTCTGACTAATCCTTATATCTTAGAATGTATATTATGGAAGTGGGTCTAGTAGGATCTTTCTATTGTTAAATTCTAATCTTGTTACCCTAAAATGTAAATTGTGGGAGTGGGTCTGGTAAAATTTTCACAAACTTGAGACTTTTTTTGATTCATTGTAATAACTAATTAAAAGGTATATGACTCCATTGCTAACACTACAAAGTGGGTATTCTTTCAATCCCCTTCCAATGTCTGTGTCAGAAGCTTTCTCTATCTCTTTTATATTTTAATAAAACTTTATTACACAAACGCTCTGAGACATCAAGCTTCATCTCTGGCACTGGTTTGAATTCTTCTCTGGAGACCAAGAATCTGGGGGTCTTTTTGTGGTTTAGCAACAACCTTTCAATGGGAATACCAGACCACCTGACCTACCTCTTGAGAAACCTGTATGTGGATCAGGAAGCAACAGTTATAACTGGACATGAAACAACAGACTGGTTCCAAATTGGGAAAGGATATATCAAGACTGTATATTGTCACCCTGCTTATTTAACTTATATGCAGAGTATATCATGAGAAATGCTGGGCTGGAGGAACCACAGGCTGGAAGCATGATTCAGTTCAGTTCAGTTCATGTGTCTGACTCTTTGCAACCCCATGAATCGCAGCATGCCAGGCCTCCCTGTCCATCACCATCTCCCGGAGTTCACTCAGACTCACATCCATCGAGTCCGTGATGCCATCCAGCCATCTCATCCTTTGTCGTCCCTGTCTCCTCCTGCCCCCAATCCCTCCCAGCATCAGAGTCTCTTCCAATGAGTCAACTCTTCGCATGAGGTGGCCAAAATACTGGAGTTTCAGCTTTAGCATCTTTCCTTCCAAAGAAATCCCGGGGTTGATCTCCTTCAGAATGGACTGGTTGGATCTCCTTGCAGTCCAAGGAACTCTCAAGAGTCTTTTCCAACACCACAGTTCAAAAGCATCAATTCTTTGGTGCTCAGCCTTCTTCACAGTCCAACTCTCACATCCATACAGGAAAAACCATAGCCTTGACTAGACAGACCTTTGTTGACAAAGTAATATCTCTGCTTCTTAATATGCTATCTAGGTTGGTCATATCTTTCCTTCCAAAGAGTAA
>SJYX01017272.1:29329-93647 GCA_006410675.1 Oreotragus oreotragus | reverse complement strand
TTAAGCCAACTTTTTCACTCTCCTCTTTCACTTTCATCAAGAGGTTTTTTAGTTCCTCTTCACTTTCTGCCATAAGGGTGGTGTCATCTGCATATCTGACTTTATTGATATTTCTCCCAGCAATCTTGATTCCAGCTTGTCTTTCTTCTAGTCCAGTGTTTCTAATGATGTACAATGCATATAAGTTAAACAAGCAGGGTGACAATATATAGCCTTGATGTACTCCTTTTCCTATTTGGAACCAGTCTGTTGTTCCATGTCCAGTTCTAACTGTTGCTTCCTGACCTGCATATAGATTTCTCAAGAGGCAGATCCACCTAGACAGCATAGTAAAAAGCAAATTCATTACTTTGCCACCAAACGTCATCTGGTCAAGGCTATGGTTTTTCCAGTGGTCATGTATGGATGTGAGGGTTGGGCTATAAAGAAATCTGAGCACTGAAGAATTGATGCTTTTGAACTGTGGTGTTGGAGAAGACTCTTGAGAGTCCCTTGGACTGCAAGGAGATCCAACCAGTCCATCCTAAAGGAGATCAGTCCTGATTATTCATTGGAAGGACTGATACTGAAGCTGAAACTCCAATACTTTGGCCACCTGATGTGAAGAGCCAACTCATTTGAAAAGACCCTGATGCCGGGAAAGATTAAGGGCAGTAAGAGAAGGGGACGACAGAGGATGAGATGATTGGATGGCATTGCTGACTCAATGGACATGGTTTTGGGTGGACTCTGGGAGCTGGTGATGGACAGGGAGGCCTGGTGTGCTGCTGTTCATGGGGTCACAAATAGTCGGACATAATTGAGCAATGAACTGATGCTGGGAAAGATTGAGGGCAGGAGGAGAAGCAGATGACAGAGGATGAGATGATTGAATGGCATCACCAACTCAATGGACATGGATTTGGGTGAACTCCGGGAGTTGGTGATGGACAGGGAGGCCTGGTGTGTTGTGGTTCATGGGGTCACAAAGAGTTTGACAGGACTGAGCAAGTGAACTGAACTGATTGATTCATCTTGACATTATTACATGCCACTATTCTTGAAATGGCCCTGGAAATGGAAATGGCAATCCACTCCAATATTCTTGCTTAAATGATTCCATGGACAGAGTAGCCTGGTATGCTACAATCCACCAGGTTGCAAAGAGTTGGACATGGCTGAGTGACTGAGCACACAAGCACATACCTGAAATGAACTAAGCTCTTATTCCATGACATCAGTGATGCAAGTGATAGGAAAAAAAGATATCCACTTCTACATATGACTGTGTGCAAAGTCATATCCGTTCAGTGATATCTGAGGGTACTTTGTCAATCAGAGGTTCAACCAGATAGGTTCTGAGCTGGCCATAGTGATACTGTCTGCAGATACAGCTTTTGGATTGTTTAAGTAGAAAGCGGAAAATCCTCACCGGAACACTGACATCCTTCTAATACAGACAAATCTCGACAGACTAAACAGCAGCTGGATAGCTGACAGTGCCTATTTTAAACTGTCATGGAGCTATAAGGCAAATATTTCATGTTTTGTTTTTAATATTGAAAGAAGATCTGCTCACAGGCAATAAGAAAGCAGAAGACAATCCTGGTGTGAATAATTTTAGCTTACAGCTTATGAGTATTTAGTTGATTGCTCTATCCCCAATACCTAATACTGACCTTTAGAGATCATATACATTTATTAATTGATAAAATAATTATGATGTGTACTAAGTTCTAGGCACTGATCCAGGTGCTGAAGATAGGAGGGAATGAAACAAAGTTCCCTCATAGACTCATATCTGGAAACAAAGGCAAAATTTAGTGTTTTCTAAATTAATGGATACTTTAAGAAGCCCCTGTAAAATAGGATCAACAATTTTCCTGGAAAGTAAATTGGGGCCTGTTAAAGGCCCAACTCTCTGCACTTTCATCTGGAAAGGAATAATCTTTGAAAAACTATTTTCCAGCAGAATTCCCCAAAGCCTAACTATTTGATTAGATTTTGAGCAGCAGAATTCTCATTTGCTTAGTAAACCAAGATAACATATTTTCAGGTATCTACATAAATAATAAGTAAGCCCCTCAATGATCAACTTTCTTAGGGTAATTCATTTAGGTTCCAAAATTCTGCTCAATAAGGCTTGTCATGGGCTCTGCTGGTGGCTCTGTGGTAAAGAATGCACCTGCCGATGCAGGAGCTTCAGGAGACACGGGTTTGATCCCTGGGTGAAGAAGATACACTGGAGGAGGAAATGACAACCCACTCTAGCATTTGTGTCTAGAAAATCCCATGGACAGAGGAGCCTGAATGGGCTACAGTCCATGAGGTCACAAAGAGTTGAACTCAACTGAGTGACTAAACATGCACATCACTAAATAAAATACACAAGATCAGACAAATGCGAGAAAGTTAAAATAAATCTTACTTTAATTTAAAGGTGATAATTATTTGAGACCAATATTTATGTAGTCACTAATAAATATAAATAATAATTGTTAACATATATGATATTTAACGACCAAGTAATAGTCACTGTTCTAAGCACTACAGATATATAAATTCTCCTAAATCCCCACAAAACCCTGTGAAGTAAAGACTCTTATTATCTCCATTTTATGGATGAAGAAACTAAGGTACAGATGGGATTAAGTTACCTGCCCAAGCTAAGTAAAGGGATGAATCAGAGTTTGAACCTAAAGTTTGTAAAACTTAAAGCATATAATCACCTCACATATCTTCTAAGAAGATAATAAGTACATTTCAACTGGTTCATTTATAGATCACAAAGAAAATACATTTTAAGTTTAATGTTATAACAAAAAATATAAATGTTTATAGTGGTTTCTTTGACAATGATTCCTTGGGAGAGATTGCTTTACTTGTACTCTTAAATAATTTATTTAAATGGCTTTAGTAAATTGCTTCAGGCTTAGAATTTTCTTAATTTATTGAGTTTATTTTGAAAATTGATACTGTACTCTAGAGACTTATTTTTCTTATTCAGAAAAGAAGAGAAACTTTATTGAGCGTGTATTATACATTCACACTAAATTACCTTATCACATTTAATTCGCAAGACAGCTCTGCAAAATAAGCACTGTTTCTTATATTTTATAGGAGAAGAAAATAAGACCCAGAATTATGGCAGAACTTGCTCAAGATTATGCAACTATTAGCTAAAAGGTGTGAGAAGCAAATATAAATTTTAAAAATTGATACTGTACTCTAGAGACTTATTTTTCTTATTCAGAAAAGAAGAGAAACTTTATTGAGCATGTATTATACATTCACACTAAATTACCTTATCACATTTAATTCGCAAGACAGCTCTGCAAAATAAGCACTGTTTCTTATATTTTATAGGAGAAGAAAATAAGACCCAGAATTATGGCAGAACTTGCTCAAGATTATGCAACTATTAGCTAAAAGGTGTGAGAAGCAAATATAAGTCTTACACTTTGCCTGAGTTTTTGAATAAAATAAATTTTGAATTTTAGATATATTTTCTTGTATATATTGTAACTAGAAAATTGTTGCAAATTTTTACTAATACACAGTTTAACTGTTGCAAATTTTTACTAATACTAATACACAATACTAAGGCATCAGAATTTCACAGAAGAAATCTATGATCTTAAGTTATGTTATACTTTTCATTTGAATTCTAAAAACGTATAAAGATGAGAATTTTGCAATTATATTGGCCATCTGAGAGCAGCTTTCTGTATGACGTCTGATCCCCAATTTTTAAAAAATATGTTACAGAAAACACTAAAAGAGTTCTACCCTTTCAACTTGTTCCCAATCAGCTTGGAAATAATTTGCTAGGAGTTTGGGGGAAAAGGTCATTTTCGTAATTCAAACTCATAACTTGATACAAACTTCTACATCCCATTAATTACGGAACAAAATGCATGAACTGATAAGGACTGTGTCTTACTTGAAGTCTATAAAACTGGGGTCTCCTACCAGTCATCTTCTATAGAAGATTCTAGCATGAATGAAATTAAACTTGGAGTTAGAAGGTTCAGTTTCTCATCTCAGTTCTTTTGCTAGTTGGCCCTATGACTTTGGGAAAACATATCAGATATTTCGGACTAAATATTCTCCTTTATAAAAGGAAAGAGTTAAATAGTGGATTTGAGGATTTCTTTCATTCTGTGCTGCCTTAGTTGAGTTTTCATGTTGGAAAATTATCATGCTCAAATTCCTATTGAAAATGTACTTGGTATGATGTGATCAGATGTACAATATCTATGTTAGTCTGTCAAATTACCTTTCTAGTACTCAGTTATATTGAAATATTACATCTGTAAAAATATCCCACAAATATGCACTACAAGAATGCATTGCATAATTAAGAATGTACAAAACAAGAACACTGCCTAAGCTCTATTTTCTCCTTCTTCTCTCCCTTCTTCATCCTTTCTTCCCCTCTCCCTCTCTCCTTCCCTTCTTTCTTTCCTTCCTTCCATAAAAGTTAAGCATCTACTCTGTGGCAGAAACTAAGAAAACCCTGAAAACTTGTAAACATCAACAGTTCAAATTCACCACACTTTGTCCTTCATCTGTAGTTCTTTGCCTTCCTGGCTAGGCTGAAACTTCAAGGAAAGCAAGAATCTTAGCTTTGTTCACTGATGATCACTGGTGATGCTTTCATTCTATGCTTTAGTGACTTACTTCTTAAATAACTACTGTGAGCCTTCTCTATTAGCCTCTTTATTCCTGGCAGTTTCAAGGATCTCATTTCATACGAAGAATTTCAGGGTGCCTGGTATTGCTAAGTCGCTTCAGTCGTGTCCGACTCTGTGTGATCCCATAGACGGCAGCCCACCAGGCTCCCCCGTCCCTGGGATTCTCCAGGCAAGAACACTGGAGTGGGTTGCCATTTCCTTCTCCAATGCATGAAAGTGAAAAGTGAAAGTGAAGTCACTCAGTCGTGTCTGACTCTTCATGACCCCATGGACTGCAGCCTACCAGGCTCCGCCGCCCATGGGATTTTCCAGGCAAGAGTACTGGAATGGGTTGCAGGGTACCTGGTGTTATCCAGAGTCAAAAGTCCCTTCTCATGCTCGCCTTTCACACAGCAAAAATTTCTGGCCATTTATCTTTTTTCTCCCTTTTGTTCATGATTTTATCTACCAAATAGCCACTTTTCCTTAGCTGGTGATTCTTAATGCTTTTCAAGTCATCAGTCCTCTGACTGAAATTTTGGGTCACAGTGGGGGCTTCCCTGGTGGCTGAGATGGTTAAGAATCCATCTGTAATGAAGGAGACCTAGGTTCAATCCCTGGGCGAGGAAGATCCCCTGGAAAAGAGAATGATTACCTACTCCAGTATTCTTCATGGAGAATTCCAACGACAGATGAGCCTGGTGGGCTATAGTCCATGAGATATTTCAAGTCATTATTCCTCTGTTTAAAATTTGGGGTCCTATCCTTTTAAAATGCACATGTGCACATACATTCACAAAATTTGGCATTTGATTTCAGGGGCCTCATTGAATCTCCAAAGCCTCCAGTCCATGAAACCAGAGTTAAGAAGTTCTGATTTTAAGTATGGCATGGTATAAAGACAAATGAAGACAACAAAAAGTTTTACACACACACACACACACACANTGCACATGTGCACATACATTCACAAAATTTGGCATTTGATTTCAGGGGCCTCATTGAATCTCCAAAGCCTCCAGTCCATGAAACCAGAGTTAAGAAGTTCTGATTTTAAGTATGGCATGGTATAAAGACAAATGAAGACAACAAAAAGTTTTACACACACACACACACACACACACATACACTCATCTCAGAAATCTACAATATGATACTTAGATTTTCATTTTATCAAAATTTCATACTTCTTCAGTAATACAAAATTAACCATTAATGAAGGTAAACTCAATTTATAGTTCAACTTGGACAAGAACATAGTTCAGAAGCAGTAACTATTAACACTGACAGTAAAGTTAATATTCACAGCTGCTCTGATGGGAGACGGGGGAGATTTATCTGCTGTTGTGCATGTATGAAAGTGATACTGTATAAAGAGCTGTTCTCTGTTGAACCAAATCCATTTAGCTTGAAGCTGTTTCCTTCAAAACTCGTCAGGTACCTGTAAATGCTTCTAGAGTAATTCAGATTGATACTCCAACTGATATTCCTGATAAGAACCACAATGACAACCTAGTTACAACACAAAAGGGCACTCCTGTTTGTTCAGAGTGCCCTAAAGTTTCCATGGCAACTTTCTCCCCTGTTTCTGTATTCCAATCTTCCCCACCCAGTAGTGATACTGTGAAATTCCACTGATATATTATGTCATCCTTTTAAACCTCTTTCCTACTCTTATATGTATTTGTTCCCCTCTCAGTCTCTAATATCATTCTTTTGTGTCTATTTTTTGAAACAGTGATCAATGTTCTGAGGTATATATAGGTATAGATTTCAGTAGAAGTCTGACTATTTTAAAACCAGTGTAACTGGCAAAGTGACACCTCATTCATGAAATCAGATTGTCATGTTGCCGGGACAACTGCAAATGTGATAAAGCTCAACTCCTTCCTCATGGAACATTATTCAAGTCGTCATGACAACCTATAAAACTTGGTGTAAGTGTCATTCCTATATGGAAGATCTGCATATACTTTGGTTAGAATCAGGAGCATTGACAAATTCCTGTGAATTTTCACACCTAAGATTCAATTTAAAGTTCCAAACTAAAAGTAGTCAAATCTGATAGCAGTTTAGAACATGAGGATTTTTACCACTCTACTACACAATCAAAAAATGAGATAGTTGATAAAGAATATATAAAACAATGGAATTTATGATTTACTGTGATATTTTAAAAGCCGCTGGTAGTCTTTGCCTGATTAATATTTGAAATTTGGGTGTGTAATGATGGGATTACTTTGTCAACTAAGGTCCATCTAGTCAAGGCTATGTTTTTTCCAGTAGTCATGTATGGATGTGAGAGTTGGACTGTGAAGAAGGCTGAGCACCGAAGAATTGATGCTTTTGAACTGTGGTGTTGGAGAAGACACTTAAGAGTCCCTTGGACTGCAAGTAGATCCAACCAGTCCATTCCGAAGGAGATCAACCCTGGGATTTCTTTGGAAGGAAGGATGCTAAAGCTGAAACTCCAGTACTTTGGCCACCTCATGCGAAGAGTTGACTCATTGGAAAAGACTCTGATGCTGGGAGGGATTGGGGGCAGGAGAAGAAGGGGACGACCGAGGATGAGATGGCTGGATGGCATCACTGACTCAATGGACGTGAGTCTGAGTGAACTCCGGGAGTTGGTGGTGGACAGGGAGGCCTGGCGTGCTGCATTCATGGGGTTGCAAAGAGTTAGACACGACTGAGCAACTGAACTGAACTGAACTGAATGATGGGATCTGTGGTCCTTACTATTAATGGAGATAGCAATGAAGTAAGTTCTGAATAAGTGTTACTTATTTCTTAAATAAATCCAATGATCCTTCAAGTCCTAATACATAATGGACATTAATGTGCAGCAAAAGGAAGCCTTGATAAAAGTGAAATTTTATTATGCTCTGCTAATTGTATCTCTCTTCTAAAATGTTTCAATGATTCTTCAATTCAGAAAGCTTTACATCCCTTCTTTTGTGATTTAAAAACTCACTTTTCACTTTACTCAACCCTCTGTTACTAATATCTACATTGGATACCGAATTACTGACAGAGTAAAAACTTCATTGTAAGTTTTTCTTCTTAAAAACAATGTCTTATTCTCTGTTCTTTATCATCTCTAGAATGTATCCCAAGTCACATTTCTTTATAAATAAATCAATGGTAGTTTTTTACTATCCCCTTTCTTCTTTCTTGTTTTATAAATCTCAGGTTGACCCATCTCTGATCCCTCAGCATCCTTTCTTTGGCACTGATATGGAAGAACTGTGATTCGAGTAATACTCAGTGAGTTTTCAAATGTCAGGCTCAACCTTACACTTTGAAGATCCCAATGACATGAATTCAGTGTAGAACTCCTGATAGAGTTCATGGGTAGGTTTCAGAATGCCCACAAATGTACCTAAAGTTGCATGCAAAGTTTTAAATGTGTACATTCACATATGAATTTTTATGGGAGAGAAGTCCATAACTGGTATCATACTAGCAAAGGAAGCATTATCAGAACTTACTAAAGAACATTAGTTTAGAGCATAATATAGTGCTACAAAGCCTTCACAATGAAGTAGAATGGACTGATTTTGAGTCAAAAGAGCTGGCTTTTAAATCCCAAGCTTTTCCTAAGAGTAACACATATGAAAAAACACAAAGGAATTATATATCCTATTATAAATTTTAGAATATAGCAATGATAGATAATTCTGAAAAACAGTGAAGACTATTACAGGAAATTAGTAATTAAATGCAGAAAAATCATTAATAGTAATTCAGAGCCTTTCCTTGATGTAAATTATTTTCCATATAATATTTCTCAAAGAACTGTCAAGGAAGATGTTATGTTAAAGAATAGCTTTGTCTCCAATGGACAAGAATAGAAAAAAATAATAAAATCCCAGAAAAAATTTTAATGTTTAACATGGTATATATTATAGATATCTAAATAACTCATTGTCCCTAGGTTATAATGACTTATTCAGATATGTATAATATATACCATATTAAGCATTTCATTTTTTCTGGAATTTATTATTTTTTATATATTACATATATCTGAATAAGACATTATCCCTAGTTTATATATGGTTTCCCAGGTGGTGCTAGTGGTCAAGAACCTGCCTGCCAGTGCAGGAGACTAAGAGATGTGGGTTCGATCCCTGGGTCAGGAAGATCCCTGTAGAAGGGTATGCAACCCACTCTAGTATTCTTGCCTGCAGAATCCCATGGACAGAGGAGTCTCGCAGATGGGCTACAGTCCATAGCGTCACATAGAGTTGGACATGACTGAAGTGACTTAGCGCACTAGGTTATACATTTCTTAAAATGGAACACTTTAACAAACTTCATAACTACANTCTAGTATTCTTGCCTGCAGAATCCCATGGACAGAGGAGTCTCGCAGATGGGCTACAGTCCATAGCGTCACATAGAGTTTGACATGACTGAAGTGACTTAGCGCACTAGGTTATACATTTCTTAAAATGGAACACTTTAACAAACTTTATAACTACAGTGTATTGTTAGCATTAATTGGATTAGTAGGTTCCCAATAAATCAATGGACATATTTCCTAAAGGATCTTCAAAATAAAATTAGGCATTGTCTTCATACACATGAACAACTTCTCTCATATATATGAAGAACAAGTGCCCTTTATGTAAATACAGAAAATGAGTTTTAGGTAAAGAAAACTAAAGCAATTGAAAAATTATGTAACATATCCTTATCATAGTGAAATAAACAGATACCAAACCAAGGAAACAATATCCCTCAAACTCAGTGGCATCTCAATGGATAAAGTGAACAGGAAAGAAGCAATAGATTAGCTAAAGGAAAATATATGCCCAAGAAAATGGTAAATATCAAGAAGAAAGCCAAGTTAAGAAAATATTACTTATATGCACTACATACTCCTCTGAAAATGTTATTTACTAGAGGAGTAAGCTAATGTTTAATGTACTTAATTTAGCACTGAACTTAGAACTCCACCCAAACAAGTAAGTTTGGAAGGAGAAAACTTTTGTCTCAAGTCACCTGGATTAACTACTTCACAAACATGCAGACGTTTCAACAACAAAGGTGAATGACTAAAACCACTGGGAGTTTGGTGGGGAGAACTGAGAGGTGTGTGCGGGGGTTTCCCTTACACTGTCCACACCCCTGCTATAACCCTTTGTTATTTGACTCGCAGGTGGATTGGATGCCTCCTACATATCCAGCATTGTGTTAAGTGCTCATGATATAAGCAATTGCTAGAACGTGTCACAAAAGGTGGCGTGAAGCAGGGTTGGGGCTGGAAGGAAAACAGGAGCCCTGAACACACAGTTTACTAAGCAGAGTTGGGCAAGGATATCAACTCTGTGGCAGACAGAATATATCAGGCAGTTGACTCAGGGTCTGAGTCAGACTAAATTAACGCTCAGCCTGGAAAACTCTGACAAGCAGTGAAGACCAAGAAAGCCACGGTAATGGTGCCAGAGTGTTCCAGCTCAGGCATGACAAGTCAAGCCAGCCTGGGCTGAGAAAGATAAACGCTTGGTCAAGTGGACTGTGGTTGTAAAGTGAAAAATAGCAGAACACAGCTGGCCAATGAATTAGAGATTCTGCAGTGGGTCAGGAACCAGGGTAAGAGTAAAGAGAGGAAGTCAGTTTCTGTAGCAAGGCTGGAGGTTAAGAAACGTTCACTGCCATATATTTAGTGGGAAATAACCATAGCCAATGGAAGCCCTCCTGGTCCGAAAGGAGCCACTTTGTAAAGCTGAATGGGACCTCTAGATAAATTTCTAACAGACTTAAGTCACTGACTGCAAAAAGTTCCAGAGACAAGACGCATATATAAAAATCCAAATAAAAACTGTTATTGTATTTATTTATTTTTTTACACGAACTCCCAAACATGAACTCCCCTCCCACCTCCCACCCCACATCTTCCCTCCAGATCATCCCCATACACCATACAAAAAAAAGAAAAAAGCAACAACAACAGAAAAACAAATCTAATATTCTATCTTATAAATATATTTTACCAAATAACACACACACACACAAAAAAAACTGTTATTGTGCTTGTCCTACATATAAGACATCATGCTAACCTTGTAGAGGATACAAAAATGAGACTATCATGGTCACGACCCTTACAGTTTTTATAGTTTAATATAAAAGTAAATATGAAGACTACGACCAAGGTTTTACAGAAGTGCCAGGTGTATGGAAGTAAGTACAAGGTTAGGTCTAAAATGACAGAACTGTGAGCTGCCAGGAAACCACAATGGCACTGAGATCACAATGGTGAACAGTACTTAAACACAGGGATAATCACTTCAAGCACATGTTTCTTTCCTGAAAAGTCCTGCCAGTAGCAGATGGAGACCTGAAAAGACGGCCCATTTAGTTAAGCAGCAATGGAAACCAAGGCTGTTGATTTATCACTTCAGCCACACCTATATCAATGATACCTGAGCAAAAAGTGTGTATGTGTGTGTATGCACATGCATGCATGCGTGTGTTTGAGCATTCTTAACAAATTGACAGTCTTTCTTAAATACGTCCATTCCAGTTCTCATTATCCAAGAGATTTTTCTTAACCTCTAATTTAAAAACATACAGTCAGTTACCATATGTTTGCTACCATTTACTTCTCCCTTTTTTACCCCTACAATAGAAAAAAAAAATATTTACAAAGATTCACAAATTAGTTTTCCTTGTCAATTCTCTCCTTCCATCAGAAAACTATCTTTCCGTTCATAAACAAAGCATAAATATAAAATGGCAATGAAACTCAAATGGACCACTTGAAAATTGAAAATTGAGTCTACATAAACCTTATGTTCTAAACAGAAATTGTGTTTTCCTATTTGTTTTACAGTGTACTTGTATCAACATATACTAAATAAAGAGTGAAAACTTGGTCAATTTGTTTTTATATTAAAACTTCTAATCAAGAAGCTGGAAAACTGGTTCTGAAGTACATCCTAAAGGAATTGGTTTAACCAAACAATCTCTAGAGACTTCAAGTTTAGCTGTTCAAGAAAGTCAATACTCCCATAAATTAGAAATTATGGATGTTGTAATGGAGAAATATCAAAACTGGAAAGAAAGCAAAGTGATTTCAGAACACATAATTATATAACTGAAAAATTCTAGCAAATCAATTTAAAAACTTCTGTGGATGGAAAAGGGAGAGATAGGACTCATATATTATAGTAAACGAAAAGAAGTTTGAGAATTATCAAGTGAGCCTCTGTTACAGTTCATGCTGAGGTCTGATACCATGTCCGTGAATCTTCACATGGTCAGTTCATCACTTCCTTGTCATGGGCACATTGACCATTTAACATTTTTAAAATTATTTTTATTCTAAGCCTTTATTAACTTATATTCATGATGGATTGTGGGTTAAAAACAGGAAACATGAATGCTGAAACACAATCTCTTTTTTGAAGGTTGTAGAAAATTCAACATTTTTGCAAATCTACATAAGATAATTCATTTGACAGCAAATACAGAGTGAATGACTTCTATATATCAGGTATTATGCTAAATGTTGTATCTAAAATAAACAAAATAAATAAGATTCCTATTCTTATGGATTTTATAGATTAGTTGGTGAGGAAATAATGTAGGAATAAGCATATAATTATAAACTCTTAAGATCACTATGAAGAAAATGAATACGATACAAAGACATAACCTAAAGTCGAAGTCAAGTAAGCTATCCCTGAAAAAAATAAATATTTAAGATGAGACGAGAAGGATAGAAATTTGAAGCATTCTAGAAAAAAAGAAATTAAAAAGAGGTTAGCACAAAGGGAGACGAAACAGTACCAGTGGGGCCAGAGCGTGGTTCCTAGAGGAAACCTACACTTAGAGAGTTGGACAGTGGAAGACCTTTACTGTTCCGAGTAAGGACCTGAACTCTTATTCTAAGTGCAGGTGGAACCATTAGGCAGTGGAATAAAGTGAATGAATCATCGCGTTGTCAATGATGGTTACACATCTATGTAGAGCTGGCTAATAGGGTGACAAGGATAGAAGCAAGAATAACTCAGGATGCTACTGCTGTACTCCAGGGAAGAATTTACTTTGGTAGGTGCAATAGGCAAGTCTACAGAGTGACTTGGACTATGACGGGGTCAGTGGGGATGGAGAGAACTGAATATATTTGAAAAAGTTTCGGCAGTGAACTGGACAGGATTTAATGATGGATTTTTACAAATGGAGGATGGGAAAACTGCAAAGGTCCAGTGTTTGTCTTTTGCTGTAGGTCCAACACCTGGAATAATATCTGGCACAAAATACTTTAAAAGTATTTGCTGAATGAACGAATGAAGTTCTGGACTTGGGCAACTAAATTAATGTAGATATTATTTATTAAAATGAGAAAAACTGGAAAAGTTGGGGTTTTCTTGACAGACAGAATTTATCTGGAGATAATAGGTCATAATCTAAGAGATGAGTTTGGGGAATTACAGCAACGGTATTTAAAGCCAGTGAACATACACAGTGTGAGAAAAGAGGATTCCAGATTGAGTCTTGAAAAAGTTCAATAGTTAGAAGATGGGCAAAGAAAGAGGAGTTAATAAAGAAGACTGACAAGGAGCAAGCAAGTAGGCAGGCAACATCCGGGATGGTGCAATATCAATGATGCCAAGACAAGAAGTGCTTTAAAAACGACAGAGTAGCGACTTCCCTGGGGGTCCAGTGGTTAAGAATCCACCTGCCAGTACAGGGGACACGGGTTTGCTTTCTGGCCCAGGAAGATCCCACTGGGTGCAGAGCAACTAAGCCTGTGCACCACAGCTACTGAGCCCATGAGCTGCAAATACTTAGCCCTTGTACCTAGAGGCCATGCCTCACAAGAGAAGCCACCACACTGCCATGAGACGCCCAAGCCCCGCAATAAAAGAGCAGGCTTCACTTACCACAACTAGAGAAGGCCTGTGCACAGCAACAAAGACTAAGCAGAGCCAAAAATACTTTTTAAAAAATGATGTAGTCAACTTTGCTAAGCCACTTAGTTATATGAAAAATTTAAAGTCCATTCGATTTTTGCAACATTAAGATCCTTGATAATTTCTATGAGAGCACGGTTTATGATAGAGCCTGAATAGTGAAGGAAGAGTAGGGAATAGGAACTACAGAAGTGGACAACCCAATTATGTTACATTTATCTGATTCAAACTCTTCAGTAGCATATGCGAATGTTTCTAGATCTCTGGAAACTTAATGCTAATGAGATAATATAAGAATGATTGTGTGTAGCTTTTTTTATTGGGAAGAAAAGCTATACACACTTAAAAACCACTCATTTTAATATTTAAAATCAAATCTCAAAAAACATTAAAGAATTAGTTATCTAAAAAAGAAAACTGAAGAGCTCAAAACAGCAATCATGAATAATATTTCTCTCTATTTTTGATGCAACTTGTAGGAAATAATAAAGTTTTAGCAGGTGGAGAAATATAAAACAGCATGACTACCGAGCAGAGTATGGCTGCTGAGAAGGCTTGGCTCAGATTATCACATATGAGAGAAACACACTCACTGAATTTTAAAGATTTCTTCATAGTCAATGAGGCTACCACAGCTAATATAACTGAACTCAAAATAAAATATTTCTTACTTGACCATTGGTTTATCACATAAAGTGCAAAAAGAATTCTATTTTTTTTTTAATTCTAGAGTTTCTATGATTACTTTTACTGTGTGTGTGTGTGTGTGTGTGCTCAGTCACATCCAACTCTTGGGACCCATGGACTGTAGTCTACCAGGCTCCTGTGTCTATGGAATTTTCCAGCCAAGAATACGGGAGTGGATTACTATTTCCTCCTTCAGGGTTTCTTTTGACCCAGGAATTGAATCTGTGTCTCTTAAGTCTCTTGCATTGGCAGGCAGATTCTTTACCACTGTGCCACCTGGGAAACCCCAGTGAATTAGGTCGATAAATGGTTGTAAACTTAACTCTGGAGGAAAAGCTACAATTTCCTACTGCTGAGGTTCTGGGAGATGCCCTGGTTCTATCCTTTCTGTGACCTCTCCTCTTCCTCAAGTCTGTCTCCCTCATTTTTCTGCATAAGCTGTCTTGAATTGGCTCCTTGCACTGCCAAAAATTTAACCAATGCATTGTTTTCAGAAGTAGTCAAGAGAAGAAAAACAGAGGCTGCATTCTTTAATACTAGTGTTTCAGAAAATGAATCCTAAGAGACTAAGGTTGACAACTGTTTGGTTAAAGTCTAAAATTCCTCACACACATACACACCAGATGGAGAGCATGAGAAAATGATCAGGAGCTAACGTGACACTGAAAATGAATTAGCTGAATTGACCTTCATGATAGTAAATTCATATTTACTTCCCTAAATTTAGTTAATTTGCATAACAATTTCTTGATCCACAGTCCTAGTTTACATTTTCATTCAAAGGGAAAGACACATTTTAAAATCTTAACTGCTTCTTCTTGGATTTATCTTGTGGAGTTTTTGTTCAAGTAAAGTCACATCTATAAATAAGAATAGACAAAATAGAATAACACTAAAAAAAATCTTTTCAATCATGGTTTCTTCAGCCAGTATCAGAGAATAGTTCAGGGTTACTCAATCAAAATAACTTTTTCTCTCAAGTTCTAAACAGGAGAAACATGAATTACCTGAAAGAATTAACCATGCTAGTTTACAGTTTGCTAGGCTGCAAACACAGGCACACATACACATGTATACAGACATATACTTTACACTATTTAAAAGTTATACTAAAAAAAGACTGACTAGTCCAACTTTTCTTTCACTGTAATTCAAAAGATTAGGTTGATTAAACATGGATACTAAGAGGGGCACTTCATTAAGATCGGAGCACACTTGGGATGTTTTACCCAGTTCTGGACTACAAAACGGCAGACATTGACAAAATACTCTCGGTTTGGAGGACTATGTCATATAAGAACAGACTGATGTAACTAGTGCCATTCACCTAAAAAGGGGTTATAATAAATATCCTTAAACAATTGTGAGGCTATCATATGAAAGGTGACCAACCTTTCCTGTCCCATGTCAGTTACCCCAGGAAAGTGAAGTCCACGTACACTAGGAGGGTACCCAAATTCTGGAAATACTTGTTTTAAGACTGGAGTACTTAGAGCTGATGGAGACAAATCAAAACTTGTCGAAGCTTGGACCAATGCTAGTGCCATTCAATGTGCTTGCTAAGCCACTCAGTTGTGTCTGACTCTTTGTGATCCCGTGGACTGTCTGTCCATGGGATTTTCCAGGCAAGAATACTGGAGTGGGGTTGCCATTTCCTACTCCAGAGTATCTTCCCCATCCAGAGATCAAACCCATGTGTCTTATATCTCCTACATTGGCTGGTGGGTTCTTCACCAGGTGTCAATCTGAATGGACTATAAATAAGAATAAATTGAACACAAATGTTGTAGCTCAAATGCAGTTAAAATTTAAAGATAAGACAGAAGTGAAAACTTGACTTAAAATCTGTTCATTATTTAGAACCAGTTATCACTTTGCTGAAATTTTATTTTTATGATTTCAGAAAGAGGTGGTGAAGGAAATACCATGGGCCTTAAAGCAATACTTGGGCACTGATGGAATAAACTCAACACTTTCTATAATTTATTAAGTACCAGGCATTTCACATGCACTACTTCATTTAACCCACATCACCAATTTCAGGTCATATGCACTATTATGATTGTTATCTTCAGTTTTTAGATGAGGTTTAGCTTACTACACCACGCTATTTTGCTACAAGAGATTAAACAATTACTTTTGACACTTGTGAAGTGAACCAGGTCCTATCCACAGCAATACAGAGGGAGGCAAACTTTCAGTAACTGTAATTCTTTACAGAACTTTCTGAAAATGGAAGAATTTGCCTCAGAATGGATCGAAGTTTCCATCATTTAGTGGCTTCAAGAAGAGTGAAGAGATATGCAGAGAAGTTAAGCATTACGTTAAATAAGAACATCTTTAAGGTATCTTCCTATCTGAAGATGTTAATTTTACAAATGAAGTAAAAGGAGTTAAGTGTTTCATTATTTTAAGTAAAGGAATTAGATTAAGATAGGCTGGATCCAAATTCAGAAACTAAAAAGCCTCTTGATGAAAGTGAAAGAGGAGAGTAAAAAGTTGGCTTAAAGCTCAACATTCAGAAAACTGAGATCATGGCATCTGGTCTCATTACTTCATGGGAAATAGACGAGGAAACACTGAAAACTGTGTCAGACTTTATTTTGGGGGGCTCCAAAATCACTGCAGATGGTGATTGCAGCCATGAAATTAAAAGACGCTTATTCCTTGGAAGAAAAGCGATGACCAACCTAGATAGCATATTGAAAAGCAGAGACATTACTATGCCAACAAATGTCCGTCTAGTCAAGGCTATGGTTTTTCCTGTGTTCATGTATGGATGCGAGAGTTGGACTGTGAAGAAAGCTGAGCGCTGAAGAATTGATGCTTTTGAATTGTGGTATTGGAGAAGACTCTTAAGAGTGCTTGGACTGCAAGGAGATCCAACCAGTCCATTCTAAAGATCAGCCCTGGGATTTCTTTGGAAGGAATGATGCTAAAGCTGAAAACTCCAGTACTTTGGCCACCTCCTGTGAAGAGTTGACTCACTGAAAAAGAGTCTGATGCTGGGAGGGATTGGGGGCAGGAGGAAAAGGGGACGACAGAGGATGAGAAGGCTGGATGGCATCACAGACTCGATGGACGTGAGTTTGAGTGAACTCCGGGAAATGGTGATGGACAGGGAGGCCTGGCGTGCTGCGATTCATGGGGTCGCAAAGAGTCGGACACGACTGAGCGACTGAACTGAACTGATCCATTGCCAGCTGTTTGCTTTTATTTAATATGCTTTTTAAAATTAAGTAATTTGGCTGCAGTGGGTCGTAGCTGTGGCATGCAGGATCTTTGCTGCGCCATGAAGGATCTGTCATTGCAGTGCATGGGTTCTCTAGTTGCAGAACACAGGCTTACTCGCTCTGCAGCATGTGGGATCTTAGTTCCCTGACCCGGGATGGAACCCACGCACCCTGCATTGCAAGGTGAATTCTTAAACACTGGACTACCAGGGAAGTCTCCAGCTGTTTGATTTTGATTGACTTGCATAACCTTCTTAAGCATGGTGTCCTATCTTTACTAGTGGAGAGAACAGTATCAATCTCACAAGAGTGTAAATAAAACTATGAACAATAATATAGGTAATATACGAAGCACAGTGTCTGACACACAGTGAGAATCACTAAATGGTAGCTGGAGTTCATGCAGTTCAATGAATTACACACTGCTTAAATTTTGTCAACAAGCAAGAATGTCCATGATTTTTCATAATTAAGAATAAAACACTAGCTTCAGAGTGTCTAAGTCAGCATAGAAGTTGAACTTTAAGAGACCTGGGATAATGAGGAAAAGAGCGAAAATAATAAAAGAAGACAGGAGGCCTTTGTGAACCTTTCCATCACTCCTCCAGGCCAGATTCCATGAGTTACCTCAAGGGTATAACAGTTTTCGCTGCTAGAAGGTCATCAGATGGTACAAACCAATATGAACCAATGTGGAAGCACTTGAATAAGAACCAAACATCTTCCAACCATAAATTAGCTATCAGAACAGCAGTGAATGACAGCAAGATATTTCCAATTTTTTAGTGAAAATCTTACTCCAGAAAGAAATGGTCTTATAATTCTATGTCAATTTTGATAATTTCTTTCTTTTTACTTTCCTCTCTTTTTTCTTTTCAGGATATCTGTAATCACAGAATCGTCCTTTGCCCTGATTTTTTTTTTTTTTAAACTGCAGTTTGGGGGAAAGGAAGTATATAGAGATCTGTCATGCAGGAACTATGGAGAAGTATAAAGGAAATCAACCATGAAAATTCATTGGAAGGATTTATGCTGAAGCTGAAGCTCCAATACTTCAGCCACTTGATGCAAAGAGCTGACTCATTGGAAAAGACCTTGATATTGGGAAAGACTGAGGGCAGGAGAGAAGGGGACAGAGGATGAGATGGCTGGATGGCATCACGGACTCTATCGACATTAATTTGAACAAACTCTAGGAGACAGAGAAGGACCAGAAGCCTGGCATGCTGCAGTTCATGCGGTCTCAAAGAGTCAGACACAACTGAACAACAACAATGGAGAAGTAAGACCTTTAAATGATTAAGTGTCATTAAAAAGGAATTACAGAGGAAGCAACACACCACTCAATCTACTCATGTTAAAGAAGAATTTCAAAAATGCCTGTCTTTGTAGATGTTATATAGAAACAAAATCAAATATAATAAGGAAACATAAGCAAACAGTTGAGAGTAAATGTTTCATTTGGAAAGGAGAGGCGGGAAGCAAGCAGTTTTCAGCTACAACTAATTTATTATTGATCCTGAGATCTCTGGAAAAGATTTAAATCTACATCCTTGGAATTATACAAAAAGAGTTCAGTTTATTCTGTATAAATAGTGACCACAGTGAACAAATTCTAAAGCACAGAGAGGCTTCATTCTGACAGGCCTCCAAGGTAGCAGGTTGGTCCCTGACTTAAGGTTTTTACTTGTTTAGGGATTTTAGAAGAGATGAACAGTTTAGAAACCCTCTTTGGGTGGTTCTAATACAGTTTATGACCTTAGAGGCCCCCAGTTCAATGAAGATACTATAACAATCCATTATAGTTCATTGAACTTTCAACTTCTTCTTCTCTATAAGTACACTTGGTTATGGTTGAATTTCTCAGACACATGTCCTCAGGGACACTAACTGGTCCTGCAGATCATTCTCACTGGGCCCCAATCTCTACTGACAGGACACAGTCTCTTTTTAACAATTTAAAAATCATTATTTAATCAATTAAAAATTTTCAAAAGAAAAACCTATAAAAAGAGTGCCAGATAGAAATGTGTTTACTTGTAAGTACCAAAAAATTAATATTAGTAAGTATCAGTTCAGTTCAGTTTAGTCGCTCAGTTGTGTCCGACTCTTTGCAACCCCATGAATCGCAGCACATCAGGCCTCCTTGTCCATCACCAACTCCCAGAGTTCACTCATACTCACGTCCATCGAGTCGGTAATGCCATCCAGCCATCTCATCCAAGTCATACCCTTCTCCTCCTGCCTCCAGTCCCTCCCAGCATCAGGGTCTTTTCCAATGAGTTAACTCTTCGCATGAGGTGGCCAAAGTATTGGAGTTTAAGCTTCAACATCATTCCTTCCAATGAACACTCAGGACTTATCTCCTTTAGGATGGACTGGTTGGATCTCCTTGCAGTTCAAGGGACTCTCAACTCTCAAGAGTCTTCTCCAACACCACAGTTCAAAAGCATCAATTCCTTGGCGCTCAGCTTTCTTCGCAGTCCAACTCTCACATCCATACATGACCACTGGAAAAACCATAGCCTTGACTAGACGGATCTTTGTTGTCAAAGTAATATCTCTGCTTTTCAGTATGCTATCTAGGTTGGTCATAACTTTCCTTCCAAGAAGTAAGCGTCTTTTAATTTCATGGCTGCAATCACCATCTGCAGTGATTTTGGAGCCCCCAACAAATAAAGTCTGAAACTGTTTCCACTGGTGTTCCCCATCTATTTGCCATGAAATGATGGGACCAGAGGCCATGATCTTAGTTTTCTGAATGTTGAGCTTTAAGCCAACTTTTTCACTCTCCTCTTTCATTTTCATCAAGAGGCTTTTTAGTTCCTCTTCACTTTCTGCCATAAGGGTAGTGTCATATACATATCTGAGATGATTGATGTTTCTCCCGGCAATCTTGATTCCAGCTTCTGCTTCCTCTAGGCCAGCATTTCTCATGATGTACTCTGCAGATAAGTTAAATAAGCCGGGTGACAATATACAGTCTTGATGTACTCCTTTTCCTATTTGGAACCAGTCTGTTTTTCCATGTCCAGATTTAACTATTGCTTCCTGATCTGCATATAGGTTTCTCAAGAGGCAGGTCAGGTGGTCTGGTATTCAGAATTTTCCACAGTTTATTCTGATCCACACAGTCAAAGGCTTTGACGTAGTCAATAAAGCAGAAGTAGATGTTTTTCTGGAACTCTCTTGCTTTTTCCATGATCCAGCAGATGCTGGCAATTTGATCTCTAGCTCCTCTGCCTTTTCTAAAACCAGCTTGAACATCTAGTAGTTCGCAGTTCACATATTGTTGTAGCCTGGCTAGGAGAACTTTGAGCATTACTTTACTAGCGTGTGAGACAAGTGCAATTGTGCGGTAGTTTGAGCATTCTTTGGCATTACCTTTCTTTGGAATTGGAATGCAAACTGACCTTTTCCAGTCCTGTGGCCACTGCTGAATTTTCCAAAATTGCTGGCATACTGAGTGCAGCACTTTCACAGCATCATCTTTCAGGATTTGAAATAGCTCCACCGGAATTCCATCACCTCCACTAGCTTTGTTCATAGTGATGCTTCTAAGGCCCACTTGACTTCACATTCCAGGATGTCTGGCTCTAGGTGAGTGATCACATCAGCATGATTATCTGAGTCATGAAGATCTTTTTTGTACAGTAGATGTGTATAAGAGACAGGTGCAGCACTTTCACAGCATCATCTTTCAGGATTTGAAATAGCTCCACCGGAATTCCATCACCTCCACTAGCTTTGTTCATAGTGATGCTTCTAAGGCCCACTTGACTTCACATTCCAGGATGTCTGGCTCTAGGTGAGTGATCACATCAGCATGATTATCTGAGTCATGAAGATCTTTTTTGTACAGTTCTTCTTGTATTCTTGTCACTTCTTCTTAATATCTTCTGCTTCTGTTAGGTCCATACCATTTCTGTCCTTTATCAAGCCCATTTTTGCATGAAATGTCCCCTTGGTATCTCTAATTTTCTTGAAGAGATCTCTAGTCTTTCCCATTCTGTTGTTTCCCTCTATTTCTTTGCATTGATCTCTGAGGAAGGCTTTCTTGTCTCTCCTTGCTAGTTTTTGGAACTCTGCATTCAGATGCTTATATCTTTCCTTTTCTCCTTTGCTTTTCACTTCTCCTATAAGGTCTATTAAAAAGGTCTATTGCTTACAACTAGAAGGCCAGATCTAGGTACCGTGGGCTAGGGCAACAGCTAAATGAATGACATCAGGAATCCTGACTCTTTAAACTTTTTACAATACTTGAAAAGTGGCTTTGTCACTGTGGTTTAAAGATGGCTGCTGTACTTCTGGAAGTGTTAGTCGCTAAGTCATGTCTGACTCTGTAACTCCATGAACTGTAGCCTGCCAGGCTCCTCTGTCCATGGAATTCTCCAGGCAAGAATAATGGAGTGGGTGGCTGTTTTCTTCTCCAGGGGATCTTGCTGACCCAGGGACTGAGCCCATGTCTCCTGCATTGGCAGGCAGATTCTTTACCACTAACTCCACCTGGGAAGGAAATCCCTCTGTATGTAGTGGATTGGCCAAAAAGTTCATTCAGATTTTCCATACATTTTATGGAAAAACCCAAATGAACTCAAATGAACTTTTTGGCCAGTCCAATAGATCCTAAAAAAACACTGCAATTCCTGCTAACCCAGTAATCACAGAGGAGAACAATTTGATTGAATCTTGCTTTCCTTCAAGAATAAGAGGTGTCTCCTGATATGCTTCACCTGTAGGCATAGTTAGACTTCCCCTCCCCGCTCCCAAAAAAGCCTAACTACTCTCTCCTTCTATCCAAGATGTCTCACCAGCTGATCTAAAAAGGTCTTGGAGAGTTTCCTACACATTCTCATAGAAATAGGCCAAGAAAGATTAAAAGGCATTTTAAGAGACACCATCACTGGAAAAAGGAAAGCTCAAGCTAAGAGACTTATATGGAGGCAGAACTAGTATAAGAAATAAGACATACTCACACATACATATAAGCAAGTATGTATTACAACTTGCTTGCACAGCATTAGATTAATCATAACCTTTGGTTTATTAAAACGTTGTCTTCAGGCAAGATGTTATCATCAGTTTTATTATTTAATTTGTTTTTAAGCAATACAATTTACTCACATAACATAGCCCAACATCTAGACTATTACCAGTTACTCAGATTTATTTATGTTTCTTCTGTCTTCTTGTCACTCCTCTTACACAAAGATAACGGCCATCCTGAATTTTATTTTATTTATAGATCTATTATTTACATGGATATACCTAAGGATTCTTCGGACTTCCCCGGTGGCTCATCGGTAAAGAATCCACCTGCCAATGCAGGAGACGCAGGAGACTCTGAGTTGATCCTTCGGTTGGGAAGACCCCCCTGGAGAAGGGAATGGCAACTCACCCCAGCATTCTTGCCTGGGAAATCCCATGGACAGGGGAGCCTGGTGGGCTACAGTTCATTGGGTCACAAAAGAGTCGAACATGACCGAGTGACTAAACAACAAGAACTCTTTAGTTTTGCTTGCCTTGTGAACTTCTGGAAGAGGGAACCTTCTGGTACTCACTTTAGGACTCAACCTAATGTTACTGAGATCGATGCACAAATTTGCTGTGTATTAGCTGGTGTTAACTTTCATGTAATATAATGAGTGTACCGCTATTTATTTATTCATTATCCTATTAACGAGTATGTGGGCTGTTTCCAGTTTTTGTTTTACCAACAGTGCTGCCATGAATATTCTTTTCCATGTCTTGAACGGAACATATGCAAGCGTTCACCTGTTTGATACACACTAATTTCACTTGGGAACTGCTGAGTCCAATTTATGGAAGTATTCAACTTACAGAATAATGTCAAATTGTCCCAATGAATAAGAGATCTCAATGATTTCAAACTTAGGGTCAATTTCTGACAATCAAAGTGTACAAAACAGCATTTCAGTGAGATTTTGAGGCTCTTAAGGAGACATGCTGTTCATGGGGTTCTCAAAGCAAGAATATTGAAGTGGTTTGTCATTCTTTTCTCCAGTAGACCACACTCTGTCAGACCTCTCCACCGTGACCCATCCATCTTAGGTGGCCCCACATGTCATGGCTTACTTTCATTGAGCTAGACAAGGCTGTGGTCCATGTGATCAGATTGGCTAGTTGTCTGTGATTGTGGTTTCCGTCTGTCTGCCCTCTGATGCCCTCTCTCAGTGCCTATCATATTACTTGGGTTTCCCTTACATTGGACATGGGGTATCTCTTCACAGGTGCTCCAGCAAAGCGCAGCACCTTTTTAGTGGAGGTGATGGAATTCCAGTTGAGCTGTTTCAAATCCTAAAAGATATGCTGTGAAAGTGCTGCACTCAATATGCCAGCAAATTTGGAAAACTCAGCAGTGGCCACAGGACTGGAAAAGGTCAGTTTGCATTCCAATCCCAAAGAAAGGCAATGCCAAAGAACGCTCAAACTACCACACAATTGCTCTTGTCTCACGTGCTAGTAAAGTAATGCTCAAAATCCTCCAAGGCAGGCTACAACAATATGTGAACCGTGAACTTCCAGATGTTCAAGTTGGTTTTAGAAAAGGCAGAGGAGCTAGAGATCAAATTGCCAACATCCACTAGATCATGGAAAAAGCAAGAGAGTTTCAGAAAAACATCTACTTCTGCTTTATTGACTATGCCAAAGCCTTTGACTGTGTGGATCATGATAAACTGTGGAAAATTCTGAGAGATGGGAATACCAGACCACCTGATGTGCCTCTTGAGAAACCTATATGCAGGTCAGGAAGTAACAGTTAAATCTGGACATGGAAAAACAGACTGGCTCCAAATAGGAAAAGAAGTATGTCAAGGCTGTATATTGTCACCCTGCTTTTTAACTTGTATGCGGAGTACATCATGAGAAATGCTGGGCTGGAGGAAGCACAAGATGGAATCAAGATTGCCAGAAGAAATATCAATAACCTCAGATATGCAGATGACATCACCTTATGGCAGAAAGTGAAGAAGAACTAAAGAGCCTCTTGATGAAAGTGAAAGAGGAGAGTAAAAAAGTTGGCTTAAAGCTCAACATTCAGAAAACTGAGATCATGGCATCTGGTCCCATCATTTCATGGCATATAGATGGGGAAACAGTGGAAATAGTGTTAAGCTTTATTTTGGGGAGCTCCAAAATCACTGCAGATGGTGATTGTAGCCATGAAATTAAAATATGCTTACTCCTTGGAAGGAATGTTATGACCAACCTAGACAGCATATTGAAAAGCAGAGATGTTACCTTGTCAACAAAGGTCCGTCTAATCAAGGCTATGGTTTTTCCATTGGTCATGTATGGATGTAAGAGTTGGACTGTGAAGAAAGCTGAGCGCCAAAGAATTGATGCTTTTGAATTGTGGTGTTGGAGAAGACTCTTGAGAGTCCCTTGGACTGCAAGGAGATCCAACCAGTCCATCCTAAAGGAGATCAGTCCTGGGTGTTCATTGGAAGGACTGATGCTGAAGCTGAAACTCCAATACTTTGGCCACCTGATGTGAAGNTACACACTAATTTCACTTGGGAACTGCTGAGTCCAATTTATGGAAGTATTCAACTTACAGAATAATGTCAAATTGTCCCAATGAATAAGAGATCTCAATGATTTCAAACTTAGGGTCAATTTCTGACAATCAAAGTGTACAAAACAGCATTTCAGTGAGATTTTGAGGCTCTTAAGGAGACATGCTGTTCATGGGGTTCTCAAAGCAAGAATATTGAAGTGGTTTGTCATTCTTTTCTCCAGTAGACCACACTCTGTCAGACCTCTCCACCGTGACCCATCCATCTTAGGTGGCCCCACATGTCATGGCTTACTTTCATTGAGCTAGACAAGGCTGTGGTCCATGTGATCAGATTGGCTAGTTGTCTGTGATTGTGGTTTCCGTCTGTCTGCCCTCTGATGCCCTCTCTCAGTGCCTATCATATTACTTGGGTTTCCCTTACATTGGACATGGGGTATCTCTTCACAGGTGCTCCAGCAAAGCGCAGCACCTTTTTAGTGGAGGTGATGGAATTCCAGTTGAGCTATTTCAAATCCTAAAAGATATGCTGTGAAAGTGCTGCACTCAATATGCCAGCAAATTTGGAAAACTCAGCAGTGGCCACAGGACTGGAAAAGGTCAGTTTGCATTCCAATCCCAAAGAAAGGCAATGCCAAAGAACGCTCAAACTACCACACAATTGCTCTTGTCTCACGTGCTAGTAAAGTAATGCTCAAAATCCTCCAAGGCAGGCTACAACAATATGTGAACCGTGAACTTCCAGATGTTCAAGTTGGTTTTAGAAAAGGCAGAGGAGCTAGAGATCAAATTGCCAACATCCACTAGATCATGGAAAAAGCAAGAGAGTTTCAGAAAAACATCTACTTCTGCTTTATTGACTATGCCAAAGCCTTTGACTGTGTGGATCATGATAAACTGTGGAAAATTCTGAGAGATGGGAATACCAGACCACCTGATGTGCCTCTTGAGAAACCTATATGCAGGTCAGGAAGTAACAGTTAAATCTGGACATGGAAAAACAGACTGGCTCCAAATAGGAAAAGAAGTATGTCAAGGCTGTATATTGTCACCCTGCTTTTTAACTTGTATGCGGAGTACATCATGAGAAATGCTGGGCTGGAGGAAGCACAAGATGGAATCAAGATTGCCAGAAGAAATATCAATAACCTCAGATATGCAGATGACATCACCTTATGGCAGAAAGTGAAGAAGAACTAAAGAGCCTCTTGATGAAAGTGAAAGAGGAGAGTAAAAAAGTTGGCTTAAAGCTCAACATTCAGAAAACTGAGATCATGGCATCTGGTCCCATCATTTCATGGCATATAGATGGGGAAACAGTGGAAATAGTGTTAAGCTTTATTTTGGGGAGCTCCAAAATCACTGCAGATGGTGATTGTAGCCATGAAATTAAAATATGCTTACTCCTTGGAAGGAATGTTATGACCAACCTAGACAGCATATTGAAAAGCAGAGATGTTACCTTGTCAACAAAGGTCCGTCTAATCAAGGCTATGGTTTTTCCATTGGTCATGTATGGATGTAAGAGTTGGACTGTGAAGAAAGCTGAGCGCCAAAGAATTGATGCTTTTGAATTGTGGTGTTGGAGAAGACTCTTGAGAGTCCCTTGGACTGCAAGGAGATCCAACCAGTCCATCCTAAAGGAGATCAGTCCTGGGTGTTCATTGGAAGGACTGATGCTGAAGCTGAAACTCCAATACTTTGGCCACCTGATGTGAAGACCTGACTCACTGGAAAAGACTCTGATGCTAGGAAAGATTGAGAGCAGGAGGAAAAAGAGACAGAGGATCAGATGGTTAGATGGCATCACTGACTCAGTGGACATGGGTTTGGGTGGACTCCGGGAGTTGGTGATGGACAGGGAGGCCTGGCATGCTGCAATTCATGGGGTCACAAAGAGTTGGACACGACTGAACGACTGAACTGAACTGAAGGAGACATGATTAGAACATTAAAAAGTTTTATTTAAATAACATCAAAAAGGATTCTGGGTCTAGATGAATTCCACCAAGTTTTCCTTTTTTTCAGGGAACAGATGATTTTGAAAGTATTCTACAACATGTAAACATTTTGAAAGCATCTCTACACCTAAGTTTAAAACCTTAGAACCTAAATTTTAAAGTGCTACAAAAGGGGAAGCTATAGATTGACTTCACTTATGTTCACTTATGGATTTCACTTATGGACTTCCCTGGTGGCTCAGACAGTAAAGCATCTGCCTACAGTGTGGGAGACCCAGATTCAGTCCCTGGATTGAAGAAGGAAATGGCAACCCACTCCAATATTCTTGCCTGAAAAATCCCATAGATGGAAGAGCCTGGTAGGCTACAGTCCATGGGGTCGCAAAGAGTCAGACATGACTGAGCAACTTCACTTAGCACTCACTTATGGTCACCAGCAAAAAATTTGAATAGTTACTCCATGTATAAGTTAAATCCAATGGTATATTAATATGATCAGGTATCAGGACTAAGTATAGATTTCCCAAGAGTGTAGGAATATTTCACTATTAGCAAATCTGAAAGATGATTTATTCCATCAGAAAATTTAAAAGAATAGCCAAACAAATAATCACTTGATATTGAACTTTGATAAAATTCAGCAGGCTACTAAATTTCAGTAAATAGAAACGAAACTGTCCAAACATGAGACAGACTCACACATCCATGTGTTGGCAAATCCCTTAGGGACAATTATAATATTTGTTCATTTTTATCCTCATTATCCAAGGTTTTGTCACCTAGCGGAAATTCAGAGAGGAAAAAAATAAATATATTCCCATTTACTTCAACTTAAAAGAAAAAAAACTACAAGGTAAAAAAAAGATGCTGTATTCATAGAAACTCTGATGTGATACAAATGAAAAGAAAGATTAATGGAAGACTGAAAACTGGAAAAAAAAAATCAACCAGGGTCATCTGTACTCTTATCTTGTGGATGTTAATATACAATCCCATGCTAAAAAAAATAACCTTATGATAAGTATCCTCACAAATGTATGAGAGTAACCTTGAAATCTTTTCAAACATTTCCCTCTCATTAACTTCTGAGAGTCTCTGGCATTAATGCAAATATGAAGGACTGTCACACTCTCATGCTTGATCTGCAGTTATTGTACAAGTACATCCAGGAGGTCATAGGAAACCTGGAAAGTACTTTGTTAAACCCTAGAAAACCCTCTTGTCAATCCTAATACAATTTAATGTGCTGCCACTGGTCTTCATTTAATTCAATTTTTTTCTTGACTGATTTTTGTTCTATACCCATCTACAGTTTTATGAACCTCTGCCGTGTGAAATAATTTACATCTGAATTCCCTCCAAGCTCACTGTGAAAGTTTTTTGCTTTTATACCTTTTCCTTAGATAAGGAACCATAAACTAGCTTCTTTAATCACAGAACCCGTCTGTACACACACACTAACATGCACACATATTCTTAACTGGATCACTTAGTGACCTAACCTACAGGAAATCATGGAATTCTCTTCTCTCTATTTATAACATTTCCAAATCATGTGAGGTCAACAGGAAGGCAAAACCATGTGACTGAATGCCACCAGTAAATTGCTAGTGAAAAGGAAACTACTTCTAAGTTGCTGGCATTAAAAAATGTGTATTTTCAACAACTATTAACAATAAAAGCTAATGTGGAAATTCAAATGTCAAGGATCCAAGAATGATACTAGGAGAGGAGACAGCAGCACTCTTCATTACTGTCAGTAGATATTCTTGCAGTTTTTAAAGAAATAAGGTTAGATACCTCAATTTTATGTAAGACTTAAAAAACTACTGCCCTTTGTCACAGTAATTTATACCTACCAATTGGAAGCAAATAGTGTCTGTTGTACTTCAGAAAATCACATTTCTTTTCATCAAATGTTCATCTCACTGTAACGTGAAATCACTTTAAAAACATTGAAAAACTTCTGTATATTGATTTTTAAAACATAGAATCTTTTTGAAACTGGGCAGTAAGAAAAGCAGATACAAACATTCGGAGAGAATTAAATTACCCACCTGTACTTCCACATACAAAGTTTTTACAGATGGTGTTCTCTTCTGATTTCTTAAGGGTCAGCAATATAAGAATAATTTTTCCTAAGAATTATATTGAAAAAGTGAAAGCATTAGTCTTCCAGTCATGTCCAACTCTGCAACACCATGGACTAGCCTGCCAGGCTCCTCTATCCACAAAATTCTCCAGGCAAGAATACTGGAGTGTGTTGCCATTCCCATTTCCAGGGCTTCTTCCTGACCCACGATCAAACCTGGGTCTCCTGCATTGCATGCCGAGTATTTACCATCTGAGCCACCAGGGAAGCCCCAAGAAGCACGTTAAGTTAAATACTTTTTTTGATACTCAAGTCTTGTACTTGCAATAAGCTTTGCCAAAACAAAAATACAAAAACAAATAAGACAAACAATACCACCAAAAAAACCAACCAGGAAAAAAGAAACCAAGATTTACATTTGAATTCTATTAGAGGGATTGAAACTTTTTTTAAACTCGACAGTGTTTTCAATAACTAGTGACCTTCCATTTGATTATCTGAGATAATATATAGATATGAATTGCCTGCTTCCTAATAATCATTCACTGAAAGACAGGTATGGTTGTTACCATTTGTTAAGCACTTATAATGTACATTGTGGGCTTTCCTGATAGCTCAGTTGGTAAAGAATCTTCCTGCAATGCAGGAGACCCCCGTTTGATTCCTGGGTCGGGAAGATCCACTGGAGAAGGGATAAGCTACCCACTGCCATATTCTTAGGCTTCGCCTGTGGCTTAGCTGGTAAAGAATACGCCTGTAATGTGGGAGACCTGGTTTCGATCCCTGGGTTGGGAAGATGCCCTGGAGAAGGGAAGGGCTACTCTCTTTAGTATTCTGGCTTGGAGAACTCCATGGACTGTATAGTCCGTGGGGTCACAAATAGTGGGACAGGACTGAGTGACTTTCACTTTCACTATAATGTACATTATAATTTAAATTTGTCTTTCCAGACGCCACTATAGGACATGCTCATTATCTCTTATTTATGTAAAGCGAGAAATTGAGGCTCACAGACTTATACAGCCCAAGGCCTCATAGCTTGAATGTGGCCCAGAAAGAAAGTGAAGTCACTCAGTCATGCTTGACTCTTTGCTACCCTGTGGACTATAGCCCACCAGGCTCCTCTGTCTATGGGATTCTCCAGGCAAGAATACTGGAGTGGGTTGCCATTTCCTTCTTCAGGGGATCTTCCAACCCAGGGATCGAACCTGGTCTCCTGCAATGCAGGCAGATGCTTTAGCCTGTGAGCCACCAGGGAATCCCACAAGCCACCAGGGAATATCTTGGATGTGGCCCAAGATAATATTAAAACTCTAACACAAAACATATTTTAGCACTTTCCCCATACATATCCATGATACATTGAAAATATCAAATTGCCAACATCTGCTGGATCATGGAAAAAAGCAAGAGAGTTCCAGAAAAACATCTATTTCTGCTTTATTGACTATGCCAAAGCCTTTGACTGTGTGGATCACAATAAACTGTGGAAAATTCTGAAAGAGATGGGAATACCAGACCACCTAACCTGCCTCTTGAGAAATCTGTATGCAGGTCAGGAAGCAACAGTTAGAACTGGACATGGAACAACAGACTGGTTCCAAATAGGAAAAGGAGTACGTCAAGGCTGTATATTGTCTCCCTGCTTATTTAACTTATATGCAGAGTACATCATGAGAAACGCTGGACTGGAAGAAACACAAGCTGGAATCAAGATTGCCGGGAGAAATATCAATAACCTCAGATATGCTGATGACACCACCCTTATGGCAGAAAGTGAGGAGGAGCTAAAAAGCCTCTTGATGAAAGTGAAGGAGGAGAGCGAAAAAGTTGGCTTAAAGCTCAACATTCAGAAAACGAAGATCATGGCATCCGGTCCCATCACTTCATGGGAAATAGATGGGGAAACAGTGGAAACAGTGTCAGACTTTATTTTGGGGGGCTCCAAAATCACTGCAGATGGTGACTGCAGCCATGAAATTAAAAGACGCTTACTCCTTGGAAGAAAAGTTATGACCAACCTAGATAATATATTCAAAAGCAGAGACATTACTTTGCCAACTAAGGTCCGCCTAGTCAAGGCTATGGTTTTTCTTGTGGTCATGTATGGATGTGAAAGTTGGACTGTGAAGAAGGCTGAGCGCCGAAGAGTTGATGCTTTTGAACTGTGGTGTTGGAGAAGACTCCTGAGAGTTCCTTGGACTGCAAGAAGATCCAACCAGTCCATTCTAAAGATCAACCCTGGGGTTTCTTTGGAAGGAATGATGCTAAAGCTGAAACTCCAGTATTTTGGCCACCTCATGAGAAGAGTTGACTCATTGGAAAAGACTCTGATGCTGGGAGGGAGGAGCTTCAGATGCTCCTGGCAGGAGGAGACGGGGATGACCGAGAATGAGATGGCTGGATGGCATTACGGACTTGATGGACATGAGTCTGAGTGAACTCCGAGAAATGGTAATGAACAGGGAGGCCTGGAGTGCTGCAATTCATGGGGTCGCAAAGAGTCGGACCCGACTGAGCGACTGAACTGAACTGAGGCTATAAAATGGGCTTCCCAGGTTGTACAGTGGTAAAGATTCCACTTGAGACACAAGAGGCAAGCGTTCAATCCCTGGATCAAGATCCTCTGGAGGAGGAAATGGCAACCCACTCCAGTATCATTGCCTGGAAAATCCCATAGACAGGGGAGCTTGGCAGGCTACAGTCTGTGAGATCACAAAGAGTCGGGCATGGTTGAGCACACATGCACTGCAGGCTATAAAATAAGCGCTAGTTCAAACAAAACCTTATGTTTTCAGGATGAACTTTTTTTCCCCTTAAGTATAAATTCTTTCATTTGGGAGATGAGATTGAATTTAGACTTTGGATTCAGATGCTTGAATCCAAATTCCTGCTCTGCAGGTTCCACTTGCTCATTCCATGACTTGGAAATAAAAACCTCTTGCTGCCTTTGTTTCCTGAGGGTAACAGTAGTACCTCTTCATAGGACTGCTTAGACGAGTAAAAGAGCTGATCTATGTGTCAAATGTTTCGAGTAGTACCAGGCACACTGTCAGCCTTAAACAAGCATTAACTATGATGATGAATATGAACATTTGTCTTATGTTTCAGGGACCTGGTTTTTCCCATGCCCCTAACCAGGTGCCTGGTCTGCCTGTTTATAATCCACCTAGAGCACCAATCCTACATGCAGTCATTTGTTCTTAGCTGATCTACTAGCAGTTGAAAATTTTAACACACAGGAACTCAGGGACTGTGGAGGACTCATCTTCATATTTCAGGAAAGGAGAGACTAAAGGTGATCGTGGGAAGTGAAATGAGATGGGAGATGGGTTGAGGCTGACACTTTCTCAGGTTGGAGAAAATCAACAAATGAGGACCCAAAAAAGACTCTTAAGACATGTCCTTGAACTTGAGCATTCCAATGTGACTTTTCACATCCATCTTGAGATTTACTAATTGTTCCTCTGATACTGAACCCTCCATAGGTGTCTAGTTCAAACTCTGGAACAAATTCTCATGAAAGTAAAACATTTCATTGATAATGAAGGAAAGGATTAAGATAAACAAGAGATGAAGCTTAAGCAAGAATATTCAGAGCAGTTATATTTGTAAAAGATGAAGCTTGGAAGCAACCCAAATATTCTTCAACAATAGACTGAGTGGATTGTGATATAATTACAAGGGATGTCTGAGGATATTTAAGAACTTCTTTGAAACTATAGGACACTGTCTTTAATCTCATCAATGAATTAAAGGAAGAAAAGTTTTCTGTATAATACAAAAGTAATTGCCTGACTCTGAATATTTCACATCTATTAACATATTTAGACCTCACAACAATTTCCATCCCTATTTTACAGATGAAAAAATGGGACTTGTTTTACTGAGGCTTGTTTTCTTACTTGTACAGGAAAATTTGTACTAACTTGTACAAGTAAGTAATGGGACCACTATTTGAATCCAGTTGAGACTCGGAGTTTGGATCAGTTTGGGAGATTTCTATCTTGTGCTTCCATCTACAGTTACAGCTTCATCTAATAGTATATTACATCATGTGGAATGAAAAAGATAACTTACTTTAAGACATAAATAAGCTCAAAAGACAATCAGAAATAACTGGTCTCTCTTTTCCCAAATTAGCTTTCCCAGGTGGCTCAGTGGTAAAGAATCTGCCTGCAATACAGGAGATGTGGGTTCAATCCCTGTGTCAAAAAGATACCCTGCAGAAGGAAATGGCAACTCACTCCAGTATTCTTGCCTGAGAAATCCCAAGGACAGAGGAGCCTGGTGGGCTATGATCCAAGTAGTTGCAAAGAGTTGGATACAATTTAGCAACTAAACAACCACCACCCTCTTTCCCCAGATTATTCCAGACTCAACTAATGCTTTCCTTTCAAGGACTGCATGCAGGGCTTTCGGACACAAATGTTTAGGAATGGCTAACACTTCATCTAGAGTCGTGTGGAGATGCCTGCTATGCTGCTGGCCACCGGGTGTACCAAGTTGCAATATTCAAGTTGCATGAAAACTTATGCATGCTGTCCGTTTTAATAGAGACAGATGTGATTAAGGAACTAATGAAAATACACGAATATAATCATTCCACTTACATCATTTTAAATTTTCAGATAGTAATCATATATACAAGATTTTGTGTTGTAATATAAAAATATATATGTTGTATTTCAGAAAAGTTTTTTTTATTTTTGAAAATGGTTTTTAATATATCATACTTTAAAAATCTGTCAAGTAAAAAGTAAATATTCCAAGAAGCTGAGTGATGCTACTGATGTTGAGTACCTTCTTTGGGACAATGTATTGTGTAGTTTCCTATTTGTAATTCTGCACTGCCTTACCATACACTCCAGGCTGATTGATCTTTCTCTCGGCCTCACTTTGAGTTAGTCATTCAGCTCCCTTTAGTTGCACTTGAACTGAACTTGGGCCTTTTATATCAAAAGACCCACAGGGTGTTTAGACACTTGTTGTTGCAAAAATAAGTACTGGGTTGGCCAAAAAGTTCATTTGAGTTTTTATTAAAAAAGGGAAAAACTTGGAATGAAATTTTTGGTGAACCCAATATCAGTCCTGAGACAGATTTATGTTAAAAAGTTTGTCATCTCTTCTTCTGTCTTGACCAGCACTACCAAAGGGTCTTTGGGGCTTTCTCCTAATTCCAGGAGACGGAGGAGAAAAATATCTATCTAACATATTATTTGTTTAGTCACTAAGTCATGTCCAATTCTTTTGTAACCCCATGGACTGCAAACTGCCAGGCTCCTCTGTCCATGAGATTTCCCAGTACTGGAGTGGGTTGCCATTTCCTTCTCCAGGGGATCTTTCTGACGTAGGGATTGAACCCATGTCTCCAGCATTGCAGGTGGATTCTTTACTACTGAGCCACCAGGGAAGCCCATCTAACATATAGGTAAATAGATACTGTTCAGAGACATCATGCTTAGTGCATTATCAGTCACTTTACCTCAAACCTTCTTGGAAAAGACTATGTTTAAATAAATTTCAAAATAGATACAAAGCTGTTATCTATAAACTTGTTATTACCTTCTTCTTTGGTAAATGCACCTTTCACTTTCTTTCACCTCATTCGTCTCAGGTCAAAATACTTCAAAAATAGTTGACATCTCTTTTAATTATGTGGCTGCCAAATTGAACAATATTTTATTTCACTTATACCCAAAATGCTGACCTCCCCAGCCATTATCTTGGAGGGAAGCCACTCAAATGGACTTTTCAAATGTATATGCATTATTAGAAGCCATGCCTTGGCCTCCCACTCATCATTTTAGCACTCTGGACCATCTACACAATAGAAGAAAACCAAGAAAGTCTGCATAAGACTCAATAAAGCACCATATGCCAGTGGAAATATTTTCAAATTCAAACTGCCAATGAGTGCTGGATATGACTTGTTGACACCCAGGACTACTTGCCTTATGAGCTCACCTCCTGAGCTTACAGGAGCACAAAGCCTGTAAACTCCATTTCCATATTCTCATGCCAGCAAGGATCCAGGGACAGTCTTTCAGTGAGAAAAGCTTGTGTGAAAGCTGGAGGGCAGCAAAGAAAGAGAAGCCACTGATCTCAAGTGGGAGCTGCTGCAGGTGAGGTCAGGTCAGAGGGCTCAGGTGCTTTAGCCCAAGACTTCGGGTAACTTCCTGAGATGTACGCCTGTTGGTTGCTGCAGGCATCTGAGAATGTTAGTCCAGCTCTGCTCAAGTTCTGCCCTTCCAGATTCCCTACATTACACCTCCGTTCTACAATAAGGATCTAGGATGCTGACCCAAATCATTTATACACCAAACACACAAATATTCAAACAACAATTCAAATTATAATTTTCACCTTACATATACAGTATTGCATTGTTAGAGAATTACAGTCACCATGATGTACATTAGATGTTTGGAACGTACTCTGTTTTTTAACTTTATTTTTAAATTTTAATTAGTGGGTCTTAGTCACAGCACGTGGGATCTTTGGTCTTCGTCCCCATGTGGGTACTCTTAGCTGTGATATGTGGGATCTAGTTCCCTGACCACAGATTGAACGTGGGCCCTGTGTATCGGAAGAGGAGAGTCTTGGCCACTGACCACCAGGGAAGTCCCCAGAATGATTCTTTTCATAACTAAAAACTGAGCCTTTTGACCTGCATCACTCCACTTCTGACTCCCAGAACCACCGTTCTATTTTCTGATTCTATAAAATTAGCTATCTTTTTTTTAAGTTCACATATAAGTGAGACCATACAATATTTTCCTTTCCCTCTATGACTTATTTAACTTAGCATAATGCCCTCCAGATTCATCCATGTAATTAACAGTAAATGGTATACTTGAAAGTTGCTGAGAATAGATTCTAAGGACTTTCATCACACATACACATAGAAACACAGAAAGCGTTATTTCTGTTAACTACATAAGGTAATAGATGTGTTAATTATCTTGATCATGCCAATCATTCTACAGTGAGTATATGTGTATGTGTATAAAATCATTGTGTACTTTATGCAATTGTATTTGTTAATTATTCCTCAATACAGTTGAAAATTAGCTTTCGGTTCACAGATTTCACAAGGATCCGTCTGCAATTTCATCCATCTAACTTTTAACCTTCTCTTTGTGACAATTCCCAATCAGGTAGAAGCCTTCTTAATTCACTTTCCTTTACGTGACCCGCTGGGTTAACACTAATTAACAATTTCCATTTCCATCAGCAGTGACTGATGTGATTGCACACAGTGATCCCAGCTAATAGGAACCCCATAAGTTAAGCTTCTCAAGAATCAGTTGTGTGTATTCACAATCTTGTTATACCAGTGGTGTATATATATATATATATATAGTGGTATCTGCTATTAGTATTATGCAATTTGATGAGTATTACATATATACTGTCATTGTTAGCAAATATTTACAGGGCAGTTAGTATGTTCCTCACACTGTTCTATACACATTTTATAAATTAATCCACCTAACAACAATTGTATGTAGCAGACACTATTATTATTCCCCTTGTGGAGGTGAGAGAACTGAGGCCAAAAGAACCTAGAAAACTTTTCCAAAGTCGTACAGAGAGTAAGTTGGAGATTTGAACACGAACAGTCTAACTCCAGAATCCATGCTTGTTCTTAATTGTTCAGCAAACCCTGAAAAGTGCAGTTGATTTTCAAACAGGAGCATGAAAGCTACATGATCAGGATATGGTTAAAAAGGTCTTCTGTGCTTGGGACATGAAGCAGGTGCAGAGAAGGAAAGAGGAAGGACATGCAAATGGAGAGGCAACTCAGGGCAAGGACGTTTCACTCAGGATTATACACCTGATTTTGTCAGTCCAAGAGATCTAACAAAGATCTTTGGGTGAGGGTCAAGCAGTATTGCAAACTTGAATGTGCTAAAGAGAGGGGGTGTCTGTCTGCAATACAGGCAGATTGGAGGGGGAAACAATGGAGGCACAGAAACCAACGCTGCGGTTAGTCACTATCAAACAGGAAATGCAGAGCCCCACACCGCAGCAATGACTGCAAAGACAGAGAAGAGAGGATGTGTTGACATCTTTATATAGAATAGAAAGAGCTGAGTGACAAGAATAGAGGATAAATTCCATGAGGACAGGAAGCAGGTGGTTTTGCTCACAATTTCATACCAGAGCTTATCCAATTTCCTAACACGCAACTAGTGTTCAACGTTTGTTGACTAAATAAATGACTTCGGAATTTGAAAGAGGGAATAGGCATAAAAATGTTCTTTGTTTTCTAGGATTATTTTCTAGATTTGATAATGAGAGCTTTAAGTGGAAATGAAGATTGCAAGAGAGAGATCTCAAAGAGGAAATGATAAGTTTTGTGGGACAGCTTGGGACTGAAGTACCTGAAAATAAGAAACTGGCAAACATGTACATACAGCTAACTAGAAATAGAGGGCTGGAGTTCCAGAGAGAAAGGACAGGTGGGTGTAAATTTCAGGAGGCCTTGAGGTAAATAATAGATAAAACTGAGAAAATGACTAAGCTTAAATCTGCTAAATCTTCAGTGAAAGACAGAATGTTAGGTGTGGTCAGTTGAAAAGCTAAGGAACATAAGCCCAACCAAGGCAGACTGTAGAAAGATACTCACAGAACTAGTGAGGGGTGATGTTAGAAAGTTTGAGAAGAAAGTTAATATTGGGGTTTCTAATCCTGAATGCAAATTTAGAAGAATTATCCATTATCTACTGAAAATCTACATGGTAGAAGAAAGATGCCATTCCAATCATAACAACTCATTATGAAATACAGATCTTGGATTTGCTGCTGCTGCTGCTAAGTCGCTTCAGTCGTGTCTGACTCTGTGCAACCCCATAGACTGCAGCCCACCAGGCTCCCCCATCCCTGGGATTCTCCAGGCAAGAACACTGGAGTGGGTTGCCATTTCCTTCTCCAATGCATGAGTGAAAAGTGAAAGTGAAGTCGCCCAGCCGTGTCCGACTCTTTGCGACCCCATGGACTGCAGCCTACCAGGCTCCTCCGTCCATGGGATTTTCCAGCTAGAGTACTGGAATGGGGTACCATTTCCTTCTCTGTCTTGGATTTGAGAACCCATCAAACAAGTTCTGAGTTGTCTGCCAGAAGTACCCTCAACTAAACTATTAGATTTTTTTTTCTTTTCAGATCATAAGTTTGCTGTCCTTATTTTAAAACACTGCCTACCATAAGGCATCATTTTAGAGATTTTCATGTTGTTGGAAAATAGTTCAGTAAAAAGACTTGTTTAGTCACTCAGTCGTGTCTGACTCTTTGAGACTCCGTGGACTGTAGGCACGTCAGTCTTCCTTTCCGGTCCTTCATCATCTCTCAGAGCTTGGTCAAACTCATGCTCATTAAGTTGGTGATGCCATCCAACCATCTCATCCTCTGTCGTCCCCTTCTCCTCCTGCCCTCAATCTTTCCAGCATCAGGGTCTTTTCAAATGAGTCAGCTCTCTGCATCAGATGGCCAAAGTATTGGAGCTTCAGCCTCAGCATCAGTCCCTCCAAGGAATACTCAGGACTGATTTCCTTTAGAATTGACTGGTTTGATCTTCTTGCAGTCCAAGACATTGACAAGGGTCTTCTCCAACACCACAATTTAAAAGCACCAATTCTTTGGTGCTCAGCCTTCTTTACGGTCCAGCTCTCACATACAAAGACCCATCTCTGCAAATTATATTGCAATGACCAGCATTTATTCACAGAAACAAGAATGTGATTTCAGTAAAGAAACACACTGTCAGTCAGTCTCAAGCTAACAATATGAAGATGGGTTCAAAGAACAGGATCCAGATTCCCCGGTGGCTCAGATGGTAAAGAGTCTGCCTGCAGTGCGAGAGACCTGGGTTCGATCCCTGGGTCGGGAAGGTCCCCTGGAGAAGGAAATGGCAACCCACTCCAGTATGCTGGCCTGGAAAATCCCATGGACAGGGGAGCCTGGTGGGCTACAGTCCATGGGGTCGCAAAGAGTCAGACACGACTAAGCGACTTCACTTTCACTTTCACTTTCAAAGGATCAGGAAGTTCCAGCTTCTCTCTAGCCCAGCCTGAGGGAAAGTTCATTGACTTGAGGTATCCATTCTCAATCTACAGACAGAAATAGCTCTGAGGTAGGGAGGAGTTAATTCATCACAATGCCTACAATTGCTCTCAAGATCATGCAATTTCCTTCATTATTATTTGATGGCCTCCAGCCAACCTCTTTACCTGTAATTGTTTCTGGAAGAAGCTGTCCAGTGTGTGGTAAATTTCCAGTGAGGTTCTTCAGTGTCAGCCGTAATCTCCCTTCTCGAACTTTAACATCTCTTCATAGGAATACACAAATCCAAAAGCCACCGTATGTCCGCTCCACCGCATGTCCTAGTTGAGGCTGCTGTTCTCAATGTCAAAAACCTAAGAGAACAGTCATTCACGAAACAATTTTTTTGACTGTCTTCTATGTGTTAGGCATTGTACTACATACTTTGAATACTGAATACGTCAGAGATTAAAAAAGAAATCACTCTTACTTTATGGAGATCCAAGAGAAAGAGAGACAAGGCAGGGGAAGGATTAATTAACTTTCATAATGTGATGTTGAGTCAAAAGCTGAATCTATTCTACACTCACTGGTCCTTCATTGTTCCTCAAACAGGCACAGTCCCACCCCAGGACCTTTGCATTTAAGGTTTCCCCACCACTGTCTAGAATGATCTCCCTCTAATCTATATGACTCGCTCCTTTACTTCCTTGACATCTTTGTACACATCATCGTTTCTTGTCATCAAAAGGGAGGAGTCTTCTTACCATACTACTTAAAACTGCCATTTTCACTCCTAAACTTTTCATCCCTATTCTCTGCTTCATTTTTCTGTAAAGCACCTATCACCTTCTAGCATACAATACAATATGATACTTTATTTTATTATCTGTACTAGAACGTAAGCTACTTGAGGTTGGAGATATTTGTCTGTCATATGAATTGATTTGGGCTTCCCTGGTGGCTCAGAGGTTAAAGCGTCTGCCTCCAATGTGGGAGACCCGGGTTCGATTCCTGGGTCAGGAAGATCCCCTGGAGAAGGAAATGGCAATCCACTCCAGTATTCTTGCCTGGAGAATCCCATGGATGGAGAAGCCTAATAGGTTATAGTCCATGGGGTCGCTAAGAGTCAGACACGACTGAGCCACTTCACCTTCACCTTCACCTTATGAATTGATTTATCACATGTGTAGAACAGCACCTAGTACACAATCAATGCTCTTTCTAAGACAGATAGAGGGGAGTAAAGAAGGAAGGACTGTTTTAGACTGGAGTGAGGATCAGAAGGCTTTACTGAGAAAGGGACATAAAGAATCAAAAACAGCTAATCATGCCAAAAGAAGCACAGTGCCTTCAAGCAAAGGCCCCAGATGCAGGGAGAGGGCAACAGGGTGCTGTTTGTAACTAAGAAGTGTTGACTCTTTGGACCCTGTGGACTGCATCATTCCAGGCTCTTCTGTCCTCCACTGTCTCCCAGACTTCCAGAGTTTGCTCAAATTCAGAGTTGGTGTTCCTATCTAACCACTTCATCCTCTGCTGCCCCTTTCTCCTTTTGCCTTCAATCTTTCCCAGCATCAAGGTCTTTTCCAATGAGTCAGCTCCGCACATTAGGTAGCCAAAGTATCAAAGCTTCAGATTCAGCAACAGTCCTTCCAAGGAATATTAGGATTGATTTCCTTTAGGATTGACAGGTTTTATTTCTTTGCACTGCAAGAGACTTTTAAGTCTTCTCCAGCACCACAAGTTGAAAGCATCAGTTATTCAGTGCTTAACAGGATAAGGACCTGAAAAAAGGCCAATGTAAAAAAGCAATCAGACCATCTTACTTGTTTCCTGAGAAACCTGTAAGCAGGTCAAGAAGCCACGGTTACTTGTCACAACAACTGGACATGGAACAACAGACTGGTTCAAAATTGGGAAAGGAGTACGTCAAGGCTGTATATTGTCACCCTGCTTATTTAACTTCTATGCAGAGTATATCATTTGAAATGTCAGGCTGGATGAAGCATAAGCTGGAATCAAGATTGCCGGGAGAAATATCAACAATCTCAGATATGTAGATGATTCCACTCTTACGGCAGAAAGCAAAGAACTCAAGAGCCTTTTGACGAGGGTGAAAGAGAAGAGTGAAGAAGCTGGCTTAAAACTCAACATTCAAAAAACTAAGATCATGGCATCCGGTCCCATCACTTTATGGCAAATTGAAGGGGGAAAGTAGAAGCAGTGACAAATTTTCTCTTTTGGGGCTCCAAAATCACTGAAGATGGTGACTGCAGGCATGAAATTAAAAGATGCTTGCTCCTTGGAAGAAAAGCTATAGCAAACCTAGACAGTGTATTAAAAAGCAGAGACATCATTTTGCTGACAAAGTCAAAGCTATGGTTTTCCCAGTATTCATGCATAGATGTGAGAGCTGGACCATAAAGAAGGCTGAGCATCAGAGAAGTGATTCTTTTGAATTGTGGTACTGCCCAAAATCACTGCAGATGGTGACTGCAGCCATGAAATTAAAAAACGCTTACTCCTTGGAGGAAAAGTTATGACCAACCTAGATAACATATTGAAAAGCAGAGACATTACTTTGCCAACAAAGGTCCGTCTAGTCAAGGCTATGGTTTTTCCAGTGGTCATGTATGGATGTGAGAGTTGGACTGTGAAGAAAACTGACCACCGAAGATTTGATGCTTTTGAACTGTGGTGTTGGAGAAGACTCCCTTGGATTGCAAGGAGATCTAACCAGTCCATCCTAAAGGAGATCAGCCCTGGGTGTTCTTTGGAAAGAATGATGCTAAAGCTAAAACCCCAGTACTTTGGCTACCTGATGTGAAGAGCTGACTCATTGGAAAAGACTCTGATGCTGGGAGGGATTGGGGGCAGGAGGAAATGGGGACGACAGAGGATGAGATGGCTGGATGGCATCACCGACTCGATGGATGTGAGTTTGAGTGAACTCCGGGAGTTGGTGATGGACAGGGAGGCCTGGCGTGCTGCAATTCATGGGGTCGCAAAAAGTTGGACACGACTGAGCAACTGAACTGAACTGAACTGAACTGTCCCTTAGAGAGCAAAGAGATCAAACTAGATAATCCTAAAAGAAATCAACCCTTAACATTCATTGGAAGGACTGATGCTGAAGCTCAAGCTCCAATATTTTGGCCACCTGATGCAAAGAGCCGACTCGGTTGAAGAGACCCAATGCAGGGAAGGTTGAGGGCAGGACGACAAGGGGTCAAGAGAGGATGAGATGGTTGTATGGTATCATCAGCTCAACGGACATGAGTTTAAGTAAACTCTGGGAGATGGTGAAGGAGAGGGAATCCTGGCGTGCTGCTGTCCAGGTGGTTGCAAAGAGTTGGACATGACTTGGCGACTAACAACAAGAACAAAATAAAGCACAGCAGGAGAGAGGGCTGGTGGTCTGAGGCATAGTCCTAGAAGTGAGCAAGAGGAAGGTGATGCAGTTCCTTGAATGTCAGGATGAGGATCCACATGAGCTGAGAGAAGGATTGGAGGGAAAAAAGAGCAGAAGTAGACAAACTGTGTCTGTTCTATGATAACACAGTTTGGATGCAGCAAGAATAAAAGTATAGAGGACCAGTCAGGGGACGGAATAAACATTTCAAACTTGGGATGAAGCTAACTGGAACAAGGGCACACCAGTGGAGATTCGGGAAGTAAAGGAATTTGAGAAATGTTTTGCAGATACACACGTTTGTTGATGGATTCTACCAAGAATCCATTTTGCAATAGACCACATTTGCTGATGGATTCTACCAAGGCATAAGAAGAGTATGGAGTTGAGAAAGACCTGGGTTTCTAGCTTAAACATCAGATTTCACATCAGCATCTAGAGATTCCAACAAGAATACACTGCTCTGACTCTCCTCTACAACGAATGGGATATAAATGAGATCAACCATTTGTTGAATGCACCGAATGTCTTTGAAGTGTACTGTCTAACTCCCTAAGTCTAAGTTAACTTGCATTTCTATTTTAATCCAAAGACTCCATTGATTTTAAACTTGCAGCCAATATATAGCTTAGTCGGTCAACATCTTTAATTCTATTGAAAGGAAAGATGAAATGTTCAACATATGTGCCTTGCTTCCTCCTTTCTTTGTATGTACTCATTGCTTTACTGATGAGATTTCATTCTTTCTTGCCTGTCTATATAGTTATTGCTTATGAGAAAACCAAGGCTCTAAGAGGTTGACTATTTTACCAAATATCACTGAGCTAGCACCGGCTAGGGTCAGGATTCAAAACTAGGCAAGCTCATCCTTTTCTTTATACCATGCTACTTGTGATGGTTTAAATTATTTGAAATTCAGAATGGCAACTCATCCCCACATTCCTGCCATTTTACCTTCAAATACATTGTTTCATTATTTTCACAGTATTTTCACATTATTTCACATTTAGATTAAGATTAAAATAGATGTTGGATTTTTCTAGGGGAATGCCACCTGGATTAGGTGGAAAGGGAAGAGAAAGCTAAGGATAAACCTGTGCTGTGCTGTGCCAGTCACTCAGTCGTGGACAACTCTTTGGGAACCTGTGAATTGTAGCTCTGCAGGCCCTTCTGTCCTTGGGGATTCTCCAGGCAAGAATACTGGAGTGAGTTGCATGTCCTCTTCAAGGATAAACCTACGAGAGATTAAAGACTGACTCTGAGTCTGACAATTCTTTTATAAAAAATCTAGAACAGATTGTGACTTATTTATTAATTGTATCACATAAGATAGTACCAATTAAGAAAGAATTTTCTCCCATGATCTGATTATAAAAGAGGATCTCTCTGTTGTTATTTAAATAGGGGCACATGAGTTAGGAGCAAAATATATTTTGTCACCTTAATTTCATCTCCAACATCTAAATGTCTATAAAAATATATCTGATTCTAACATAATAGCCCGCAGGTGGAGGGGCATTCACTGTTTATGGGGTATTACAGCTTACACACACAAAATAAACGGAAAAAAAGAGTTCTTTTCTTCACTTGACTTACGATATAGTATGATCTGATTCCATCTTTTTAGGTTGGAAGGAAACAAAATGAAATGAAATGAAAATTATAAAAATCAGAAACAGATAGTATAATAAAATGCCTGCATATGTAATTCTTTACCTAAATCCTCTAAATGTTTAGTCTCACCAAAATGAAGCAAAATTAATAGAAAACTTTGTCTTGTGCTGTCTCCAAATTTGAAATTTCCATCAATAAGTTAATCTTTCACTTTCTTTTTACATGCTTCTATTATTAATGGTATAGAAAACCCTAATATACATAGCTATTAATTTTTAAAAATGCATATTAATATTAAAGCAGAAACACCTGGAATCCTGGATATTGATCACAATATGCATTATTCATTGAATATAAAATATTACATGTGAAATAATTTATGTTTGTGTCGTCTTAAATGATACTTGAACTAACATCCCCATCCCAATGGGCTAGGGGAAGGGAAGAAAAGATTATTCTATTATTATTTTTTTTTTAATGACAAGTAGTTTTAAATTAGCAAAATAGAATGAGGTATACAAGCATTAACTACTGCTTTGGGACATCTTAAATATATCTTAATTATAATATAATAACTTAGGAAAAATAATAATAGGCTTCTAGTAGCTTATCATTATATTGCTATTCTTTTCACCTAATTCTTTTAAATAAAATTTAAATATGTGAAAAAATTGCTTCTTGTTCCTAAAAGAAGTGCAAGTATATATTATTCCATAAGGTGGCGCAAGCATGCCATGCGTTGTTCTTTTTTTCCGGCTCAAAACGTGTTTTTCTATTTAAACCTTTTTATTCTATGGTCATAGTGTTTTCTGTTATAAAGAGTTCACACTTCAAAGAGCCATCTTTTTCTTAGGTAGTGCTTGCTAGTACACAAGCTACTCATGTTACATGCAAAAAGACATTGGAATCAGGACAATTTTAAGCAAATAAAATCGCAAACCTATTCAATAATCTCTTCTGAGAGGCTCCAGTTATCTCTTTGACTTTATTGTTCTGGACTGTATCAGAATCCCAGTGTAGCAAACGGTTTGTATTTTCAGTTTTAAAATATACTCTGCTGCTGCTGCTAAGTCACTTCAGTTGTGTTCGACTCTGTGCGATCCCATAGACGGCAGCCCACCAGACTAATATTCTTCATCCGAAAGTGTTAGACGCTCAGTCATGTCCGACTCTTTGTGACACTATGACCTGTAGCCTGCCAGGCTTCTCTGTCCATGGGATTCTCCAGGCAAGAATACTGGAGTGAGTTGCCATGCCCTCCTCCNAATATTCTTCATCCGAAAGTGTTAGACGCTCAGTCATGTCCGACTCTTTGTGACACTATGACCTGTAGCCTGCCAGGCTTCTCTGTCCATGGGATTCTCCAGGCAAGAATACTGGAGTGAGTTGCCATGCCCTCCTCCAGGGGATCTTCCCAACGCAGGGATCGAACCCGGGCCTCCTTCATTGCAGGGAGATTCTTTACCGTCTGAGCTACAGGGAAACCCCAGTGTCCTGTGTCCCAGGTTAATACTGTTAATGTTTCCTCATAATGTGAATAACTCACATAAAACATCTTGCTCAGGACTCAGCATAGAGCAAGGACTCAATTTTTTCTTTAAATCTCTAAGCTGTGTCTGATTTTTTTTGTGACTCCATGAACCGTAGCCTGCTAGGCTCCTCTGTCTATGGGATTTCCCAGGCGAGAATAGTGGAGTGGATTGCCATTTCTTCCTCCCAGGGATCTTCCCAACCCAAGGATCAAACCTGAGTCTCCTGCACTGGCAGACAGATACTTAACCACGGAGCCACCAGGGAACCCCAAGGACCCAAAGAACAGTAGCTATTGTGAGGATCATGGCATATTTCTTTGAGACCTTTTCATTCAGTGACCGGAATGGGGCAATGGAAGATAAGCAAGAGGCGGCAGAAGTCTGCAAAATAAATTTTGCACGGAGGTTTTGTACATGGTAATATGTGTGCTGTGCTGTCCCTCCACTGCTGTGACTTCTGAGAATTTCAATGATGCCCCTCTTAAACTTCCATTTTGAAGTCTTTCAAGTTTCCTGTCTTCAAATCCTACCCACACCTATGCAACAAGAAGCCGGAACTCTTCAAGAACCCTGTCTTTCTCTTGTTTCTATAGCCCCTCTCCCCAGTCTAAAATTCAACCAACAACTTCCAGGGTCTCTGAATTCTGCAAGCACTTAGTAAGTGCCTGCCAGCTCAAGCATCACTATTCAACATGCACCAATAGCTGAGAAGGCGTTTGGCTCCCAGTCTCTTCCAACCTTTTGTCTCATATCCAAACCCTTATATAACATCAAAACTTCTAGATAGTCTGCCTTCTCACATCTCAGCATTACTCCTGTCTCACTGAAGGCTATTAAGTGAAGTGAAAGTCGCTCAGTCATGTCCAACTCTTTGCGACCCCATCGACTGTACAGTCCATGGAATTCTCCAGGCCAGAATACTGGAGTGGGTAGCCTTTCCCTTCTTCAGGGGATGTTCCCAACTCAGGGATCCAGCCCAGGTCTCCTGCATTGCAGCCGGATTCTTTACCAGGTGTACCGCAAGGGAAGCCCAAGAATACTGGAGTGGATAGCCTACCCTTCTCCAGAGGATCTTTCCAACCCAGGGATCGAACTAGGGTCTCCTGCATTGCAGGCAGATTCTTTACCAACTGAGCTATCAGGGAAGACTGGATGCTGGGATCACTGATAAGCCCGATTAACGAGCCAGCTGTATCCTTCAGAGCTACAGTAACTTGGATTTAATATATTGTTATTCTTTTAAATAGGGGCAATATGTTACAGTATCAAGGAAGGTGATTTCATTTTCAAGTCTTTATATTTCAAATAATTAAGCCAAATAAATCAGCAGAAGGAGTAAACCTATGTTTGACCCAGCCTTCTGATTTTTGAGTAGGAAAAATACATTCATCACTTTCATATCAAGTTATTCTTTTGCACAATAGTTTTAAAAAATAGGTCAGAACAATGGTAGAAAAAATTTAACTGCTGACATTACATCACTAAGGTGGTGATGCTATTGTAATCTTGAGACTAAACCTGAGGAGGGAGGTGGGGCCATCGCATGTGCTATTCACGGCTCTGGTTTGGGAACTGGTGCAAGTCTGGCCAACTGAAGGGGCAGAACACTCTAGATCCACAGTTCTCAAAGTATGATCCAGGGTCCCTGCAAGTCCCCAAAACTGTTTAGGTGGTTCACAAGATGAAAGTTATTTTCATAATATAAAGATATCATTCTTACCCTGTCACAAATGTATTGTGGGATTTTCTAGAAGCTGTATCTTCAAAGACCCTTGAAAAGTAAGGAGATCAAACCAGTCAATCCTAAAGGAAATCAACCCTGAATATTCATTGGAAGGACTGAGCTGAAGCTCTGGTATTTTAGCCACCTGATATGAAGGGCTGACTCGTTGGAAAAGACTCTGGCGCTGGGAAAGATTGAGGGCAAGAGGAGAAGGGGGCGACAGAAGATGAGATGGTTGGATGGCATCAGCAACTCAATGGACATGAGTTTGAGCAAACACTGAGAGTTGGTGATGGACAGGGAAACCTGGCGTGCTACAGAGTTTCAAAGAGCTGGACACAACTTTGCAACTGAACACCAACGTCATACATGTCTTTTCATCACTATGGCCAGTTAATGGATATGCTTGTGTATTCTCGCATTGATAAAACTTTTCATTTTTAATTTCTAAATGGTAAATACTCACTAGACATAATGTACCTGAACTATATAAAAGTCTGCATAATTTTCATAATCTACATGAAGTTCTTTGAGGTCTTCAATAATTTTTACATGTTCTTGTTCTCTGTTAAATAACAAAATTTTCTATATACTTTGTACTTACATAATTAACATTTGTCTTGCTAAATTTCCTTCGAAGTAGCTTCTGTCACTTATAGTATTCTATAATAAGATCTGTCATTTTAAATTATTCCCATATTGTTTCTTTTGTTTAATATTTGCTATTTTTAATAACTGTAAATGTTCATCTTTACATGCTCATTTCCTTAGGATAAATTCCAATAAGTAAAACTTTTAGGACAGAGAAATGAAGTTAGTGAAGCTTTTTGATATAAATCGGAAAATGAATTTTCACAAAGAGTGTACCAACTTTACTCTTGTCACCATCAATATAAGACAATGCTGTCAGACGACACTCTCAGCAACTCTAAGAATCTACCTATTTTCTTGTCATTCCAGTTTGATCAGAAAAGCATAGAATGGAAATTCCCTGGCAGTCCAGTAGTTAGGACTCCAAGCCCCCACTGCTGAGGGCTCAGGTTCAATCCCCGATTGGGGAACCAAGCTTCTATAAGACTCACAGCATGATCCAAAAAAAAAAAAAATTGTTAAAATTAAGAAAAATTTAAAAATAAAGCATTTAGTACAGTGTGCAATTCATAATAACTGGTTAATAAACAGCAACAGCTATCATTTTTTTAAATAGAAAAGCACATGATCATATTTGTTTTCTCAGTTTTTATTTGATTATTAATGCAATCAAACACTTTGTCATATTTTACCAGCCATCTGAGTATGTCTTCTTGTGAACTGTCTGAGCATGACTTCATCCCATGTTACTCTTAATACAACATGTCAAGACACTTTTCTAACCAGAGCATTCCTGTATAGCAGAGAAAAGGGTAATTGTTTTCAACTAGCCAAATATACGGAGAAGGCAATGGCACCCCACTCCAGTACTCCTGTTGACAAACCCCATAGATAGAGGAGCCTGGTGGGCTGCAGTACATGGGGTCGCTAGGAGTCAGACACAACTTCTCTTTCACTTCTCACGTTCATGCACTGGAGAAGGCAATGGCAACCCACTCCAGTGTTCTTGCCTGGAGAATCCCAGGGGCGGGGGTAAAAAAAAAAAAAATTGTTAAAATTAAGAAAAATTTAAAAATAAAGCATTTAGTACAGTGTGCAATTCATAATAACTGGTTAATAAACAGCAACAGCTATCATTTTTTTAAATAGAAAAGCACATGATCATATTTGTTTTCTCAGTTTTTATTTGATTATTAATGCAATCAAACACTTTGTCATATTTTACCAGCCATCTGAGTATGTCTTCTTGTGAACTGTCTGAGCATGACTTCATCCCATGTTACTCTTAATACAACATGTCAAGACACTTTTCTAACCAGAGCATTCCTGTATAGCAGAGAAAAGGGTAATTGTTTTCAACTAGCCAAATATACGGAGAAGGCAATGGCACCCCACTCCAGTACTCCTGTTGACAAACCCCATAGATAGAGGAGCCTGGTGGGCTGCAGTACATGGGGTCGCTAGGAGTCAGACACAACTTCTCTTTCACTTCTCACGTTCATGCACTGGAGAAGGCAATGGCAACCCACTCCAGTGTTCTTGCCTGGAGAATCCCAGGGGCGGGGGAGCCTGGTGGGCTGCCGTCTATGGGGTCACACAGACACGACTGAAGCGACTTAGCAGCAGCAGCAGCCGCCAAATATAAACTATGAAGATGCATACAGTTTATATAACCCAAATCACTGTCTACACATTTAGGAAATAAAATAAAAATAATGATAATAGCAATAATAAAATCTTAAGCACTCCATGCTGATTATTCTCCATCTGCCCCCAGATCCCTCCTCTGTCCATCCCAACCCTGTTCCGTGCCCTGGGAAGCTGACCCTTACCAGAAACATCACCTGCTCTCCCTGGGCTCTTGGTTGGGTTTGGCCAAGAGGGTTGCCCATACGAGGTCACAGTGCAGGAGGAGAGAGGTTGAAGGGCTCAGTCTTGTCACCTCTCCTGCTTTCCTTCAGTTCCGTGTGGCTGCTTAGCCCGCAGCTCCTGTTAGCACCTCCACTTTCTGGTTGCAGGCATCAATAGGGCTCAGCAACTCTTATTTCTTCCCTTGACCCGTTAGCCTGCGGAGGTAATGGCTCCCTCTTTTTGTTAGTTCAGAGGTGACCCAGTCACACTTGGTTCTTTTAAATCTGGCTACACTTCTCTAAGTAGTAGCTGTATTAAGACACTTCTTGAACACCACCACTGTACCTGTTTCATTTTTGCTGGAACCCTGAAAGATATCCGGTATTGTTGCTTGGAGAATCCCATGGACAGAGGAGCCTGGCAGGCCATGGTCCATAGGGTCACAGAGAATGGGACACGACTGAAGCGATTAAGCACCCACGCGCTGAAAGACACACTAATCAAGCTCACTATTCGATTTATATTTAGGACTGTCTCTGATATTTCATTCATCAAAAGCGTTTTATTCAGGGGACTTTCCCGGCAGTCCAGTGGTTAAGGCTCCATGCTTCCCATGCAGGGGACACAGGTTTGAGCCCTGGTCGGGGAATGAAGATCCTGCATGCCTTGTGGAATAGCCAAAAAATAAATAACACTTTAAAATAAATTTTAAAAAATAACATTTTATTCAGTATTAGCTGAGTATTTACTCTGAATCTACTGATGTCTCAGATGCTAAAGAATTGCCTGCCATGTAAGAGACCTGGGTTCAATCCCTGGTTTGCGAAGATCCCCTGGAGAAGGGGCTGGAAAAGGCTACCCACTCAAATATTTTTGCTTGATGAATTCCATAGACAGAAGACCCCAGGGGGCTACAGTCCATGTGTCGCAAAGACTCGGACACGACTGAGCAACTAACACTCTCAGCGCTTTATTTTGAATTTGGCCCGGTGGTAGGGCTGAAGACATGTGATTAACCTTTCCTAACTTGGCAGGTTTTTGTTTAAAAGTTAAAAACTATTAACATTTTCCAATTTACCCAGCACTAAGTGTGATGACATTTAAACTATAACCTAAATACCTCTTTCTTACCTATCTGATCTGAATCTCCAACTCCTCAGCTGTGTGTCATCAGCCTTGTAGAGCCTCTCTCTGTCTACTGAATGTGTCAGATTTCCTCCCCACCTTCTAAGCACGCTCATGAGTTCTTTTTTCAATTGCAAGGACAATTTCACATGTTTTTCTCCCTAAACTGACCTAATGTTTAAAACACTTTTTTCCCCTTACCTCCTCTTTCAAGTTTTAAATACACAGCGGCAGTTTTCCTCTTGTATTTTTTCATTTCTAGCTTTAATCTGGCCTTAACAACTTGCATGCTTGTATCTTGGGTGTCTTTAGAGAATGAGTTTTTTGATATGCTTTACCAAATCTGGCATGATACTGAGCGTACAACAGTTGTTCACAAATACCTTTTTAGTTATTGTGAGAAAGGATTTAATTAATACATAAAATAATAAAACAAGAATAGAAAATGTAAACTTAGAACAAGCCAGTATTCAGAACAGAACTTAAGGGAGTCAATTCTGACTTAGTGTAGTATAATATCAAGCATATGACTTAATTTTCAAAGATACATGAGCTGATACTTGGTTTGAAATAACTGATGAAAGGGAAATTCTTCAGCCCTCAAATACAATTAGAATCACACAGGTTATAGATGCGGTTATTCATGTGGAAATTGACCAGCATAATCTGGAGGCTATTATGACTTTAAGTGAGACCCATCGTGAAAGTACAGTAGCTAACGTAATTACAAGAAACCCAGGCCTAAGATTTTTCCTTCCAATTCCAGAGTGCACATCTGTGTGTGTTCAGAATACGGAGGTTACAAGAGTCACACATTCACCCCTGACTCGGATCACTTTCCAGCAGATGTGACAACCAGCAGCCCCTGCAGCTGCCTCCTAACAATTTCCTAAGCAGCTCTCACAGCTGCATAGTAAAGGGTTGGAGCGTTCAGGGGAAGCACAGCTGTGCTCCCAGACACAGCTGTGCACCAGAAAAATTACTGGGTGGGGCTATACTTAGCAAATACCACCCATTGTCACAGACCCCCACTAATGGGACCTGGTAACTTGGTTTGCATGAGCACAGTACCTTTGAGGTTAGTAGCAAAGGGCATAAACCCACAAAGTTGGATTATGAGCTGCTGTTTTGTTCAGCTTCAGAATGGAGAATTAAGTGCACTTTCTCTCTTGCCCATACAATACGCCACACACACAAGCATACACACACACACAAACACACACACACACATACTTGCTCTATTTTGTTTTGTTTCTTTGTGAAGTTAATCTCACTGGATTATCACTTGAAATGACACTAGTTTGCGTCTGCATTGACCCTGAAGGAAGCTTTACACACTGATCAGTTATACTCCCCCTCAAAAGCTTAATCTTTCCACATATGCAGCTAAGAAAGCACAATCTAAAATTGCACAAATAATAACCTAACTCAGCCTTTAAGTAATGTTTCTGTATAACTCTTGAATCAACATTTCTTTAGCAAAATATTTATTGTGTATCTACAAAATACAAGGGACTCAGAAACAAGTCTTAGATTTAAGAAGAAGGCTGGTAAAAATATTTCTTTTACATTACTGAATTTAAAAGCTCCATCTGTGAACTTTATGAAAAGACACCTTCCAGATTAATTTTAATGTGTTTTAGCTATTTAGGCTTTCAGTTAACAAACTCTGAGTTCATATCTGTGCTGGTACTAGTATAATAAAGATCATACAAGGAAAACCTAACACTTTAGAAAGTTTAAAAGGAATACTTACAGCTTTAATTTATTCTAAAGTTTACACTTTTAAAAAGTAGTGAAACAGCTAGTTTTCAGTTTTCTAGACTCATTCTTCATGAAAGAATCCCAAACACGTGACAAATTATTTTTTCAAAACCTATCTGATGAGACAGCTTTAATCACCAGTTAATACATGTGCAAAATGATGCGCATAAGTCAAATGACATGAATGCTGAAAAAGCGGCGGCTGTGGTGGCTTGGTCACGAAGCCGTGTCTGACTCTGTGACCCCAGGGACTGTAGACTGCCAGGCCCCTCTGTCCACGGGATTCTCCAGACAAGAATACTGGAGTAGGTTGCCATTTCCTTCTCCAGTTGAAAAAGTAAATGAATGCAACGAACTAGTAAGAGTTGATAATAAAAGCAAAATAACATTTGCCTGTTTTTCTATCTGATAGCTATTCCTCACTGTTTTGTAAAACACTATGTGGCATTCATATTTGTTAAAATTAGTGGCATGACAAGTATTGAATTGTCATGCTGATCTGTGTACCCATACCTCGTTTGGTTTTTATGTAAGGTGCATGAATAGTTCTAGGCAGGAAGCTGGCTATCTAAAACGGCAGAAGAGGTCTATGTCAGGATTAACCTGTCAGTATCTGTGTAAAAAGTTAGGCAGGCATCTTGCAAATCAAAAAAGTTTTTTAAAAAGCCCGAGAGTAAGTAGTAAAACATCCAGTTATGCACCCAAAGAAATTCATTTGGCAACACCTACATTTTATATGTCTCAACTGACAGTAGCATTTTTTTCTCTCTTCTGCACTCTCTTTAGGTAGTGTCATTATGAGTTCATCAGCCATTCCATTAACAAAAATATTCTCTTTCCTGCTTTTTCCTGGCATAGGCTTGCTCTTCCATCCTTCCCACATATGTACTCTTCCAGTAAGTAGTCTCTACGACACTGGCAGTAAGAATCTGAAATGTTTAGTGTGAGATTTAAAAGAAAGATGGGAGCTTAAGTGCCAGTGCTTGAGGTCTAAAGCACAGAATTAAAATCATATATCACTCCTTCCCACAAAAGTCTTTACTCATTACATTTATTTTAAACATAACTGTCTGAACTAGAAATAACCATGTTGCTACGCATCAAAATGTAGATCAGAGAAGCAGACTCACATAATTCAGTAACAACTTGAACTGCATACAGCTCTATGAATGAGAGCATTACAGGGAAGGATATTCTGACACAATGGAAGTGAAAAACCTTAAACTTTTGCCCCTCTCTCAAACTGATGATCATGCAAGAGGAGATCATGATGGTCAGAAAGAAAAAGAGATATTTATAACTGGATCTTGATATCGATGGAAGGCAACACGAATTTACAACCCATGTTCTTCACTTGGAAAACAGCCACTTAATGAAATCATGAGATCCAGTGGAGAATCCAGTGTTGGCTTCCAGTTCAGTGCTAGGTGCTCTCCTAATACTTTAGGATGACTGGAGTGTAATGACTACAGGATGCTCTGGGAGTGTTCACAGTAGAGACCTAAAGCTTTAATTCAGTAAATTTCTATAATAAACACAAATAGTAACACAGCTTGCTGAAAGAACAAAGGGGATAACAAAGAAATAAAGTGGTTATTAACAAATAAGCCAAGTAGAGAAAGCATCAACTGACATAATGGCCTTAGAGGAAAGAAAGCTTGAAACTTTTAATTAACCACTTCACTTAGATAGAGATTGAGAACACACATTCTTTACATTTTTTAATGTGGTTTTGTCTCATCAATGAAAAAAAAAACTTACCCTAATACATATGTAACTTATATATAATATATATACATGTATACAGAAAAAATACTATAGTGTATTTATATACTACTACTACTAAGTCGCTTTAATCGTGTCCGACTCTGTGCGACCCCATAGATGGCAGCCCACCAGGCTCCCCCATCCCTGGGATTCTCCAGGCAATAACACTGGAATGGGTTGCCATTTCCTTCTCCAATGCATGAAAGTGAAAAGTAAAAGTGAAGTTGCTCAGTGTGTCCTATCCTCAGCGACCCCATGGACTGCAGCTTTCCAGGCTCCTCCATCCATGGGATTTTCCAGGCAAGAGTACTGGAGTGGGGTGCCATTGCCTTCTCCATACCTATGTATGTGTATATATATATTTTACAGATACATTCCTGATGTATGCATATACTGATAAGCACTTAAAATGTATTACCATAAGGGGTGGTCAAAATTTATTTTTAGTATTTTTTCTAGTTTTTTATTTGCCTGAATATATTTAGATCCAAAGAGAGGGGATGAAAGGGTTAAAGTTCAGTGTTTTTGGTTAAATAATTAGGAATATAATGATGCTCTGAATCATAAGGTACATTTTATCAAGAGAAGAAAGCAGTTATTTATTGGTCCAATGCAAAATCGCTTCAGTTGTGTCCGATTCTGTGTGACCCTATGGACTGTAGCCCAAAAGGCTCCTCTCTCCACAGGATTCTCCAGGCAAGAATACTGGAGTGGGCTGCCAGGTCCTCCTCCAGGGGATCTTCCTGACCCAGGGATCAAACCCATGTTTCATTATGTTTCCTGCACTGCAGGTGAGTTCCTTGCCATTAGTACCACCTGGGAAGCCCTATTGGTCCAGGGGACAATTTAATTCACATGACCAGGTCACTTAATGAGTTACTTTCCACACTGTTTATAAAAAGCCCAGAGTAGATTCAAGTAATTCCATTAATGTGCTGGGACATTTTATGGCCCAAATCAAGACATACAATATTTCCCACTGCATTAAAAAAAAATAGCAAGGTTTTTCATGGTTAAGGGTAGCTTAAAGGTCTGAAAGTTTCCAGCCAATTCTTTGTGCTTTTCACCCTAATCCATCACTAGTTTGCCAGCCACTATTAAAACACTTTCATGTCTAAATGTAAAGGCCCATATCCTGACATTGATTCAAACGCGGAACTCCCATTGAAGTCGATGAGAGTGTTGCATAGAAATCAATGACAGGATATGGACCTCAAGGCTGGACTATCTCTCCCCTGGAACCTTTTTTTCATTGACACTCAGAAATTTGAGAGTATTACAAGAAATGAGATACATAAAGCAGAGCATTTGCAGATGGGCTCCATGGTTCTCTGTTCTTTCCCTGGCAAAGTTTGTTGTGGGTTAGATGCCAATTGTATTTTTTAAAAGGGGGGACTGTAAAAGTGCCAACTTCAGCAGTAGCGATATGCTTGACTAGAATTTCATCTCTCACTATGCAGGTGAGCAGGCCTTGTTTTAATCACAGCCTCTGTTTTGGCAAAGACACTGCCTTACAAACTTAATGAGTTCTTTTTCTAGCTCTGATGTCTGAATTGGCAATCATAAAATATTTTACAAAGTACATTTCCTATTCAAAACTTGAATGATATTGAACATTTTATACTCTAATTTCTAATAATGAACTATATGAATTATTCTGCAATGCCATAAATGCGAGAAATAATCCTTCAGATTCAAATGAGTCTTTTCTTCCAGTAAATGCAAAGCGTTTCAGTCACAGTAAAGGTAATTCTTTCATTTTTGCAGTCTTGAACATCATTTTCAAAGATCTTTAAGAAAGTGCAAACGCCCTAAAATAAACTCGAAAGTTATTCCTTCCTTCAGTTCAGTTCAGTCGCTCAGTCGTGTCCGATTCTTTGTGACCCCATGAACTGCAGCACACCAGGCCTCCCTGTCCATCACCAACTCCCAGAGTTCACCCAAACTCATGTGCATCGAGTTGGTGATGCCATCCAGCCATCTCATCCTCTGTCGTCCCCTTCTCCTCCTGTCCCCAATCCCTCCCACCACTGTAATATTCTCATTTACCTAAAAATATGAAGTAAATAGAAAATTACAATATATATTTGGTCTTGTTCAAGTAATGTGCTTTGCTTAGTCACCAGTTGTGTCTGACTCGTTGCAATCCCATGGACTGTAGCCCACCAAGCTCCTCTGCACATGGGTATTCTCCAGACAAGAATACTGGAGTGGGCTTTCTTGCCCTCCTCCAGGGGATCTTCCCAACCCAGGGATCAAACCCAGGTTTTCTGCACTTTAGGTGGAGACTTACGTTCTAAGCCACCAAGGAAGCCCAAGTAATAAGTTCAACTAAAGAAATCAAGGATTAGTTTTCTAAAAGGACAACTTTGATTTATATGGTTGCTCAGAATATTAACTCATGTTTAAAGTGAACAAGTCAATGATTCATCTTGGTTTTGACTTCCTTCTAGGTCAAAACTTGAATAGACTATCTAGAATCAGTGGTTCTCAAATTTTAACTTCCTTTAGAATCAGCTGGGCCACACCCCAACAGTTTCTGATTCAGCCTGGAGGGCTACAGTCCTTGGGATCACAAAGAGTCTGACAAGACTGAGTGACTAACAATTTCACTTTTCAGGTCTTGCAAAAGACCAAAAATTTGCATTTCTAACGACTTCCCTTGGAGGGTGCTAAGGCTGAAGCTCTAAGACTCTGACCATCTGATGCAAAGAGCTGACTCATTGGAAAAGACCCTGATGCTGGGAAAGATTGAAGGCTGGAGAAGGGGATGACAGAGGGCAAAATGGTTGGATGGCATCACTAACTCAATGGACATGAGTTTGAGTAAACTCCGGGAGTTGGTGATGGACAAGGAGGCCTGGTGCGCTGCAGTTCATGGGGTCACAAAGAGTCGGACACCACTGACAGACTGAACAACTTCCCTGGTGATACAGATTCTGCTGGTCTAAAATTACAGCTTTAGAACCAGTGGACTTCAGCCTTTTGCGCACATAAGAATCAGCTGGGATGTTCATTGGAAGGACTGATGTTGAAACTGAAACTCCAATACTTTAGCCACCTGATGCAAAGAGCTGACTCATTTGAAAAGACCTTGATGCTGGGAAAGATTGAGGGCTGGAGCAGAAGGGGACGACTGAGGATGAGATAGTTGGATGGCATCACTGACTCAATGAACATAAGTTTGAGTAAACTCCGGGAGTTGGTGATGGACAGGGAGGCCTGGGGTGCTGCGGTTCATGGGGTTGTAAAGAGTCAGACTCGATTGAGTGACTGAACGGAACTGAATCAGCTGGGAAGCCTGTTTAATAAATTGAGCTGCCCGTCTCTCTTCACCCCTAATTTAGACTGATCAGATGTGGAGTGGGACAGACTGGGTACTCTCTCTTTAAGGAACACTGCAGTTAATTCTGGTATGGTTGTTCTCAGAATACTCTGAAACAACAACAACAAACAACTACCTTCTAAATTCCTTTAAACTGTGAACAAGTAAGATTTTTTTTTATAAATCAGATTAGGAAAGTTAAAACAAATAGCCTAAGGACAGAAAACAAATCCCAGAAACAAAGACATCACAGGGGTAATAGACCAGTGGCTCTATACAGATAACCTTTTAGATTCTTTGTTTAATGGTGAAGACCAATGACTAGACCACCTTCCATCCTAAGCTTATCTGTTGCAGCATTTTATACATTTGTAGTTGTATAACTGCCTATTTATAAGAATATATATAATGGTTATCTTGTCAATGACAATAAAATAACCAGGATTCATCATTTTTAAAATTCACCATTATATCTATTAGGTCTGATATATAATTAACACAGACCTCCCAGGTGACGCTAGTGATAAAAGAACATGCCTGCCAATGCTGGAGACATAGGAAACACTGGTTCGATCTCTGGGCCAGGAAGATCCTCTGGAAGAGGGCATGGTAACCCACTGCAATATTCTTGCCTGGAGAATCCTGTGGACAGAGGAGTCTGGCAGGCTATAGACCATAGGGTCTCAAAGAGTTGGACGTGACTAAAGTGATTTGGCACGCCTGCACTGTTAATACATTTGGGTTAGGGCCACTTTCTTTTGTGTGGGAATAGTAGACACACTCTTTCCTACAATATAAAGAAACCCTATAGAGAATTCAGTAAGATTTATAAAATTACTTTTGTGTTGATTAAATGTCCGATGAGCAATGTATAGTGCAACTATGCTGCTGCTGCTAAGTCGCTTCAGTCGTGTCCGACTGTGCGACCCCACAGACGGCAGCCCATTGGGCTCTGCCATCCCTGGGATTCTCCAGGCAAGAACACTGGAGTGGGTTGCCATTTCCTTCTCCAATGCATGAAAGTGAAAAGTGAAAAGTGAAAAGTGAAAGTGAAGTCACTTAGTCGTGTCTGACTCTTAGTAACCCCAGGGACTGCAGCCTACCAGGCTCCTCTGTCCATGGGAGTTTCTAGGCAAGAGTACTGAAGTGGGATGCCATTGCCTTCTCTTCCTTAACAATATTCCATATACATGTAAGGATTATAGAATCTAATGCTCCTAATTTATTATCTATTACATTGAAAAAAACTAGTTCACGTGAAAAATAAACATACGCTTTGCTCAGTGAGAGCTCTTTTTTGAGGATTTAGGGAACCATTCAGCACCCTTGGCCACCTTAGTTCTTCACAAGAGCATCATTTGTGAGGATCATCATTTTTGACTTAATGGTAAAATAAAGGGTTCTTTCCAAATTCAGGGCACTCATTCTAGGGTAAGTCACTGAACACAGAAAACAACAAAATTTTCCATGATTCAGTTCTTTATTTACAAAGGGGAAAATGTTGTTGGAGTATAGGTGACTTCTAGGGAAGGCATCTTCCATTTCCAAATTTCTTATGACTTACAACTACAAAGTTCACCCAAATGTCTATTATGTAAAAAATTCCCATAATGATACATGTTTTATATTTAGTGTCAAACTGATACTACAGATTATTTCCTTCTTAGCCTCTTCATGCCTTCATATTTCTTTATATCTGAAATTAAGTCATTTCTCTAAGGATAGATCTCCTGTGAAGTGTGCCTGTTCTTGTTTAGTCACTAAGTCATGTCTAACTCTTTGCAACCTCATGCACTGCAGCACACCAGGCTTCCCTGTACTTTACTCTCTCCCAGAGTTTGCTCAAATTCAGGTTCACCGAGTCAGTGATGATATCTAACCATCTTGTCCTCTGCCACCCTCTTCTTCTTTTGCCTTCAGTCGTTCCCAGAATCAGGGTCTTTTCCAATGAATCAGCTCTTTGCATCATGTGACCAAAGTATTGGAATATCAGCTTCAGCATCAGTCCTTCTAATAAATATTCACGGTTGATTTCCTTTAGGATGAGCTGCTTTGATCTCCTTGATGTCCAAGGGACTCTTAAAAGTCTTTTCCAGCAATAAAAAATTAAAAAAAAGAAATGTTTATCTTTGAAACAAAAAAATTAAAGTGGTCCTCTGTTTGGAGTATTTATTAGCATTCTTCACATCACAGTTACCTAGTAATTAGGGTTTTTTTTCCCATTAATCAGAAGGACTGAGTATAGAAAATTAATTTCTCCGATTTTTTTTGTATATTTTTCATATTCTCCATAAGTCCCTGTGAGTGCTATAATTGTAACCCTGTATAATTGGCAGACATTAATTACTGAAATTGTACTAGAATTTCCATACAATTTTATACCAGAGCCACATGAATACTGAATACATTAATCATGTTTAGAATACCAATGGAAGAAATTAATTTCCAACTATTAGAATATGAAAGAACTTGTATGAATATGATAAGGATGAGATATGCATATTCCTGAGTCCTATGTCACAAGTAATACTTCTGTGTGTGTTCAAGTGCATTAAGTCTAGAGCAGTTGTTCTCCATTCACCAAAGTGAATCCAGGTCTCTCTTGCTAGAGGGTTCAGAAAAGTGGAAGAAGGCAAGAACCAAATCAGGAAAAAGCTCCCAGCCAAGAGTGGAGGGTAAGAAGTACCACAGCTATCCTCAATAAGCTCACTTTGCAGACACTCTGCAGTTCTCCCAAACAGCCAGGTTTACAATCTCAGAGGCATTTTCTGCTCATTCCATGACACACGTTCTGTAGATTCAACCTCCGTAATCTCTTTTTAAATCAGGATTTCTTACCTTGTGGTGGGGTGGGGGGTGGGGATGTGCATGAATTACCTCAAAGTGTCTGTTAACCTACAAGAATTACATGCAAAATTACACATCCATGTATGGACATCCTTTCTGAGGAATGAGTCTACAGATTTCATCAGATTCTCAAAGAGGGCTGTCACTCAAAACATTTAACGGCCACTGGGCTAACCTGTGTCATCCTTTCCCATTTCCACAGCCACCAAGCAAAGCCCACTCTGGTGTTATCTTTTTTAAATATTATAGTCTCTTGACCCCAGTTTCTTGTCATCTTTATCTACATCACATTGTGCTTTCAAAGTCATCTTCGTGAAGTTCAGGATTAGTCATGCTGATTACTCCTGTTTACTAATTTTCAGGGCTCTCCGCTGCCCACTAAATAATGTCCAAATTTCTGGGTGCAGACATCATGCCTTATTCATCTCTGTATCCTCCATATCTGGCTGGCCCAAAAGATTCATGCTTTTGAGTTCTCCTGATGTCAGAAACCATCTGTGTCCCAGCTCCTACCTCTCTACGGTGCTAGCTGCCACTAGATCCTTTCATGAAATCTATTTTCCAACCAATTCAGTCATCTGACTTTCTGTTGGTTCTCTGAACATAATCCGTGTTTCTTCTCCTTGCATCCTTTAATCATATTTTTTCTTTGTTTGAGTGCCTTCCTGACGTCCCCTCCCCGCAAAAGATCACTTCTATCTGATGAAATCTTAACTATCCTTCAATGCTTAAAAAATGCTGCTTCATGAAGACTTCTAACTCTCGCTCCCTGTGAGAAATAATTGCTCTCTTCTCTAAATGTTTTGTACTTTTCTTGGGATTTTACTTTCATTAAGTGCACAGAACTCAAATTTTAATATTTAATGAATCATTTTATAGTTTATATATTACACAACTCTGCACAGTCTTTGAAGGCAAGGCTGTGTGTATTTTTCTCTTTCCCACAACACCTAGAGCAGTCTCACTCATCATAATATTTGACAAGTATTTGCTGAAGAAATAAAGAATAAATAAACACAAAGTCACTGATTTTTTCAGAGGCTTCAGTGATGATGAGAGTTCAGCACTGGTTTTACTGGTGAAGAATGTCAAGTTCAGAGAGGCTGAGAGAGCAGCACCAGAGCACACAGAGGTCACACCACCAGTGACTGGCCAGTTGGACTGGTGCTCAGATCAGATATTTGAACTTGATCTAAGTCTCTGCCCACCACACAAAGATACCCCTTTTTTTGGACAAGAAAATACACTTACATGTGTTTCTTTTAAGCAAATACAATCTTGTTTTTGTAATTCTAATTATTGGTTTTAACCTTTATTATCTGTGTCACTGAGCATTTTACTTCATTTTCTTTTCTATAAATTGAGGGTCTAAATTTAATGCTCTCTTAGCTTCATTCCAGCTGTGAAGTTTGAATTGTTTCTGTCACCTCACCCTTTTTCCTCAGCAAAGAAGGTTACTTCTGCAGGTTTTCCCAAGTTTCATGGTGTTCCACCTCCCATTCTCTGTTCTAAATGACACCTGATAACAGTAGGTAGTAATGATATGTTTTGGGTTTTGTGTGTGTGTTTTTAAATTTGGGGCTGTGCCACGGAGCATGTTAGTTGCTCAGTTGTGTCCCACACGCAGTTCTCCCAGCAAGGACATTGGAGTGGATAGCCATTCCTTTCTCCAAGAATCTTCCTCACCCAGGGATCAAATCAGGGCCTTTTGTATTGCAGGCAGATTTTTTTTTTACCATCTGAGCCACCAGGTAAGCCAAACCAGTCAAACCTAAAGGAAACCAATCCTGGATATTCATTCATTGGAAGGACTGATGCTGAAGCTGAAGCTCCAATACTTTGGCCACCTGATGTGAAGAGCTGATTCATTGGAAAAAAAAATCCCGATGCAGGGAAAAATTGAAGGCAGGAAGAGAAGGGGGCAACAGAGGATCAAATGGTTGGATGGAATCACCAGCTCAATGGGCATGAGTTTTAGCAAGCTCCGGGAGATGGTGAAGGACAGGGAAGCCTGGCATGCTGCTGTCATAGGGTCATAAAGAGTTGGACAAAACTGAGCAACTGAACAACAACAGTGGAGCATGTGGAACCTTAGTTCTCCGACTAAGGCATCAAATCCACACCTGAAAAGCAGTCTTAACCACTGAACCACCAGGGTCATCCGCAAAGATGTTAAGGACAAATATAATAGATGGGATTAAAGAACTCATATGTGAAGATTAGGCTTGATAAAGGTAAGAGTTTAAAGAAGTTTGTTTTCTTTTTTAATAGAAGATCCTTTAAGATATTTAAAAATTCAAATAATTAGGTAAGAGGCTAATTCCACAGATATGATACTTAGCCCATAGGTTATATTATGAGAAGCTCCCCTATAGTTTTTTTCATTGTAACAAATATGTATAGCAAAACATGATTTAAATCCGAATTCCCCTGAGTTCCATCCCAATAATCAAAAATGAAACTATTTTTCTTTCATTATTAATATTCTAAATATTTTCACTTTGTTTCCCACACACTGCATTATTGTTCCTTCAAATTTATATATTCTATTCTAAGATGCATTCTCACTCCACTCAATTCCAACCCAAAGTCTTGGGCAAAATCTGGTATTAACCACCGAGTTCTGTAATTCCCTCTTCAGTCTTTTTTCTAGCAAATGTTATGTGATAGATTTAAGAAGTGCTCACGCTCATTGTTTGATCATGAATGTTTGTTATCCGCATAGTCTTCAAAAGAACATGCTTTGCCTTCTTTTAAGGGTGGCATACACTAGAGGGGCAATATAACCTGTGTTCCAAAAAGAGTGTCTCAGAATCCAATAGGGAAAAGTTACTGGAAGATATGAGCACCATAAAAAGCAAATTGGCCCACTTATTAGTCAAGAGACCAAGTAAGTCCCTTCAAGGTCTCTAGATTTGGCAAAGGGCACAAAAATCTCATGCTTTCTAAATTTGTTTCTAAATTTATTACTTTCTCTCAAGACACAGTGATTTTCAGTTGATTTGATATCAGGGTCTTTAAATCACATTTAACTCATTGTATTTTTCTGTCATATAGAAGCCTGAGCAAAACAATAACAGGTGATCATAGGGGAAACTAATCCTCAATGTCATTTTAAAATACACAGAGCCTTATAACTCAAAATGCTACCCCATTCATAGTAGCTATTTTGCTATTACATATCCTCCCAGAAGAGCAAATAATAATGGGGATAACTTGACAATTTATTAAGATAAGTTGGTGCCTATGCACCAACTTATGTACATATGTACATTTTTGAATAACTATTCTTCACTCTCTTTAAAGAATAATTATATATAAATGTGTGTGCATATACATGTTATGTATTATTTATGTTTGTGTAAACATATACATGTTATGTATTATTTATAAGTTTGTGTAAACTACCACACAATTGCACTCATCTCACATGCTAATAAAGTAATGCTCAAAATTCTCCAAGCCAGACTTCAGCAATATGTGAACCGTGAACTCCTTGATCTTCAAGCTGGTTTTAGAACAGGCAGAGGAACCAGAGATCAAATTGCCAACATCTGCTGGATCATGGAAAAAGCAAGAGAGTTCCAGAAAAACAACAATTTCTGCTTTATTGACTATGCCAAAG
>SJYX01017272.1:18117-28369 GCA_006410675.1 Oreotragus oreotragus | reverse complement strand
TTTTCCAGTAGTCATGTATAGATGTGAGAGTTGTACTGTGAAGAAAGCTGAGCACCAAGGAATTGATGCTTTTGAACTGTGGTGTTGGAGAAGACGCTTGAGAGTCCCTTGGACTGCAAGGAGATCCAACCAGTCCATTCTGAAGGAGATCAGCCCTGGGATTTCTTTCGAAGGAATGGTGCTGAAGCTGAAACTCCAGTACTTTGGCCACCTCATGAGAAGAGTTGACTCATTGGAAAAGACTGATGCTGGGAGGGATTGGGGACAGGAGGAGAAAGGGATGACAGAGGATGAGATGGCTGGATGGCATCACTGACTCGATGAACATGAATCTGAGTGATCTCCAGGAGTTGGTGATGGACAGGGAGGCCTGGTATGCTGCGATTCATGGGGTCGCTAAGAGTCGGACACAACTGAGCGACTGAACTGAACTGAAACCCACATTTTCATATCATGAAAGGGAGAAATAACTGTCTCTCAAACTGTGAAAAGTCATGTGCCAACCCACGGTGTTCAAATCTTGTTAAGCCCTATAACGCAGGTTAACTCATTGTTACATTCTTACAGTTGTTACATATGTTACATAGTTGCAATACTGCCGCTCAGTTTTCATTTGCACTAGAAACTGTACCAGAAACTAAGATTTTATGGCCAGGTGACACTGTGCATTAAAGATAATTGAAGCAATCATATATAGTAACTCTTGGAGTTTGGAGGTGACAATGTTGAGGTACAAGAAATTTGGTAAGTCCTATAGAAAACAAATGTACAGACACCAAAGAGAGAAAGGGGAGGTGGGATGAATTGGAAGATCGGGATTGACATATGTACACTACCATATATAAAACAGATAACTAATGAGAACCAACTGCATAGCACAGGGAATTCTACTGAGTGTTCCGTGGTGACCTAAATAGAAAGGAAATCCAAAAAAGAGGAGAAATATATTCAGTAGTCATGTACAGATTTGAGAGTTGGACCATAAATAAGGCTGGGGGCCAAAGAATTGATGCTTTTCAACTGTGGTGCTGGAGAAGACTCTTTAGAGATCCTTGGACAGCAAGGAGATCAAACCAGTCAATCCTAAAGGAAATCAACCCTGAATATTCACTGGAGGGACTGATGCTGAAGCTGAAGCTCCAAATATTTGGTTACCTGATGCCAAGAGTCAACTCCTTGGAAAAGACCCTGATGCTGGGAAAGACTGAGGGCAAGAGAAGGGAATGACAGAGGATGAGATGGTTGGATGGCATCACCGACTCAATGGACATGAGTTTGAGCAAACTCAGGGAGATAGTGAAGGCTGAGGAAGCCTGGTATGCTGCAGTTCATGGGGTCAAGAATGGCCGGGCACAACTTGCTGACTGAACAACAAGCTGATTCATTTTGCTGTACAAGAGAAATGAACACCACACTCTAAAACAACTATATCCCAATAATTTTTTAAAAAAAAGAAATTTAGTAAGTCTCCCAGGGCTTATGCAAGACTTCATAGGACCCCACCCCTGACAGGTGAGATGCCCTAACCATAGCCCAAGCCTGGTTCCCTGAGGAAACAGCAGACACTTGGGATTCCCACTCTCTGAACTTCCCTAGCCTTAAAGCCTCTGCAGTCTTTCAGCGTCTCACAATATGACATAACTTATATGAAAAGTATATGTTGACATGTTGACTTTTGTGAAGCCTCTGCAGGGCTAATTCACTATTGGGTTTAATTAAGAACACATGGTTAAAAAAAATCAAAATATTATCAGTGCAATAAATTAGCAAGGATTATGCATTTAATGTCTCTGATACTTCTAACATTTGAGGTATACTTTATATTACACGGGCATCCCTGGTGATTCAATCAGTAAAGAATCTGTCTGCAATGTAGGAGACCCAGGGTTGGGCAATTTAGTTTTAATTCTAGTATATTTTCAGTTGGGTCTGTCATAAAATATAATACACACACACACACATATTTTCTTTTTCTCCTTCTTCAAGGAAATCTGATTCTTCCCTTAAGACTGCAGCAAGTTAGGCAGTGAGAATGATAAAATGGTCCAAATCATTCAAATATCACTTTTAATGAATGTGATGTTTATGTAAATTCTGAGAAACACAGCTGAGAGGAAACTAAAGGGAGACGTGAGGATCCCAGAGAACACGATGCCACATCAGCTGACTTCGAGGAGGTTAAGGGCCTTCACTGAGAATAGAATTCAAACCCAGAAACCTTGGCCTTGGGTTGGCTATGGACTGAATCTTCAGAGACAGTTGGAACAGGGAGGCAAGTTAAAAAGTAAAGAACAGAGTCCAAGCAAAGGTTAGAAAACACAAAAGCAGCCACGTGCAGTGTGCATGCTCAGTCCTGTCTGACTCTTTGTGACCCCACAGACTGTAGCCCACCCTCTGTTCATGAGCTATTCTTGGCAAGAATACAGGAGTGGGTTACCATTTACTACTCCAGGGCATCTTTCCAACCCAGGGATCAAACCCGCTTCTCCTGTGGCTCCTGCATCAGCAGGCAGATTCTTTACTACTGAGCCACCTGGGAATCCACAGAAAATCCAAGAATATCCAGGCTAAGAAGCTTGGATTTTAATCAGTAGGAAGTGGGAGGTATTGAAAGTTTCTCAGCAGAAAGAGAGATATATTTCATTATGAAAAATATGTAAAAAATACATAGAATGAACTAGACAAGAGAAGTTTAGCCACAGGAAGTTGCTACATTTATTCTAGTTTCAGGAACAAGAGTCGAACCTGAACCACAGCAGCAGGAAGTGATACCCATCAATGAATAAAAGAATAAAGCAATATGATTCCATGGTCATGATTTCACCCCAGGAGGACAGAAAACTTAATCTGTGCCTCCAAAAAAAAAAAACTATAAACTGGAAATTCTAGGGGATTTTTGACTGAGTGAACTTAATTTAAAGTTTTGACTTCAGTTAATAAGCATGTCTCAGAGGAACACCTATGAAATTTTGTTATAAATGAATTATATTATAATTTCATATTGAAAGCGTTAGTCACTCAGTCGTGCCTGAATCTTTGCAACCCCATGAACTGTAGCTCTCCAGGCTCCTCTGTCCATGGAATTCTCCAAGCAAGAGTACTGCAGTGGTAGCCATTCCCTTTTCCAGGGGATCTTCCTGACCCAAGGATTGAACCTGGGTCTCCTGCATTGCATGCAGATTCTTTACTATCTGAACCATCAGGGAAACCCCAGTTTCATACTGGACACACATAATACCACAAGAATAACACTGAGATGTGACTGAGATAAGTTCTCTGTGCCTCCTTAGATACAAAATGCAAAAACCATACAAAAGGATAATCACTGTATCAGTTAAGGATTTTGTGTAGTGGCTAACAACCAAGATACAACCAAAAGAGAAGTTCATTTTCTCTCATGAAAAAGAAGTCTGGTGCAGATATTACAGTTTTACAGTATTCCTGGTGTTCAACAGCTTTTCTTATTTTTCTGCTTCGTCTTTGTTGCATGGCTTCCATTTCCATGGGTGTAAAATAATGACTATCATCTGGCCAGCTTATCTACATCCCAGCAGAAGGAAGGCATTGTCCTTTTAAATGTTCTCAGAGCCCTTCCCAATGACTTCTACTTAGGATTCATTGGTTGTGACTATCAGCAAGGGAAGGCTAGATAATATAATAAGTCCCCTATATATGAACAAGTTCCATTCCAAGAGCCGGTTTGTTAAGTACAATTTTTCACAAGTCTAGTGAAGTTGGCCTAGGTACCTAAGTAACAATACCTATATAGTAATGTAATATAATAGATTTATAATATTTTTCGCACAAGGAATACATAAAACAAGCAAACAAACATAAACATTTTAAATCATATAGTACCTTGAAAAGTATAGTAATACAGTACAACCTCTGGCATACAGGTGCTGGCATCAGGTGAATAGCAAGAAGAGTTACTTACTAGAGGAGGGAGAGAACCTGGGAGATGGCAGAAGTGAAGGATTGCTAGCAACAGGAGATAGAGGGCAAGCTGCAGTTTCACTCCTGCCTGACACTGATGGAACGCACGTTCTCATCTTTGTTAAGTTCACAATTTAAAGGTTCATAGGCAATGGCACCCCACTCCAGTACTCTTGCCTGGAAAATCCCATCGATGAAGAAGCCTGGTAGGCTGCAATCCATGGGGTCGCTGAGGGTCGGACACGACTGAGCCACTTCACTTTCACTTTTCACTTTCATGCATTGGAGAAGGAAATGGCAACCCACTCCAGTGTTCTTGCCTGGAGAATCCCAGGGACAGGGGAGCCTGGTGGGCTGCCGTCTATGGGGTCGCACGGAATCAGACACAACTGAAGCGACTTAGCAGCAGCAGCAGTGTAGACTTACTGTAATCTCTTTCAGCTGAATACATTGCCATGATGACTTACACTGGGTTCTGTTAGTAAAGCAGAAGTGGGGGAAATATTGAGTGGGTCACTAGCAATCACCGCCACAGTCACAGAAACTTCTCCCAGCTCTAGAATTTGGGGATTGTAACTCCACATAGATAGCTACTAATTGATTGCCAGTGTCTTCTTCAAAACATTAGACTTCTTTCTCCTACTGAATCATGGGATATAAGTCTGTTTTACTCTAAATGTTAATCCACAAAAATAGCTTAAAATATTAAAAAAAAAAAAAAGAGGGAGAGAGAGAGAAAAGAAAAAATAAAAACTGCACATACCACATTCTACTTCCTAACATGGGAATTTTTTCTTTTCACTTATAGGCAATCAACTCTGCCCAGAGATAAAAGATTGCTGCTTTTCCAAACTGGGCTGGACCCTCATCTATTATGATACAATGCAAACGTACTGTGAAGGCTGCCAGGGAATATCCATTATTTGCACACAGCAAATTTGGAACTAACTATACAGTTTTTCAGCACCAAAAATCAAGGTCTCATCTTTGAGTTAAAGTCATCTTTTAGGAACCTCGTATTCCTGGTAGCCTGTACATCTCTAAGGCCTCCTGTCATCTAAGGTCACCGTTGCCTTTAATATTTAAGTAGAATGCATGACTACCCACTCAGATTCTGTGGGAAACCTGGCCTCCTGCACTGCATACCCACACCTATAGAGACTGTTAGAACGCTTATCATCTCCTGGTCACCTCTTGATCTGATTTTTGCTTTCACTGAATTACCAATGTTCTGTTTCCTGTACGTCTGTGTGCCCATCACCTTCCTTTGCAGCTTCACCCCAAGTGGACACTGCCTGTATTTGTTAAATCCTACGAAGTACTATTCACAAATTGCTGTTACTGATGACCAAATTTTCCTAATGATTTTCAGTAACAGAGAAATTAGAGTGCAGCACGGTACAAATACCAGTGTTTCTCAACATTGTGCTAAAAATGCATCTGATTTTCCCTGGGCAGAGAGAGATTTCTTTCTGACTCTGTCCACCTTTCTTCCTTGCCCAGTGCCCACATTTCTTAGGCTGTATTTTTATTTCTGGCTATACAACACAGCATGTGAGATCTTAGTTCCCCAACCAGGAACTGAACCCACGCCCCCTGCAGTGGAAGCACTAGAGTCTTGACCGCTGGACCATCACCAGACCTTTCATTCATTTCCCCTTTTCCTCAGCCTCCCTATTCTCTCTTCTCTTTTATGCAAAGGAACTTATGTTTCATTCCCTGCCTTCTTAAAAAAAAGAAAAACCCGACTAGCACTATCTATATTTGTAGATTGAAAACTGTTAAGATGCTCTGGTAAGTACAAGACCATTTTTCATATGGGAAAATAGCAGAGATTTTGAAATGATCAGTTTATGTTTCTTTTGGATAACCTCACTAAATTAGAAACTGATACAGCACAGCCTAGGATAAACTCAGCTCTGAGAACTAGACCAATAACAAAAAATCACTGTAGAAGGTTTACAACACACACATTCATCACTCAAAAACCATCATTGTGAATCTAACTCACAATGCAAAGCACTATCTTACCACGCCCTCTATTTTCATTCTCTCCAAATCTACTATTATACCCCAGAGATGTGCTTGGGTCTTGCACAATTTAAACTTCAAGATCTCTCTCAGAAGCCCCATTGCTGGTGAACTTCCTATCACTTTCTTTCTTCCTGCTTCTTCACTTCTGCCCCTCTAACTATTCTTCCAATTGGGCATCACAAGCCCAAAGAAACTGGACAGAAACACATGAAAGAAGTTAATAATGACACCCTCCCCTGAATCAGGTAGCCACTGACTAGAAATATCTCAGTATAACCTTGATGTGCCCAGAGCCATCTAAGAAAGTGACTGATCCTTAGCAGGAAAGCCAAGAATGAACAGAAACCCACTGGGAAAGAAGAAATGACAGAGGACCATCCAAGAAGTACTCCTGGCCAGCAGTTAGATCAGAGAAAACCCTTGAGACATATTAGATCCAGCTCTAGTTCAACGTTAAACCATGAAAAGTCCTTTGTCTCTTACAAAGATAACAAGACAGTTTTGAACTATTGTTCAGTTCTTGATTGTTGGCTTTGGTGATCACAAAATCAAATACACAAACCAGTCTAAGAGGAGGTTGGGAAGAAATATCCCCATTGCCCACTAATTGGCAAAGATGCACATTTTAAAACAATAGATTCGATATATCCCACATTCTAAAGAGAGCAGTCAGCAGCGAGCTATCGTGTAACAGTCATCATCCATGAAGCTGTTGTGAGAAGCTGTTGTGAGAAAGAGCAGGATCACTCATACTACAATCAAGCTACATCTTCTCTTACCCCATCCCTAGTACACAAGAGGGTATGAAGGCAGCAACTGGAAAGAGAGGTCTGGGTAGAAGTTACTGTTGTTTATGGTTTGGTCACTAGGTCATGTCTGCCTCTTTTGTGACCCCATAGACTGCCCGCCAGGCTCCTCTGTCCCTGGGATTTCCCATGCAAGAATACTGGAGTGGGCTGCCATTTCCTTCTCCAGGGGATCTTCCCAACCCAGGGGTCAAACCTGTGTCTCCAGTATTGGCAGGCGGATAGTTACTGGCCTAGTACAAGATGCAGTGATTGTGGTAAAAGGCCCGGTGAGAGCCTCCAGGGAGGCTCCAGCAGAATAATTTCTAGAATTTGGGGGAGAGGCCTCTAAGAATGGGAGAATATGAGAATGCATCTTTTGCTTCATCTAAATGTTGGCTGGAGGCTTTCCTGGGGCTGCCTTCAAAGGGGATTGTAAAGAAGCCATTCTTGGAAGAACAGGTCTGATTTCCAAATCTGTGAAGAGCACATTTTCACAGATAATGGAGTTTCCACTTCTAAAATATGCAATCTTGGCACAGTAACCTAGAGGAGAAGAGCAACTAGTTCTGTGACATAGGTTGCCTATGAAAATAACCTGGTAACTCTGAACCATGTTCTATTTTTCTGCAACTCTCAAGGGAAAGCAGTTCCAATGATTTCACTTCAATTAAAGGAGCCAAGAGAATTGGAGCCAGTAGACCAAGCAACACTACATCTACATTTTCTAGTGCTTTTTTTTTTTCCCCTTAGATTTTTAAAATATTCTCCATCTTTCTTCTTTATCTTTCATCCTGTCTTTGGTATGGTTGCTTAATGGTGCTAGCACTCATGCTTGGGTTGTCTGCTAGGTAATCCAGGATGGCCTCCTTCAGCATTTTGCATCCTTAGATCACAGTTGCAAAACTGGCCCCCACAGGTGTCCACTGGTATCCAGCTCCACCTTGGCCTAGACCATCACCATCTCTTAGCTGGAGTTCTTCAGCAGTCTCCAAAGAAGCCTTCCTGCTTCTACTCTGGCTCGTTCCCCTCCATCTCCTCTTCACGTTGCAACAGAGGTAACTTTCTGAGAACACAAAGTGGATCTTGGCCTTGTTTTGGGCATAGAAAGCAAAATTTATTTGGGCATAGAAACCCAAACTTCTCATATTNGAAGGCTTCCTGCTTCTGCTCTGGCTCTTTCCCCTCCATCTCCTCTTCACGTTGCAACAGAGGTAACTTTCTGAGAACACAAAGTAGATCTTGGCCTTGTTTTGGGCATAGAAAGCAAAATTTATTTGGGCATAGAAACCCAAACTTCTCATATTGCCTTGCAGCAGTCAGCATGCTCTGACACATACATTTCTCTCTGACCTCAACAGCTTGGCCACAGGGTAACCTTTGGCCGTTTGACCTGATACAAGTGAAGTGCGGCTGCATCACTCTCCCCTCCAGGTTCTTCATTCCAGACACCACTGTCTTCTAGGACTTGCTGTCACAAGTGAGACTCGCTTTTACCTCAGAGCCTTCATTCAGGCTGTTTCTTCCATTCCTGTCTCTCTCTTTCTGCATAACTGACTCCTTTTGGGGAAGGTCTTGGCTTAGGGTCTTCTTCCCAGATCATCCACTCTAAAGTAAGCTCCTCCTGTTGTCCTCCACCATAAAATCATGGAGTTAGTGGAGAGAGGATTGTTCGTATTATTTATTTGGGGCTGTGCTGGGCCTTCATTGCTACGCAAAGGCTTTCTCCAGTTGCAGCGTGCAGGGGCTTCTCTAGTTGTGGAGCACGGGTTCTAGAGCCTGCTGGCTTAGAAGTTGTGAATGGACTTGGTTGCCATGCAGCACATGGGGTCCAAGTTCCTTGATCAGGGATCAAGCCCAGGTCCCTTGCATTGGAAGGCAGATTCTTAACCACTGGACCACCAGGGAAGTTCCAGGATGTTCACATTATTGATCACAATTTAAAAGTACATTTTAGAACATATACATTTATTTGCTCATCTTTTATTTCTCATTCCTAATGGGTTATAAATGAAATAGAAGATTTTTGAACATTTGGAAGTGTGGGAAAAAGAGACAGATGATGGATTGGCTAACTGGTGGAGAAAGTTCTTTGGGTAATAGATGAGACCAGAAGGGTTCTTCAACATGAGTACAGGATAAGCACAAGAGAAAAACAAAGCTTTAGATGTAAATGTGGTTTTTCAGTGAGGGTGTTTGGGGAAGAGAAATGAATAGTACGAAGGATTCCCTGCTGATAACCTCAATCTCTTCAGTGAAGGAGGAAATAAAAGTGAGCATCAAAAACAGCAAAGCACTGGGCTTCAGAGAGATGAAAAAGGCCCAAAATAGCTACTGAAGTAAATAGGAAAGAAAGCTGATTAGGGACATTCCAAATGGATTTTTAGTGCCAACAAATCAAGTCTTCATTTAGTTATCCACTCAGTGAGTATACATTGAGTTCCAGTTCAGAACCAGGCATTATATTTGTTTCTAGCATCACAAAGACAAATAGGCATCACCTTGTGAAAAATCCCCTGAATTTGAATCAGAAGGTAGCTAATTTGTGTAGCCTCCAAAAGATCCAGTGAAAGTGAAAGTCACTCAGTCATGTCCGATTCTTTGCGACCCCATGGACTATACAGTCCATGGAATTCTCTAGGCCAAAATATTGGAGTAGGTAGCCTTCCTCTTCTTCAGAGGACTTTCTCAACACAGGGATTGAACCCAGGTCTCCCACATTGCAGGCAAATACTTTACCAGCCAAGCCACCAGGGAAGCCCCTCCAAAGATCCAAGCATCCAGCTACCTCACTTGGCTCCCCTTGGCTCTGGTTAGAAAGAAAGCACTGGTCACTGACTTGCCCCAGTTCAAGATAGGCTCTTGTATTTCATGACTGTCCTTATTGTAGGAACTTACAAATCCTTCAGTGCAGGGGCTTGCGATGTTTGCTGCTGCTGCTAAGTCACATCAGTCGTGTCCAATTCTGTGTGACCCCATAGACAGCAGCCCACCAGGCTCCCCCATCCTTGGGAGTCCCCAGGCAAGAATACTGGAGTGGGTTGCCATTTCCTTCTCCAATGCATGAAAGTGAAAAGTGAAAGGGAAGTTGCTCAATCGTGTCCGACTCTTAGTGACCCCATGGACTGCAGCCCACCAGGCTCCTCCATCCATGGGATTCTCCAGGCAAGAGTACTGGAGTGGGGTGCCATTGTCTTCTCCATGTGATGTTTGAGGATTTTGCAAAATATCCCCTTCACAGACCTAACTCTCGCATCATTTCCATGAGACACAGGGCCTTTTTGTTTCATCCAAGGAAAAGGAAAAACTTAGGTTATCCCATAGCTTTCTAAGAGAGATATCTAAACTAAATTATAATAGCAGTATTCAATTCATTAAAGTAAAACAATTATGTATATTATAGTTTGACATAATTTTTAAAACATAGATAACACTGATACTAATCTTTCTATAATCTGGCCATCACTTTACCTTTTCATGTATGGATGTGAGAGTTG
>SJYX01017270.1:0-16599 GCA_006410675.1 Oreotragus oreotragus | reverse complement strand
AAAGCTATTCAATCATGGTGCCCTGTTGTTGTGCCTTTCTGCTCCAAGCCTCATCAGAAGCAGGCAGGACACTAATCAAGCAATCCCTTCTACAAGCCCAGAGTCACTTCAACACCTGTGCCCTCTGGCCAGCAAATAAAAGTGGATGTCATGCCCATGCAGAACACTGCCCAGAAATAGGGTTCTATGATGACACACTCTGCTCAGGGGCCCAGAGAAGCCATACAGACACAGCAATAGTACTCTTGGGAGCATGTCCTCACCGCTCACTCTTCAAATAGCAGCCTTTAACACCCTACCACTGGCTTCCTGTGCACCAGTTCAGGTTACGTTGGCAGGGACCCTGTGGACAATGAGACTGCACCTGCCCCATTACAGGTTGAGGTGCAGACTCAAGTGGTTCATCCCAAGACATGCCATTGTGTGTGGCAAAATTAGGATTCAAAACTAAGTCCCAGCTCTGAAGCCGAGCTCTGTCCCCCTCACCCACTGCCTCCACTGCCTGCTGCATCTACTCCGTGTCCCAGAGAGGTGATTCAGCAGAGCACAGGTAACCACCACACAGGAGCACCTAGCTGAGTATTCAAGTAAAAGAATCAGGCTCATGTGGCTATCATCTGTGGAAAAGAGCTGGAGGGAAATAGGGGAAATACGGCCCTTAAAAAGACTCATACCAGAGAACTGAGGAGAAGAGGAAAAAGAACTGGAGATGGACTCCTGAATCAGTGCTCCTGCCCAGCCAGCATGTTCCTAACTGGGCTTGCTTCCCAGATTTCTCACTTTTCAGCTCTGTGACCTCTACCAAGATACAGACACACTCTCAATCCCTACAATTTCACCTGAGAAAATGTCAAAACCACCCCCCACTTCTAGAGCCCCTGTGAGGAATGAGGATAATGCAAATATGAAACGTAAGCAAACGGCACACAGTAGGCACTTAATAAGTACTGTTTTTGCTTCTGAAGCTAAGATGGAGTACTCTCTGAGCCTTACCCTGCTCTCTGCATTTTCAATATCTTATCATCATGATTATTATCATTGTCATCACACAAACCTAGCTTAAAATTAATTTCCACATAAGAAAATCTAGTAGTTTAAAGAAAATCTCCCTAAGTCTAATTCCCCAACGTTCTAAAAGGTTTGGTTCCCTAATCCGGTGCTACTCTTCCAGATGACAAAGCCTGAGTCCCAGGTGAGAAAAAAATGTGCCCAACTGCTTTTCCAGACCCCGAAACCCCTCCAATATCTTGATTCCGTGAACTCACATAGGAATAATGGGCCCTCGTCCTACGGCATCTAATGCTGTGTATACAAAAGCAATAAGAATGTTAACTGCTTGCTGCTAAAAGATCAAGGGAATTCAGTGCAAAGAAAGCACAAAACAGCTGCACTCACAGCAATTATGTTGAAGAAGTCGTCATCCCCCAGCGTATCCAAAATAGACGAGACTGTTTGCTTTGCGATCGTCATACGGAGCCCTTTCATGCTGCCACTGACATCCACTAAAATGACCACGTCTTTTGGAGAAGTCGCTGCCTGGATGTACCTATGTCCAAGGAAAATTAAGCAAAAATGAATTCTGAATCTATCTGCAAATTTTCTCTTTTAAAAAATAACTATGAGGTTTGACCATTTCCTACCACTTTCGGTTCCTGCAGTCAAAGGCAATGACTCCATTCTCATCTGGTTCCCATTTAATCCCTAGAAGAAAAATGGAGTTATGAGAAACCCAGAAACTTCAAATATTTATTCATAGCATTTCAAGGCTGTTCTGCTCTGCTGATTGAATGAACAGGGTGAAAAATCACATGCAAAGACCAACCCTGGGGCTCATCACATGCTCCATCACCAACTCTGGGAAGGTGCTTTAGGGTTGGAACACCATAGCAAACATGGCTTCAGCTCAACTGCTCCAGGGTCTGCTAGAGAGTGGTGACATCTTTAGTAACCCACTGTCCATCAAGAAAGGACAATACTGCAGCTTCTCCCTAAGGCTAGTTAAAGTTTGCCAAGGCCATTTCTCACTGTTTTACAAGTTGCTGGACCTGGCTGCATCATTTGTAGATCTCTGGGCAGAGTCATGCCCTGTTCCTGGACCCAGACAGGTAATGTCTAGAGCACGGTGGGGGCGGGGACATTAGAAAGTATTCAGTATGTTTCCATCTCAGGATATACACAGTCTGTTCTCTTGTCAGCCCTGTTTTGGCTTGGCTTTCTACATTGAAATGAAATAAAATGGCCCTAATTATGCTGCATAATAAAAGTTGAATTTCAGTCTTTGAAGCCTGGGGGGTTTTCCCCTTACATAAAATGGGATCCAACATCCTTAGCCTTGTGGCTTGCAGACTGGTCGGGATACATCCAAACTTCACATTCTCTATTTAAAACTTAGTTTTTAAGAATAAACTTTCATTTAAAAAGAAAAGTGTTTGCTGCCTAAAAGTAAGATAGAAAATCCTTGTTCTCAACCATCAGTGTTCCTCAGGGATGGAGGATTTTGCACTTAAAAAAATAAACACAGAAAAATTATTTTCACAGGAGAAAGGCCTGAGATTGTAGTATTGAGATTCTCTTTTCCAATTAATAAGTTCCAGTTCTCTGGACCACATTGGGCTGATAATAGGTATGTGCTTAAGATAACACTGCTAAATCATTTCAGAAGTAACTACGAGATAGAAGTTTGTAAACTGAAGAATCATTTTGTTCTGCTCTCCTTGTATCTACATCTCCCTCCCACAAATGGACCTAATTTAAAGATTCTCTGTAACAAATCAGAAAATAGATGTAAGAGAAGCCACTGCCAAAGGAAGGTTATTAGGTAATGAAGATAAAACAAAAGTGACATGATATTGTACACTAAAGAAGAATATAGTTTATTTTAAAAACATCTGACACACTGCATTTGTATAAAGCCAAGTATAGCTAGGTTAACAGTCTTGACACATTAAATGAAATTATATCCAAAGTGAGGCTAAGTATNAACTGAGGAGAAGAGGAAAAAGAACTGGAGATGGACTCCTGAATCAGTGCTCCTGCCCAGCCAGCATGTTCCTAACTGGGCTTGCTTCCCAGATTTCTCACTTTTCAGCTCTGTGACCTCTACCAAGATACAGACACACTCTCAATCCCTACAATTTCACCTGAGAAAATGTCAAAACCACCCCCCACTTCTAGAGCCCCTGTGAGGAATGAGGATAATGCAAATATGAAACGTAAGCAAACGGCACACAGTAGGCACTTAATAAGTACTGTTTTTGCTTCTGAAGCTAAGATGGAGTACTCTCTGAGCCTTACCCTGCTCTCTGCATTTTCAATATCTTATCATCATGATTATTATCATTGTCATCACACAAACCTAGCTTAAAATTAATTTCCACATAAGAAAATCTAGTAGTTTAAAGAAAATCTCCCTAAGTCTAATTCCCCAACGTTCTAAAAGGTTTGGTTCCCTAATCCGGTGCTACTCTTCCAGATGACAAAGCCTGAGTCCCAGGTGAGAAAAAAATGTGCCCAACTGCTTTTCCAGACCCCGAAACCCCTCCAATATCTTGATTCCGTGAACTCACATAGGAATAATGGGCCCTCGTCCTACGGCATCTAATGCTGTGTATACAAAAGCAATAAGAATGTTAACTGCTTGCTGCTAAAAGATCAAGGGAATTCAGTGCAAAGAAAGCACAAAACAGCTGCACTCACAGCAATTATGTTGAAGAAGTCGTCATCCCCCAGCGTATCCAAAATAGACGAGACTGTTTGCTTTGCGATCGTCATACGGAGCCCTTTCATGCTGCCACTGACATCCACTAAAATGACCACGTCTTTTGGAGAAGTCGCTGCCTGGATGTACCTATGTCCAAGGAAAATTAAGCAAAAATGAATTCTGAATCTATCTGCAAATTTTCTCTTTTAAAAAATAACTATGAGGTTTGACCATTTCCTACCACTTTCGGTTCCTGCAGTCAAAGGCAATGACTCCATTCTCATCTGGTTCCCATTTAATCCCTAGAAGAAAAATGGAGTTATGAGAAACCCAGAAACTTCAAATATTTATTCATAGCATTTCAAGGCTGTTCTGCTCTGCTGATTGAATGAACAGGGTGAAAAATCACATGCAAAGACCAACCCTGGGGCTCATCACATGCTCCATCACCAACTCTGGGAAGGTGCTTTAGGGTTGGAACACCATAGCAAACATGGCTTCAGCTCAACTGCTCCAGGGTCTGCTAGAGAGTGGTGACATCTTTAGTAACCCACTGTCCATCAAGAAAGGACAATACTGCAGCTTCTCCCTAAGGCTAGTTAAAGTTTGCCAAGGCCATTTCTCACTGTTTTACAAGTTGCTGGACCTGGCTGCATCATTTGTAGATCTCTGGGCAGAGTCATGCCCTGTTCCTGGACCCAGACAGGTAATGTCTAGAGCACGGTGGGGGCGGGGACATTAGAAAGTATTCAGTATGTTTCCATCTCAGGATATACACAGTCTGTTCTCTTGTCAGCCCTGTTTTGGCTTGGCTTTCTACATTGAAATGAAATAAAATGGCCCTAATTATGCTGCATAATAAAAGTTGAATTTCAGTCTTTGAAGCCTGGGGGGTTTTCCCCTTACATAAAATGGGATCCAACATCCTTAGCCTTGTGGCTTGCAGACTGGTCGGGATACATCCAAACTTCACATTCTCTATTTAAAACTTAGTTTTTAAGAATAAACTTTCATTTAAAAAGAAAAGTGTTTGCTGCCTAAAAGTAAGATAGAAAATCCTTGTTCTCAACCATCAGTGTTCCTCAGGGATGGAGGATTTTGCACTTAAAAAAATAAACACAGAAAAATTATTTTCACAGGAGAAAGGCCTGAGATTGTAGTATTGAGATTCTCTTTTCCAATTAATAAGTTCCAGTTCTCTGGACCACATTGGGCTGATAATAGGTATGTGCTTAAGATAACACTGCTAAATCATTTCAGAAGTAACTACGAGATAGAAGTTTGTAAACTGAAGAATCATTTTGTTCTGCTCTCCTTGTATCTACATCTCCCTCCCACAAATGGACCTAATTTAAAGATTCTCTGTAACAAATCAGAAAATAGATGTAAGAGAAGCCACTGCCAAAGGAAGGTTATTAGGTAATGAAGATAAAACAAAAGTGACATGATATTGTACACTAAAGAAGAATATAGTTTATTTTAAAAACATCTGACACACTGCATTTGTATAAAGCCAAGTATAGCTAGGTTAACAGTCTTGACACATTAAATGAAATTATATCCAAAGTGAGGCTAAGTATTACTCCAATGTATAACTCCACCAAGAACTGGCTTGAGTCCAAATAAAAAGAATTATTTTTAATGTGTTGACCCATAGTAGACATTCAGTGGACATTCCTTGATTTGAACTGTGGCCAGTGTTCTGGGGCCATAACCCTACCTGCTCATCCTCCACCTCACCCTCCTCTGCCACCCTTCCTTCATCACAGCCTCATCACTGTGTGCTCCGCTGGAGAAGAAACAGGCAATTCTGTTTTACTGTCTCAGCATTCAGGCCAGGGCCTAGGGGAAAGTAATTAGTGATACTCTATATTCTCCTTTTGGACTGAGATCCTGTCCCAGAAAATGGGTTTGTAACCCCACACAGGCAATGCTGAAACTTGGTGCTTTTCAGAAAGGCTCTAGGGAAGAACCTTTCCTTGCCTCTTAGCTTCTGGCAGATCCCGGTAACACTTGGTGCTCTCTGACTGGTAGCTGCATGATTCCAGACTCTTCTCTGCCCTCACACGGCTGTCTTCTCTGTGCCTGTGTGCCCTCCTCTCTCACAGGGACACTTACCACATGGGGTTTAACGCTTATCCAGCAGAATCACTTCCCTACTATATTAGATCTGCAAAGATCCTGTTTCCAAGAAAGGTAACAAGTGAGGCTCCAGGGGCACATAAATTTAGAGGGCCATTATTTAACCCACTACATGTAAAACATGTAGGACTTGTAAAATAAACATGAAAAGTGGCCACAGGGCAAAGAAGATTATCCAAGGCAGAGAGGACCACGTCTGCCCAAGTCTGAGAAGAGCATGTAGAGCTCGAGGAACCAAAGGAAGGCCGGGTGGCTGTGCAGAGGTGTCTACACTGAGGAAAGAGCTGGGTGACAGTGGGAACCCGGAAGTACAGGCTTTTGCTGGTTAGGAAAGGAGATACACACAGAGGGGACGAAGACAGTACCTCAACACAGTTCTACACACAGCTGCCCTGATGTCACAACAAAGATAACCCCTTGACTCAAAATCAGGGCTAGATGGGCTCTGGAGGATGATCTTACTCACATTTGACCTTTGGGCCCAAATCATCATTTCAAGGCAGGGACTCCAAGGCTCTCAAAGTTTAACAGATTTTCCTGAGATTTCCAGTCAGGACTACGACTTGATCTCCCAAATTCCATGCCACCATTCTCTACCTTATACAGGCAGTGTAAGGCAGTTCCATGAGAATTTACTGGATGTTAGCAAGAGTTAAGTGAATAAAAGTAAAACTGGTTTCTACACCATGGGATGAACATCTTGAGGGTCTTTAATCTGCTTAAATTCATTTTCAGCCTCTGCTGCTGGGACAGCAAAAGGCAGCAGTTACCAAATTAATTTGAACATTGAGCCCTTCTGTTCCCAAGAATCTCATAACAAAATGTTTTAGGAGACAAACTTCAGGAAACCCTGTCCCAGATGGGTACTACCTCTCCTAGGATATTTCAACATTTTAGTATATTTTCTGTACACAGCAATATTTTGAAAATGTTCAAGTAATCAAGTAATCTCTTCAGAGAAATAATAGGTGGTTCATCTTATATCTTTGAGATTCAGCTTTTATAGGACTATGTCCCTAAAACATACAGTATATCTACAGGAGAAACTGAAAATAACGCTGAAACCTCTTCAGCAGATTCAATGCTCAAATCTGATTAAATGTTAAAATATTGTGCAATATTCCAATATCCTATTATTTCTCTCCTAAAGGTATTATAAACTAATATTGGCGGGAAATTAATTTCATCTAACACAACATAGTCTTCTTGCCACATGAAAATGAAGAGTAGGGCAAACAGGGCAGAGCCTAAACTGGGCATCCTTCGAAGGTCAAAAGGTTCAATAAATGTGTTCCCTGCTGGAGCAGGTTGGAACTGAGTTTCTCTCACTGGTAACCAAAATCTCTGATGAATGCATTTCCCCACAAGAGGGAGCTTCAGGGGGAGTGACTTTTCCCCCTTAGCTCACCATTTTATCCTAAGGGCGTCACATGGGGCTTAGAACAAAGCAAGAACTCGGGACACACTTTTGTAAGACTGAAGAAACATCCTTTCTGCCTAAGGGCAAGTACATTTTACCACGGATTCATTCTATTGTACCACTCTAAACATGAAAAGAAGCATCCTAAAAAGAAAAAAGGATCCTAGGGAAAAAAAAAACAAACAAAAAAACATGGATCCCTCATCTAACAATCACTTTACGTCCAGGAGACAAGAGGTGTACTCTGTTCAACATTAGGCACAGAGTGAGCCCTTGAGATGTATCAGGGTAGTAAAGCCCTTTGAAGGACTATGACACATGTTTTATTCACACAGAAAATATACAGAAATTTTACAAAGTCAGAATTGTGCCACAAATGTCATAAAAGAACTGTAAGCATTTCTGCGTCAACTCTTCTGATTGTGACTGATAAAAATCTTGTACACAAATTAGTCTCTCCTAGGAACATGAATTTGAGCAAACTGGGAGACAGTGGAGAACAGCGGAGCCTGGCATGCTGCAGTCCATGTGGTCACAAAGAGTCGGACGCGACTTAGCGACTGAACAACATTAGATAAACCCTTTATGAGGATTTTCTTCTGTTATGGACTGAACGTTTGTGTCCAGCAACATTTGTAGGCTGAAGAACCCCTATGTTCTGATATTAAGAGCTGATTGTTTTTGCGAATGGGTGTGGATGCAGTCATGAGACTGGAGCCCCCATGATGGGATTAGAGTCCTTCCAGAAAGACTAAGAAAAACTGGAGCTTCTTCTCTCTCCCATGTTAGGACACAGGGAGAAGCAGCCATCTGTAAGCCAAAAAGAGGGGTCTCATCAAGAATCATTTCTTCATCTTGGTCTTCCCAGCCTCAAAAACAATGAGAAATAACTGTCTATTGTTTAAATCTCACACACCTAGTCTGTGGTGTTTTGTTATAGCAGCCCAAGATGACTAATACATCTCTATTATCAAATTTCAAATCTGAAACTTTTGAATTCAGTTTGAAGACTTCCTGCTGGTGGAGACAACAGATAATCTGTGGTTTCTTCTTATTTACTCCACCTTCATTCAAACGCCACGTTGTTAAGTTGTTCCTGTGGCTTCCTGATGGATCAGCTTCCCACCATGCTCTATTTTCACATCTGCATTAAATTTACTCGCTGTTGAGTGTATCAGAGCAGACTGCAATTTGGTGACACTGGAACTTTAATAGACCACTGTTTATTATAATGTTATCTTTAATAGGATGCTTGTTTAAATTTCTGTGAGCTCCAGGAGGAACCATGCATGCCCTGCTGAACACAGCTCTTGGGAAATGTTGACTAATCTGGCAAAGCAGGCACTCGGCAGGCAAGTCTCAGGGGACAGATGCTGTGTGCAGGGCAAACAGCTCCTGCAGGCAGAGGCTGGCAGTCTCAGAGCCTCAAAGTGAGAAGACATCAGGTGCCTAGTCTTACTTAATGAAAACATAAAAGACTCTACTTAATTGCTCCAAGATTATGCAGGGCATTTTTTTTTTTTCCTTCTTTTAGGTTGAGCTTGTTAATTTCTACAGCTGTGATGCTGGCACAATTGCAGCCTCGAGTCCTGTTTCACAACTTGTAAGCAAAATTAAAACTTTCTTTTTTTTTTCTTCCTTTTTTAATTACAATTTAAACCTAGCCAGTAACACATTCCTATTGCAAAGCAGAGGCCTGAGAAGGCCACAGAAGGAACACTTGTTCCAAAGTCATGGTGGATTGTTTGAGGGTGCTCTTGGTGGCACTGACATCAGTAGTGCTTTGGCCATTTCAACCTCTTCCTCTCAGCCATGGAGTGGGGAAACCTAAGCTCAAATTTTTCCATTTCTTACATTTTTCAGTTGGAATTTAACTCAGCTGATCATGGCTTTCTCCTTTCCCTGGTAACAACAACAATGATAACAGTAATAACAATAAAAGCAATCTCTTGTGCAGAAGATTAAGTGTGGTATGTTTCACACCCCAACTCCTCACTTTTGGTGGTGAATCTATGAACTACTCTATTGAGAAAGACGCTGAAATGACATGTAGGTCCTTATGTGGGTGTGCACACATATGCAGATGCTGCCCTGCATTCCCGTCCTGTTCTCTGTCAACAGATTTAAAATATCTGAATTTAATCTTTCATTTTCTCCTAAGGGAAGAGAAAAAAGCTTTTAACCTGAACCCTAAAGGAAAACGCCACCGACTCAGTAACTTGAACTGCAACTCTCAGGGCAGGGGTGCTCACCCGGATACTGCCTAAAAAAGCCCTTCGCACTTCCGAAGTACTGCCATATGAGACTTGGGTCACGGTCAAAGTTGTCCACAAAGACTTTGTTCAGGGATTCGGACCAGTAAACTCCATTGACGATTGCTGGGTCTGGAGAAAAACGGGAGTGGAAGAGAGAGAGAGGAGAAGCGTTACAGACCAAAGTGAACTGAACCTGGGCGGCACTTCATGCAGCTGACAGGTATTAACCGTGGGGGCTATCCAGCAGGAAGCTGTGAAGAAAGTGAAGACCTCCCAAAATGGTTAGCTCCTAGGAACTGAATACATTAGCGCTTCCCCATCCTGCTTGAGCCTGCCAAGCCACCCAGGAGCCTCTGTTTATAACTCCTTACTTGAAAGGCACATCCCTTTTGGGGTAACTTTGAATCTGGCTGAGCAAATAGTTCCTTAGAAAGAAAGAGAGACCTTCTTAGCACTCTGTTCTGCGTTTTGGCTCCTGAGTCAGAACTCAGTATTAAAAACAGGAAAAATGTGTTTTCTGTCACGGCAATCACCTAAGTTAACACAGTCCTGTTTCAGTTCTCTCCACCTCTAACATAAAAGTTTGTTTCAAAAATAAATAAATTTGAATTACACAACTGAATCTCTCTACTTCTTCTGTTCAGCAGATTATGAGCTCCTTAAGGGCAGGAATCATCTTGCCTTGGTAGCCTGCTGCACACCTTTGACCAGCACACGGCAGAAATGCCAGAAATGTTAGATGGATAAAGAAATGAATGGATGGATGAATAAAACAAAGGTTGTTCTCCAATTCCATACAACTGTCTACTCTTCTGCCCTATGAATCCATGAGTAAATCTCTTTTCCTCATCCTTAGCAGTCCAAAGATAACTCCTTGCCTTTTGTTCACAGATGAGAATTCAGAGTGAAGACAAAGACAGAAAATAAACAAATATTTCTTGTATGCTGGTCAAAGATCATCCTCTGATGCCACTGAGGATGCTCTTTAAACGGCCATTTTTCTTTACCCTTAGAAGACTGTCTTTCAAAATGATGAAACACTCAGCAAAACTCTGTTACAAGACAAGAGATAATTGTCCACTCCCAATGCAATGAGGGTTAGGATGAGCGATTAAGCCAGTGTGCCACAACTACTGAGCCCATGCTCCTGCTGAGCCAGCTCACCTAGAGCTGTGCTCCACAGCAAGAGAAGCCCCCACACAGCAATGAGGAGCAGCCTCAGCTCATCACAACTAGAGAAAGGTTGTGTGCAGCGAAAAAGACCCATATCAGCCAAAAAATAAAATAAGTAAATCTTTAAAAACCCACAAACATTGACAAAAATGGATTAATGGCCACAGGCATTCATAAAGCCATCAATGGAGCCAGTCCATTGCCCTGGAGTCCAGCACCCTCACCAGAATCCCTGTGGGACTGTGAATCACAGCAACCCCACTGTGGCATCCTCATTTCAAAATCCTTCCATACTTCGCAGACAGTGGGAAAGGGGACAGATTCCATCAGTCCAGTCAAGTCACACAGCAAGCCAATAAGCAAAGCAACTCTAGAAATGCTGATATAAATTAGGACACCACAAGAAAGCTCACTGTTGTACTGGTGCTCACCACTCCTCTGCCCCGGCTGCCTGCCTTTGTCAGTTGATTCCCTCTAAGAGGCTGAGGATGAGACAGAGCTCAAGATATAAGTCTAACTCAGTGGACAGACATGGCACCTTGTCTTACTTTCTCATCTCCAGCCTACCTCATTCTTCAGACCACTTACCCAGATTAAACCATTAGGCCATTGGGATTTTAACTTTCATCTCAAAGGTAAATGCTCTAACTCTTGTAAACTATAATAAACCACATCCTAGACCAGGAGAATGAAAACAATCTACTTTTTCCTGCAAAGTAATTTTGAGTAAGACTTTATCCTCACCATTTTGGAAAATGTGGTGCATTATTGTTCCTGTCCAAGCTTGACAATAATTACTGTGACTCACTCCTTGCTGTGAAAGCCACTTAACTTAATACACAAAGGTGCAAATACAATAATGACATTGAAAAATCCACAGTTCTTTGTCTCGTCCATCAATGACCTCAATTATAAAAACCTCCCACAAATTAGAGGCAAAAACCCCACTTCAGTAGCTCTCTGTGTTTCAACATGTTAAAGAGTTCACCATCTCCCAGTTAGACGATTTCTTCTTAAGCATGGTTTCTCTGGCAGTAGTAAAAGGTCTCCCCTGTCTCCAGGTGGCCCTAGTAACCTAGTGAGATTGCTCCTCTCTCTGAGAACTGTGGGCACTTTCAGAAATGCAAAAAGAACTGTGGTATCTGAGGATCATTTCACCCACTTCATTTGAACGCCACAACGTGCACCAAACTTATGCCTCTTTAAGAAAAGGGGGCTTTGGTTTTCCAAGGGTATGGTAACAATGGGAGCAGAATCAGTTAAAAAAAAAAATGGCCTAGTTAAAATAGAGGCTGTGTTACACATGTCTGTATGATCAAATATTTGAAATAAGACTTCCTCGGGCTTGTGAAATAATCAGTGTATTGATTTCGCAAGCCTGTTTAACAAGTAATTTTAATAGAAGGGAAAGTCTTGAACTGCTCTCCACTGCTACAGTCATCTAAGAGATGGGAAAAAAAGGAACACTGTGACATTATTAAATGGAACCTTTATCTAAATATTTGGTTTTTTAAAAAAGACAAGTTAAAAATTATTTTCTCAATAGCACTGACTGACAGAAAGTGAAAGTGAAGCAGCTCAAAGGTCAGTGCTACACACTGTACCCTGTGTACCCAGGCCCCCAGATCCTCCACTGTCTACAGATGAGGAGGGGAACACTACATTGGGGCACGGACCGGCACCCTATTCAGATATTCCCTCTCTGGGTGCTGAGCTGATTTGCTTTCTTACGGCCACCTGTAAAAGTGACAGCATCCTCCTAAGCAAGCAGCTTTACCTTTTCCCTTGTTTGTGCTTTGTTTCAAAATTTGTTAAAAGTTCCCTTTGCTTCAGTTAGGGTTCTTTAGGAGTCTTAGATTAATCTAAGTTTGGGGCTTTACCTTCACCTCTAATTTATAGGGTTTAATGGACTGTATTAATTTCCTATGGCTGCTGAAAGAAATTACCAGAAATTGGGGTCGGGGTAGCGGGGGGGCTTAAAATAACAGAAATCTACTCCAGAGGTCAAGACTCCAAAATCAAGGTGTCTGCAGGGTTGGTTCCTTCTGGAGGCTTGGGGGAGAATCTGTTCCCTGCCTCCCTCCCAGTTCCTGGTGGTAGCCAGCAGCCCTTGACATTTCTTGCCTGATAAACACATCACTCCAATTTCTGCCTCCATCTTCAGCTGGCCTCTGCAGATCTATTTCTGGGTCAAATCGCTTTTATCTTTAAGAAAACCAGTCACTGGATTCGGGGTCCACCCTAAAATTCAAGATAATCTCTTCTCAAAAGCTTTAGCTTAATTATATTTGCAAAGACCTTATTTCCAAATACGGTCACATTTGCAGGATGTAGCAGAGGTTAGGACTTGAACACAGAGGCCACCTTTAGAGGCCACTATTCAATCCACTGCATGTACTCACACTCTCTTAATTATCCTATACAACATACCCATATTCCATGGTTGTTAATGTACAGTTTTTAGCGTCTGAGTTTGATATGTGAAGTCTTTTTTACAAGTGAAGGATGTTTAAGGGCCTTCTACCTTTTCCTGTTTATGGGAACAGTTCAGATTTTCATGTCTGAATTATCATTTTATGAGCTTACAATTCTTCCTGACCTCTTTCAATGGATCCCACATGTAGTGCACCAGATTGGGTTCAAATCATTTCCCTTAATGTTGAGTGTTGTGCCAATGCCCAGGCTCTTTACTCAATACAGTGAATTCCACATAACATGTTCATTTTCTCCAATGTCCCTGTCCATTCTGCATCGATTTATGACTCATACAGGTCAATATCAACTCCAGGAACAGCAGTTCCTCCTCCTGTTTCCTTTACTTTCTGAGAGATTAAAATACTTCTGATGCCAGTCAAAAATGTATCAGCTGCTCAGCTTTTAGTAAAACAGACTACTAGCAGATGTTTAGAGAGTAAGAGTCCCACATCACACTGATCAATTTGAAATCTGTATCTGAAAAGCATTCACACATCCCTGGTCTGTCTTTATAATGTATCATACAACCTATCAAAAATCATATTAGTAGCTTCCTTTTTTATTTCCCTTAAGTAACTGCTCTCATAGGTACTTTCCTCTCAAGCTTGCACATTGCTACATAGAGGTCACCTCATGTTGCAGATGGCTTTCTTTCTGCACACTCCCCTCACACACACACACACACACTTCCTTTTGGTTCTAGTTCTGTAAATGGGTAGCCATCACATTTCAGTCCCAAGTTCCATCTTCCTGTGCCCTGAGACGATCAGCCTCAAGCAAAGTCATGTATGTACAGCACTTAGCACAGCAACTGGCACATATAGAACACTCCATAAATAGTGACCATCACTTTCTCCATGTCTTAGCAAATAAATAAGGTTCTGAGACGACTCCCAACTTTCCTCCCTGTTCTCTGCAGGGTGCCTCTGAGCAATACTGCAGTACTGGTGCAGTCACCAGCCTGGAACTCAGGCTCTGGAGCTGGAACCTCAGGTTTAAGACCTAACTCAACACGTGTTAGCTAATGGCCTGGATCTGGGACTTAACTTCCCTGAGTCTCAGCGTCTTCATCTGTAGGAAGCAAATGAGAGCAGGCCTCCCTCAAAAATTGGTGATACAAAATGCTCAGCAGGAGGAGGGTTCCAAAACTGCCAGTGGGTACATCATCAGCTGCAGCTCTGTGGTGAGCCGCTGACACCCCACCCTGGGTAGTCCAGCTGTCCTAGGACCACCCAGGTAAGGTTCTATGTATCTTCCCCCCTTCCTCAAATTATCAGGGCCAGGCACTCTTGATGACTCTTCCATTCATTCAGTCGATGAATGTTTATTGAGCATCTACTATCTCAGATGTTCGGCACTGAAGCAGACAGATGATAAAGCTAACATTTCAATCTGAGGAGGGGAGACAAGGAAAAAGATATAAGAATTCAAAATAGAAATTGGTGTGATGAAGAAAATTAAAAGAGATGGTAGACTTGAGAGTTACCTTATGTGATTAGTCAGGGGAAGAGGAGTTACTCAAATTGGGTGGTCAAAAATGACCTCTTGGAGGAGACACCTGAATGCTAAGAAGGAATCAGATCAAAACCTCCTTGGGAGCAAAAGCTCTCCAGGCAAAGGGAATAGCAAGTTCTAATGTTCAGAGCAGAGAAGAAGCCTGTGTCTTGGGAGCAAAACAATAAAGCCAGGCATGCTGCTGGCGACTTGTGAGCAAAACCGAGAGTACAGGATGGGGTGGGAGAGGTGGGGAGGCTGTGGTGAGGGTCTCAGCAGCTCCGTAAAGGTTTTCTGCCAATTGTACATTTTCTAACAGACATGATCTGTGCGCCACCAGTGCCAAGGCCCATCACGCTTTTATTTGTGGTTCCAAAATCAAATTTCTTTTCTTCTAAAATCTATAGCCAGCACAGCCTTCTTCTTTTTTTCCAGGACACAGTCTTCCAGCAATCAGGATCTTTATGGATGCTTTACTATTTGAGTTTCCTCTCCAGACTTCAAAGTTACCTGATACTCTTTCCATCCCTTTTTTTCAGTATAATTTATTCTACAGTGAATCAGCAGTACTGTGTGAAACTTGCCATTTTCTACCACAAAATATGAGCCCATTTCTAGAGAATCTGAGTATACATGAACAGTTAGAATTACAAACTACTTTTACCCAAAAACCATTGTTAAAATGGAAGGGACTGAATTCATGTTCAACTGTGTTTCTAAAGTATGGCCCTTCTAAAGAAGGTATTTACTTCCTTCCTTGAACAAGCTGGAGGAAGGATTTTGGGCTTTCCTAAAGGTCTTTAAAGGTGTGTGACTCCTGGATATGAAATTATACCAGCAAAGGAACTGCCAGGGACACTGAGTCCACACAGCTTTCCTTAGCACTGCATGTTGGACCAGATTCAAGAGGAGAATGGCTGGAGAGGTTTCATGTCTCCCATTTCAGCAAGCAAATGACATCTTTGGTTCATTCTAAATAGATAAGAGATTAAATAATGAATACTTTTGATGCTAATTATCAAGCACTTAATGTGTACTGTAAAATAGCCCTTAATGTGTGTTGAATTATAAAATAGATTTATTAGCCAAACATTTATCCTTCCTCTAAAACTTAGATGTGCTACGATATTAAATGCAGCCTGCTTTTCACAAATCTGGAGGCATTTTCTGGCAGTCCTGGGATGAGATGGATAAGGAAGACTCACGGTCCAGGGCTGAACCATCTGGATGGAGTCGGGGAGCAAAATGAGTGGGGAACCAGTCTGGCAAAACCTAACCTCTAGGCTCGCAATCTGTTGTCCTGCTAGACTTCAGGGCTCATTCCCCAGTGTGATTTCACATTAGTGACTGAAACTGTTTGTTAGGATTTTTGCCTTAAATACAGCAACTTGAAGCAGTCCTCCTTTAACATATTTCAATTTTTGTGGAGAAATTTGTGTTTCTTCCTCCTGGTCACTTGTTATACCCCTGGAATAAACCATTCCCAAGTCTTTGTTAGAGATACTAAGAAAAAGCAAATTATGAAATAGAAATATTATGAGATAGAAATCAAAATAACAATGATAATGATAGCAGCAGAGACTGCCAGGTCTGGCACATTTACAACGTGCCACGCACTATGCTGAACAGTTACAAACTCTTTCTAGTTCCATTTTAAAGATAAGGAAAGTGATACTGAGAGTCCTGAAGTCCACTGTCCCAGTACATCACCTGCCCAAGGTAGAGATCAGCTAAATTCCATGTTGTATCCAAGCTATTAAATGGAAGAAGAGCAGAAAGAGGCCTTGAACTCTATTTACTACCCACCAGACAGTATGAGGCAGAGAGGAAAGGTGGCATGAGAGGTGTGTCTACACACCAGGCAACACTGAAGCACAGAGCAGGCTCTGCCCCCAGCTGTCACTGAATAGATGAAACGGGCGGTTCCTAGAGGAAGGGGC
>SJYX01017269.1:0-10001 GCA_006410675.1 Oreotragus oreotragus | reverse complement strand
AATCATACTCGTGATCCATCCTGGTGCGGATTTATATCACGCCCCACACAGACCCGGGAACGTGGCGGCAACCTTAGGCCCCTCCACGTGCGCTGCCCTAGGGACTGGTGTTCCCCTCTGGGAGGAGCGTCACCCCATCTCCCTGTTCACACCAGCCATGCCCCCTACAACACCAGCTGGTCTGCACTTCCCAGGGCTGTGTGTGAGCGGTATAAACCAGATAGACGGTGCTCCAGCCCTGGGTCAGGGGTTTCTGGCCCCGCTCTCCTTGGCCTGGAAGTCAGGCCCTTCTCCTGCTCTGAACCCGTAGGCGGGGGCATCGTGTATCCCGCTCTGTGGTGTGAGTACTGCAGGCGGCGGCGGCTGGCGCTGAAAGTGGTGGGCGGAGGCCGCTGCTCAGTTGGCCCGTTGCTTCCACCTGGCTCTGTGGCTAAGAGTGCTCTTTGTGTGGCGGCATGCCCCGGGGCGGCGGCATGCTGGGGCCAGAAGGAACAAAACCAGGAGGAGGAGGAGCATCTCGCATGCCATGCTGCCCTCCCGGGCCCTCCCACATGCGGCCACGATGGGTTCACCAGGGTGGAGTTTAAAGAGTCTCTGCAGAGGCAGCTGTTCGGCCTGCCCAAGCATAGGAATCACTTGACGCCGTCAACTGGCCAGCTCCTCCCCCAACGCCCAGGCTGGCATCTTTCTGGGCCTAAGTCGTCTTCCAGCTGTTGGAATGCGCTGTGCCCCAGGGAGCCTGCGCATCCCTCGTGGCACACCAGGAAAGGCTTTCTTTTCTCGGAGGGCTTGGCCTTGGCCCAGGGCTGGGTTGAGCCACTGTGTTAGCTGGAGAGGGAGGTCCCCTGTGTGCCCCTGAACCATGTTCCTGGTTTCACAAGCAAGCAGTGACTGGGCAGTCACAACAGACCCCTCAAAGATACACAGCAGGACCCTCAGGCAAGAACTCTGCTCTGGAGCTCTGTGTGCTCTAAGGAGATCTTCCCAGACCTCTGAGCTATGAAATTCTCCCACGCCCCATGGACTGTATCCTCTTCACCTTCTTTACTTATCCTCACCTCCTGCCCTCATTTTTTTTTTTTTTAAATTGTTTCTCACCTTTCTGTCCTAGCTTTCATTGGGTTGGCCAAATGTTTTGTTCAGGGTTTTCTGTTAGACCTTATGGAAAAAAATCCGAGCAAACTTTTTGGCTAACTGACCCAAAATAATTGCCTGGGACCAAACTGTCCAGAATGGGGCAGGAGTAAGTGTGGTTAGAATCACACTTTTCTACCTTCTCTACAGGAGGATGCTACTCATGTGTGAGAAGGAGGTGCTCTATCTCTAAGGGAAAGAAATCAGAACTCCTTGCTGAATTAAAAAGATTTCTGCCTTCTGTGGAGGAGGGACCGGTTCCTCTGAATTTAGGTTCCTCTAAATCCACAGAATAAGGTGGAGTGAGAAAGCGAGAGAGGAGAATGTGTGTGTGTTCCACACGCATGAAAGAGTGTGTGCATGTGAAGAAAACAGAGGTCAAAGCAGCCTCTGTTATTAAGTCCTCAGCTCTTCTTTTATCCACGTGCCTCCCCCACCCCCCAAAATGCCCTTCCTTGTGTAACAGCTGCTGGTTCTGGGAGGGTCTGGACCTCTTTAAACTCAAAGGAAAGCAACGTGAAGGTTCCCTCATGTGCCGCAGCGGTGGTGGAGCAAAACGGAGAGGTGGGGGTTGGAGGCTGCACCCCGCTGCCGGCCACGGTCATGGTCACGGTCACGGCTGGGGACCGGAGGCAAACCTTGCAAGCCACCCTGTAGGGGCAGTTCTCTCCCAGGCCCAGAGGTGGCGAGATCACCCGCACTAATTTGTACATATCCTTATACGGGATCCTGCCGCTGTAAAGGAAGCACAGGTGGGTTAATAGGACACTCAAAGAAGGGGAGGAGAGACACGACAGCCTAGCCATGAAAGGGACGGCCGGAGGAGGATGGGGGGCTTCTCTCCCGGGGCCTGGCAAAGCCAGAGCAGGAGAGACGGAGGACGGCTAGCATCAGAGAGCCAGCACCTTGCAAACGGTATGACCCATCGCTCTGCAAGCTACACTGCCTCTGGTTTTCCAAGGAAATCAATGCCTAGTGACCATGAGCACCCCCATGACGTGTCTGGCCTGTACCTGGCCAGCTGCGGCAAATGGAGTTTGGCTCCAGCTAGCCCTCTAAGTACCAAGTCCACCAGTTCACAAATGCCTCAGACCATCATCAAGAGCAGATGCCAGGCTTACTGTGAAGCGGACTGCAGAGCCCTTTGCTTTTCACAAACACTGCTTACAGGCAGCCACTCAGACCCGCGTGTCAGGTGGTGGGAAGTCGGCGTCTTTCTCCGGACTGCGAGAGAGAAATTTCCCATTAGGCTAATTAGCAAGGTGCACAGTTGGCAGGAGGGAACCTGCGAAGGACCTTGCTTCTCTTTGTGGCAGATTTTCCCCCAAGTTCCGCTTGGGCAAACGCTTCTCAATGTGGTAGGAGCTTGCTGGGATCTGTGCCCAAAAGGCAGCCTGCAAGGGAGCCACAGCGCTCTCCCTCCAGTCCTGCCCTGGCCACCGCACCTGCAGACAGCCTGGTCAGATCCAGTCAGAACTCCAGGACCACTGTGGCCTGTCACATCAGCCCCCTTTCACAGAGCCTGCTAGAGACTTCTGGCTTCCTGTGGAAAGGAGAGAATCGACCGTTGATTCATTTCCAGAGGCTAAAACATCTGCTCCATGAGGGGTCAGAACCAGTCAGCAACGGCCAGAGATCTGTGGGTCTGGACACACCCTGGTTTAGATCCAGGTTTCCACCGCAAACCGTAAGCGCACACCTCCACCTCCCAAGCATCCAGTCCTCACCAGCCATGTCAAGACGACAACTTTGCCCCAGCTCCGCTCTTCCTAATCTTTTCTTGATTTTGCTGTTGATTCTTTCTCTTCTTCCAAATAGCTCAGCAGTACTTCCAAGTTTCTTGACTCTTGAGAGGAGTTTCATTTTACCACATGTTCTTTGGTTCCTCATGGTGGTTGAGGTGTGGGTGAATTGGTTCTGTTGTCTATAGGCTGATGTGCTTTGCAACCTGTCTATCTCCTTTTTGAAGACACTGGCCCACTTCACCTTGGTTAGTTTCCCCTCTCATCTCCTAGAGAAGGCCAGTGAAACTAACCAGGACAAGTCACGCTGGGAATTTCAAAGCAGATGCAACAGGTTTTCCTCGGTCTTTGACAGCTTGTGTGTCTGAATCTCATGATTAGTCCTCATGGAACTGCTCTTCCCAGCAGATGGCAGAACTGGGGAGCAGCATGTTTAATGCACAAGGGACTTGGGTCCCCAAATAATGTGAAACCACAGGAAGTTGAGGTTTTTGAGAGCCAAGAGCTCTCACCTGAGTGAGGCTAGGTAACCAAAGAACACCTTTGCTGGCAAATAGTTTCTTCTCTTTCAGGTGAGGGCTAGAGGTCCCTTCTTGGTGTCCTGATCTCATGGCCATCCAGCTTTACAGACACCAATGTTTCATACTTTCTACTTCCTTTCCCATATGCTTATTAATGATAACAAAAGTTACATACATGATTTAATATAATCCTTACAACCAGCCTTCACAGAGGGAGGATCATTACCACTATTATTATTACCACTATCATTACCACTATCATTACCACAACAGATATGGGAGCTCAGAGTGGTTGAGTGACTTGTCCAAGGCCACACAGCTGACAAGATGCAGGCCTGGCTCCCTTTGCCTGTAACACACTGCCCATGGCATTCTAATCATCCTATCCGATAACTAGAAAGTAGGCCCAGAAAGTAAAAACCATTGCTCAGTTACTGTAACAATAACAGATTATTCAGAGAACTCTGTGCTCTAAGGTGTTAATAATTATTGAGGGGATGAGGAATTTCTATGTGCTCTTCCAACCTAAAGAAGTGACCCACGTGCAACAGCCTCATGGGAGGATAGGTTTGGGGAAGAGTCTCAGACTATGACATGGTTCCAGGTGGAAGCAACGTGGTCCACTCCTATGAAGGATGGCATTTCTTATAGTATTTTCAGAGTAGGGCCAGATTGGATAGATTGGTGAGATAAGATCCTGAAACTAAAATAAGCTGGGACAAAGGTCCCATGGAATGAGTGCTCACAGCACTCTCACTTTGCCTTCCACTGTGAGGACCAAAAAGGTTGCCTTTAAACTTGAAGCAGGGATTTGCAAACTTTTCCAGTAAAGGGTCAGATAATAAATATATTTTTTAAAATTTGAGGGTAATACTGTCTTTATCACAATATGCAAAAATAGTCATAAACAATAGATAAAGGGGCATAGCTGTGCTCCAATAATGCTTTATTTCCAGATAAAGTGAGCCACATTGAGCCTATGGGTTATAGTTTTCTAGCCTTGGCTGTAGTCCAGAAGGCACAATTTCACTTGGAAAAAGATCTGGGGAATTCATCTCTGCAAATTCCTGCCATTTAACTCAGTTCCATGCAATAAAAACCCACATGTATTTAAACCATCATTTCGAAGAACTTGCTTGGTTATCTATATAATTTCAGAGTTATATGAAACTGTACTTTTGAGAGGGATGAGAGAGAGAAAGGACTAAGGTGGCCAGATGTCCAGCTGACCCAGAGAAACCTTGTCAACCCCCCTGTGACTCAGAGGAGTCCACTAACCATTCTGGAAGCTCCTCTGGGGATTGAACTCAAACACTCTGAGTTGCAGACTGTGTATTGAGATTGTCAGAGGAAAATGCCTGTTACAGAAGGAAAGAACAGGGAAAGGAAAACGCAGAAGCTAAGTGGTCCATAGCGTGTTTGATCCCAGAGCCAGTCTGAGGATCTGGCCTCTTCCCCGGCCCACAGCCAGGAGGACTCTCCTCTCCTTCTGCAACAGGCAAGAATAGGGTGGCTCCCATCCCAACCTCCTCCTTGAGAACCCCAGAGGCCCTTGATAGGGGCCCCAAAGGGGGTGGCCGAGAGGCCTACGCACCATGCTGCTCTGTCATACTCTGCCCAGACACGGACAAACTCGTCCAGGTGGTGAGGCCCCAGGATGGATGAGTCCCGAGTTAGGTACTCAAAGTTGTCCATGATGACAGCCACGAATAGGTTGAGCATCTAGAGGGTGAGGGGGAGAAGGAGATTTAGGGGAGACCCAGAGCAGAAAAACAAACTGCGAGGCAAGTAAAGAATTCACAAGTTTGTAAGGCTAAGAGTTCCTAACCATAGCCCTGCTGATTCTGCTGGAGGCAACACATTTTCACAACTGAACCGCACATCCCACTGTGCGGGTGCTGTGACTCCACTTTGCTATGCCACTTTATGTTTGCGAAGCATTCCTCAGTCGCTCTTGTTATCTATTCAACTTCTTTTTTGTTACCGCAGCAGCAGAGGGAGCAGCAGTAGCGACACCTTCTCAAAGGCCAGAGGAAGGCAAGGCCCGACACCAAGCCTCTCCTCCAGTCTCCTGTCCCTACGCGCGCCCACCACAGCTGCCTATCAGAGACCTGGTGGGATGCCTTACAGCGGACGCAAGGCTTACTGTGCAACAACCTGAAGCTGTTCACGGCTCTCAAGTGCTTCCGAGACCCTGTTCTCCTGCTTACTTGTTCAACAACATTTGTCGTGCACCTACTGTGTTCCAGACAGAGCTCCAGGTGCCAGGGGTGGGAGGTAAGAAAGTTCGGGTCTGAGATATATTTCCATGACTAGCACATTCCTTAAAGCACACAGGTGTTCACTAGATGCTGTTACTTGAATATTCTTAAAGACATTTAGTATTCGGCAGAGACTACTGGAAACATACAAACGTTACAGATTTAAAATATATATTTATATATATATCTGGCTGCATGGAGTCTTAGTTGCAACATGCAGGCTCTCTTTGTTGCCACCCTCCAGCTTCTCTCTAGTTATAGCAAGTGGGCTTAGTTGCCCTGTAGCATGCAGGATTTCAGTTTCCCAACCAGGGATCAAACCCACATCCCCTGCACTGGCAGATTCTTACCCACTGGACCCCAAGGGAAGTTCCTATAGACTTTTTGAGAGCCATGAAAGAAACATGCACAACAGGGACAGAAAGTGTATGGGTTTGAATTTCATATAATTTTCATGTCAGGATTTATCATTCATCTCTTAAGATTTTTTTCTGAACTACTGAAGAAGGTAAAAATCATTGCTAGCTCATGGGCCATACAAAAACAGCTGGCAAACTGGATTTAGCCTGTGGTCCACGGCTCGCTGGGCTCTCGTCTAGATTATGCAGGAGGCAACAGGAACCACTAGAGGCTGAACTAGGAAAAAGAGAAGAGCTATGTGCATTCAGACAGCATTGGTAGCAGGGTGGACGGTGGCTGGCAGTCCAGGTGGAGAGCTGTGAGGTGCTCCTGAGCCAGGCCAGTGGCAGGACAGCAGCCTGGATACAGAGACCAAGGAGGTGGACTCGACAGGCCTCAGCCACAGTGAACAGCAGCGCCCAGTTTCCCAGGGACACACCCCTTGCCTAGTCTCAGTTAATACAGTTTAGTGGGGCACTGCTATGACCCAGGCCTCAACCAGCCACTGAATCCTGTCCCCTGGGCTACAGTGCTGGTGATCCAATTAAGGCCAAGAAAACGGCATTGAATCTTCTGAGCAAGAGGACTTGTTTTTCCTTATTGGCCTTGAATATGTCAGGACTGAGGTCTAGAACTGCTGCTGCTGTTGCCATCTTGGAACCACAGGCTGGAGCTATTGGAGGAAAGAGCTTGTGTGGAGAAGCCTGGGGCAGAGATCCATCAACAGAGAAGGAAACCTGGTCCTGGGGAGGATGTCATCTGAGCCCCAGAGCAAGCTCGCTTCAGCCTGTCCTGCCCAACTCTTCATTTATATAAGCCAATAAAATCCCTTTCTGTTCATGTCGGATGCAGCTGGACTTTCTGTCACTTGCAAGGAAAAGAATCTTGCCTGACAGAAATGAATCGCCTGTGGGGGGTGAGCAAATGGAGCCTCTGCTGCTGATTCCCAGGTGAAGCAGCTGGGTGGGTGGAAGTGCCCAGCAGACAGGATATGCAGACAGGATATTCAGGAGCAAGAGAAAGTCTGCAGCCAGGGCCTGCTGGGAGTCTCCTCTGCAATACAGAGATGGCTGGTTGCATCCTAATAACCAGCCTCCTCCCTCCCCTCCTTCTCCATTCCACTGCCTAGAATGGAAGCGGATCTCTGGATTCTAGTTGTCTCCTTGCCACAAAGCTGAGGGACACTTGGTAGAGGTGAGGAGGCAGAAAGAGGAAAAGAGTCTGGGGTACCAGACACTCTGTGAAGTCACCATAACCAGCCTGCACTGCCTTCCTCCAGGCTTCACTGACATGCCAGGAAAATAAACAACTCCCCCCACCCCAGTAAAACCACTGTTATTTGAGGAGTTCCGTTTCAAGCAGCTGAATCTAAGCCTAACATGGACTTTTCTTTCTGTCACTGTGACTGGAGCCACAGTGAAATTTATTTAATCACTGTCCAGGTTATAGAGGGTTTTCCATATACAACTGGCTTCCCAGGTGGATCAGTGGCAAAGAATCCACCTGCCAATGCAGGAAATGGAGGAGACACAGGTTCTATCCCTGGGTCAGGAAGATCCCCTTGGGGGAAGAAATGGCAACTCACTCCAGTATTCTTGCCTGGAAAACTCCATGGACAGAGGAGCCTGGTGGGCTACAGTCCATCGGGTTGTAAAAGAGTTGAACATGACTGAGTACACAGCACCATTATCCCTTGGCATCTGCTGAGAATTAGTTCCAGGACCTTCCCAGATACCAAAATCTGTAAATGCTCAAGTCCCTTATGTAAGATGATAAAGTACAGGAATTCCCTTGGGGTCCAGCGGTTAGGACTTGATGCTTTCAGTGTTGGGGCCCGGGTTTGATCCCTGGTCCAGAACTGAGATTCCACAAGCCATGCACAGAGTGGCCAAAAAAAAAAAAAAAAAGTGGAGTATTTGCACATAACCTATGCACAGCCGTCTGTACACTTTAAATCATCTCTAAATTGCTTATGATTCCTAACACAATGTAAATGTAATGGGCATTTGCTGGCATGTGGCAAACTCAACTTTTGGATTTTGGAACTTTCTGGAGTTTTTGTTTTTTTTTTTTCAAAACATTTTCAGTCTGAGGTTGGTTGGACTCATGGAGGCGAAACCCGCAGATAGGGCCGACTATATCCACACATTTTCTTTACACTCCTTTCCAGATTCAATTATTAATGTTAGCAGAAACTATCTATCTGTATTATTATTGCTTTACGTTTGCATAGTCTTTTATAGCACGGTGTATATAGTCACACCTATCATACATTTTAATGCTTGTTCTAACCTTTTGTGAGGCAGGTTTAATTACCACCAGCCCTTCAAGGACACAAGCACTTCCTATACACATTTGTATTCTTTAGCTCCAAGCACATAGCCGGGTACATGCCAGCGCATTGGTAAATCTTTCCAGAGTGGTTGGTTTGTCTTGAGGAAGCTGTGTGACTTGCCCAAGGTCATGGAGTCAGTGTAGGGCTGAGATTTGCAAGCCTATCATCTCATACTGAATATAGCCTCTTTAAAAATAACATTAATGTGAATTATGCAGCAGCCTCTAACTCAAATTTCTAAAAGTACTTTATAGTCTCTAATTAATTTTCCAGTTATATCTTTGGTTTCTTTTAAAATATTTATTATTAAACACTTAAATGATGGAAGATAAAATGGAGATGTCTGCATGGCTTTCTCTGTGCTCCCCTTCCCCCATGATGGGCATTAATACTCCTGTATAACTGTCTCCTTTCAATTCTAGGTGACAGAGGGACTGAATGGCTTCACCCCAGTGCCTAGCTCAATGTGAGCCTTTTAGTGGCCACTCAGGAAAATGAGCTGAATACAGGAATGAATAAACAAAAACAAATTTATATCATCAATCTAAATTTCCTTGCAGTTATTTTCATTATACTTTCCTATTTATCAATAATGTTTTTTGTTCTTTTTTTCATTAAAAAATGTTGCACCTCCACACGTATCAGTTCACTGTACAGTTAACGGTTTGATCACCAAGTACTTTTTCTTTCTATTTTACAGAAACTACAAAAGGGAAGCTGCCTTGGCTAAAGCTAGAAAGCAACACGACCAGTGTGGGCTCCCCAGGTCTCCGATTAGTTCATCCCCTGCTGCCGCAACCTGCCTGACACCCTTACTAGTCTGTCTGTCGGCCACTTCACACCTGGACACGTGCCAAGTCCCTTCTGGGTCACCTGAAAGAGGTAGAAACGCCTGGGCACCAGACAGGTCACTTCGGGATGCCCAGCCATGAAGCGGGCCACTTTTAAATGGCAGCGCTTTAGTTTGAGACATTTTTTGTGCAGCTGCTGGCATTAGCAGGGGAGCCGAGCGGAGGGACATCAGGGTGGCCAGAAACACGGCACTAAGCCTCTGAGTGACCTGGTAGCACCTTGCCCGTGATCCTGTCACCACGTATCTGATGGTGCAGGGAAGAGATTTCTGGAAGCTGCCATGCCAAGTCAGGCTTTCTCCCCAAAAAAGAATTCAGAAGGCACCCGGGGCTTCTCATCATTTTCTAGATGGGTGTGCTTCATACATTACTCAATATTTACCCATGCTAGAGCAATTGTATCCTTTCACATCTATCACGTTGGCCAAGTGCCATCAAACGTAGCAACCTACGAAAGAACCACATCTACTCCATTGTACACTGTCATCATCCTGCTTCGATTAATGCTATCCCCTTAGAGTTCCACGGTACGTTTTCTCAAAGGGTCCAAAGGTCTCCAAAAGAGAGATGAAATTCTCAGCCCTGCTTGTAAGATAAAACACCGGAGATACAGAAGAGAAAGATTTACTCTGGGTTGCCACCAACTCAACGTGACATTTCATACTATGTTTGCTGAACCCCATCCACTCCCCTCATCACCTCTCCTCACGCAGTCCTACCCTAGAAGGAGCAGAGACGTTTCTCAGCCAGGGGTGTCC
>SJYX01017268.1:328474-481412 GCA_006410675.1 Oreotragus oreotragus | reverse complement strand
AAAAAAAATCTTTGTCTAGTGCCTTAATTATACTTTATACTTCCTTCTTCTGGATTGTGAAATAAAGTAATTTTGCATATTTTCATTGTTTCCTCCTTCCTGTCAAATGACAAGATGACCATTCAAAAGCATCAACATTTCCTCTGTTTCCACCATCTTTCCACTTTTTTTTCTTAATAACTTTCATACTAACTTTCTCACCATCAAAGTTGTATGAATAGTTTATTATTTCTTAAATGATGGGCTCTGGAAAGTGAGATCACCAAGTGTATTGAAGATTATATATTAAAAGGGTCAAATCCACACTCAGTGACAACCCAAGACAGTATGGGATGGTTTTAGGACAAAGAATTTGTGGCAATTTGGAAATACTTCTTGACATCCTTCCTGGCTGAGGTTGTGCTGCATTAGATTAGTGTTGCTGAAACAATGACCTATGGATATTCAGAAATTCCATCCCAACATGAATAAGTGAGGATACTCACATGACTTCCCTGAATACAAGTGACAACACACTGAACTCTACACTTTGGAAAACAGGAGCTAAGGTCTACATAGAAGTACTAATACTACACTGGGATTTTATTTCTCTTGAAAAACTGAATGAGAAATCAGTTCTTGCAAACTGGCTTCATAAAGGGATCTTGGCACATTGCCATTATCTCTTCCAACTTTAGAGTTCAATGAATTGTTCCCAATATGCCAGCGTGAGGACATTTCAGGCTTCCTTTCTCTAATCATTTATTTTCTTGGATGTTGGAAGAAAACTGAATTTTTCACATCCATGAAAACAATTTAATTTTACAATTCCTGGGTCCCAAGTGTTGAATTACCTGGTCAAATACTTTTTATTTCTCTGTGGGCCAAAGAGAATATGTAACTAATATTTACATCTTAATTTAACTAGACTACACCTGAGGGAAAAAGTTTCTTCCATATGAATCCAGAACATTCTTCTTCCAGATTCCAGGATATTATGGTCGACACCTGCTAGATACATTTTCATGTGGTCCTTCAGTCATTTTCCTCCTGTTCCTCTTCTTCCTCTTAATCAGAGCTAAAATTAATAAACTCTTACTTTGCTCCAGGTTTTTCCCCAAGCATTTTCATATGTTGAGGTGTCACCATCAATCTAGTTTTCAAACTCCTTTCACATTTTACCACTTGTCAAAACCAGGGGTCCATTTCAGAATCACACGCTGCAATGGGTTATCATGTCTTTCTATATGCCTTCAGACTGAAATAGTTCTTTATTCTTTCATTGACTGACATATCTTTGATGTTTTTGAAAGTTATCATCAATTACTTTGTAGACTGTGCCTCCATAAGGGGCACAGTCTCATGTGTAAATGACATGTATGCATCTACAGGATGAAGACCACAATGCTTCTCACTGCATTCTATCAGGCAACAATTTTGATTTATGTCATCGATAATGATATTCAGTTTGACCACTTGGTTAAAGTGGCATCTGCCAAGTTTTCCTACTGAAAGGCTACTCATTTTCCCCTTTGTCTTTAGTAAGCATTCTGTGGGGAGGTATTTATTGGAAAGTATCTAAATGTCTCATCAAATGTTCATCTTATTCAATTTTCATCTTTACTGAGATCACTACGGATTTATGGCTTTATATTTAATAGGATGTAATACATTTTGTCATTTATTTTCATGCTCTGATTATTTCCAATTTGGCCTATGTTAGCCTCTTCAAGGTGACTTCTAGGCCCTTCTGACATAACCCCATTATTCTCTGAATAATTTCATACCTTCTAGGACTAAATACTCCAGGCTTATATTGCACCTCCTCTACTCAAACCCGGAAATTAGCCATTTTTCAAAGGAGTTCTCTTCTCTGTTAGTGAACTCTGGTCATTAGAAGCCAAGATATAGGTGCTAAGAATGCTCATTGCTACTGCAGTGTCTCGTTTCCAGCCCCCTTCAGTGGATAGAGGTAGGGACATATACATAGATCTATGCACATTTACATCTCCATGTATTACTATATCTATCTATCTATATGAACTTTAAACAATCATGACTTCACACCAATACCTTCAATTCCGATATGTTCTTTTTCACATTTTAACTTTTCTGACAGTGAGAAACCACTTCCATCATGTTCAATCAGCTCAGTTCAGTCGCTCATTCGTGTCTGACTATTTGAGACCCCCTGGACTGCATCATGCCAGGCCTCCCTGTCCATCACCAATTCCCGGAGCTTGCTTAAACTCTTGTCCATCAAGTCGGTGATCCCATCCAACCATCTCATCCTCTGTTGTCTCCTTCTCCTCCTGCTTTCAATCTTTCCCAGCATCAGGGTCTTTTCAAATGAGTCAGTTCTTCGCATCAGATGGCCAAAGTACTGGAGTTTCAGCTTCAGCATCAGTCCTTCCAATGAATATTCAGGACTGATTTCCTTTAGGATTGACTGGTTCGATCTCCTTGCAGTCCAAGGGACTCTCAAGAGTCTTTTTCAACACCACCATTTAAAATCATCAATTTTTCAGCACTCAGCTTTCTTTGTGGTCCAACTCTCACATCCATACCTAACTACTGGAAAAACCGTAGCTTTGACTAGATGGACTTTTATCAGCAAAGTAGTATCTCTGCTTTTTAATATGCTGTCAAGGTTTGTCATAGCTTTTCATCCATGAAGCAGCAGCTTTTAATTTCATGGCTGCAGTCACCATCTGCAGTAATTTTGGAGCCCAAGAAAATAAAGTCTCTCACTGTTTCCATTGTTTCCCATTTATGTGCAATAAAGTGATGGGACCAGATGCCATATATATATATTGATTACCTTCAATATATCTGCCTATTTGATCAGCCCACCATATATGACCAGCCTCTCATCCTCACCTCTCTCCCCTTCCCCATGCAGATGCCTTCTTCACTCCACTCGGATCTCACACCCTGTGCCAGACCATTTTCTGCATGGATGCTCTCCTACCTTGCATGGGTTTTGAAACCCCAGGTGACTGCCCCTTCACAGACATATTCTCTCACTCCCTTTGATTTCTGATTCCACAAGACAAGCTACTCCCTGCCATACCGTAGTGGCTTGAAGGGTGGCCCACCAAAAAAAAAAAAAATATATATATATATATATATATATATATATGAACACTGCAAATCTCAGGATATGACATTTTGAATAAGGGTCTTTGCAAATGTAACTTAGGTAGAGATTTCAAGATGAGGTCACTCTGGATGAGGGAGGGCCTTAAGCCCCAAAACGAGCATCTTTATAAGAGACAGAAAAAGAAATGACAGAGACACACACAGGAGAGGAGGGCCACGTGAAGACAGAGGCAGATGTTAGAGGGATGGATTAACAAGCCAAGGCATGTCAGGGGTATGCTGAGAGCCAGCAGAAGCAAGGAGATTATTTGGCACAGTTTCTCACTCGGTGCCTCCAGAAAGAAACCACCCTGCTGATACCTTGATTTTGACCTTCCCGTCCTCCAGAACTGTAAAAGAATGCATTTCTGATGTATTAAGCCACCAAGTTTATGGTAATTTGTAACAGCAGCCGTGGTTAAACTAATACAAACTTTGGTACCAAGAATTAGGACTTGGATGTAGCCATCTGGGGTCTACGTGTCAACCCACTACACACATGATTATCTTCCTCCCCCTGCCTGGTCTCTAAAACTGAGTAACAGGCTCTCTCTAAACATGAACATCCTCATCACCCTGACCAGGATCCAACATCCCTGCCAGGCTTCCCTCTTGTCTATGCCTACTCACCCCCTTAGGTCTGACATCCTGCTCTAACGCATCATGGCGCCCCTTCCTCTGTGCTGAGGGACACCTATCTTGCTCTGCCCCACAACATGGCCTTAGGGACAAATTTCAGAGATAAAGGAAGAGGAGAGAACTTCACTAACATCTCTCTTTAAGGTAAATGGATTTTGGGGATAAAAAGTGAGTACTGCTTACTTTTGTGCCCTTCCTTAGAAGACAAAATACAAGCACTTGCAAAAATAAAGTGAAAGGCATCAAAATGATGCCCATTTGCTGATGTGAGGAAAATACACATAATGTTCTTGGCAGAGACAGATAGAAATTCTTTTATAAAATAGTTATCTTATTTTCAACATAATCATTCTTCATTTGATCTAAGTAAATATGACATTTTAAAACAATGAATGCACTCATAAGTCCCATGTACTGAATTGAGTGCAGTTTTCACAGATAAATTACTTCATCAAGATTTAAAAAAAAAAAAGAAAGACAAAGTGGCTGAAGATATTTTCTCTCCTTTAAGCTACTGGGATTTTTTTTGTTTTGTTTTGTTTCTGTCTCTTATACACATCTAGATGTGTATAAGAGACAGNCTAAGTAAATATGACATTTTAAAACAATGAATGCACTCATAAGTCCCATGTACTGAATTGAGTGCAGTTTTCACAGATAAATTACCTCATCAAGATTTAAAAAAAAAAAAGAAAGACAAAGTGGCTGAAGATGTTTTCTCTCCTTTAAGCTACTGGGATTTTTTTTGTTTTGTTTTCTTTTGGCAACTTCAACAGAAAGTCCAAGATACAGTGGTGATATACCAACAGGATAAAACACAAGGTTGTTACAAAACCATAAATAAAGTATGGCCATCACAGGAGATCTTAGGTTTATGTTTATAATCTCAAACAATGAAGTCCTTAATTAAAATACATTTATAAGTTCAGGTTACTAAAAGGCCATTCTGAAAGTCCAGAAACGAGGAAGAAAATGGAAAATAGACCTTGTTTCCTTCTCATTGTTTCCAACAGAACACTTTAGGAAAGCTTTGAGTTTTAGCTGAAACACAGAGAGAAGAAAAAAAACTTTGAAACTATTTCCTGAAGTTTATTTTTTAAAAGCTCCGTCTGTTCTTCTTTACATCTGTTGTGATTGGCATTCCTGCAGATAAGTCAGCATCCAGTGCAGGAGGAGAGCAAGGCTTATTGGTCCTTCTTGTTATGTAGCCCTGAACTACATAGGAAATTTTATTGCACATTTGCTGCCTCCAATTTCCCCAGATTGTTTAACAATTCTCTGCTTCTGCAACATAAAAGACAGGCCAGAAACCTGAGGCCGCATTTTTCAGCTCCAGATCGAACATGACATTACACACTGACAGCGTCTGACAATTTGGCTTGTTCTCTGAAAGCGATCAGACTGCACAGTGACCAGGACGCAGAGAAAAAAAAGAAAAGTCTTTTGTGAAGCCAAATTTGTAAAAATGTAATTCCCATTATTCGCTGGCAAGTTGTAATTACAATTAGTGATGATTAATATTAATGAAAATGATTTGTAAGGATGCAAGAGGGACATAACTCGTTGGGGAATAACTCAATAACGTACACTCTGTTCCATTATGTTACAGAGAAAAGATCTGGGATGTGAAATCACGCCTCACCAGCCTACTTGGACTTACCAGCTTGGCACTTCTTGCCAGTTCTGTAGTGCTAAAGAAAATGTAAGACTGCGATTGTCAATATAATCATTTCTCAAGTGGATCTATTCAACTCTCATCAGAAAGAAAAGACAAAATGAGAGAAGAACATTTTTCTGTTTGAAGTGCATTTAATACCTTGGGAGACATAATGATACTGGAGCCTTAAAATCTATAATGTTGCCTGCAGTGTTTGACAATATGAACATTAGCCTGTAGAACAAATTACAGTTAAAAGCCTGCATATTTGGTTGTCCTGCAACCAGAAGCTCCTCTTTACAAGCAATTTCAAGATGGTAAAAATCGATACTCATGATGAGGACTGGTTGCAAGGTCCTGTTACATTCACAAACAAAAGTTACATTTTGCCAGGCAATTTTACTGTTTACCTCTCATGCTCTAGAGTTTTGAAAACCGGCACTATTATAAAATTTAAGTATTATAAACAGAGTCCACCATATTATAGTATACATTATTTTAAATTTTACCTTAACATATCACATAATATACATTATAGAGGTATAAATATTATACCTGTTTTATAATATTTTATAACATGGATTACTGCAACATAAAATTCAGTTTATATATTTAATATTTACTCATTCTTTCAAACTTCCTTTTTTTTGTTTTTGATGATAAACATCTAATTCAACCCTCTCATCTTTAGTCTCATATTTTCAACAAACTGATGACCACCTTTTTAAGAGGTACCAGTATTTCTTCAGGTGAAACTGTAGTATACTTTGTATGCACTATATATTTTATTATTAATTTTAACAACTTAAATTACAGTAGCTGTATACTCTCTGGCAGTGACAGATTTTCTTTTCTTTGGCTCCAAAGTCACTATGGAAAGTGACTGTAGCATGAAATTAAAAGCCGCCTGCTCCTTGGAAGGAAAGCTATAAGAAACCTAGAAAGCATATTAAAAAGCAGAGACGTTACTTTGCCAACAAATGCCCGTGCAGTCAAAGCTATGGTGTTTCCAGTAATCATGTACAGATGTGAAAGTTGAACCATGAGAAGGCTGAGTGTCAAAGAACGGATGCTTTCGAATTGTGGTGCTGGAGAAGACCCCTTGGACTGTGAAGGAGATCAAACCAGTAAATCCTAAAGGAAATCAACCCTGAATATTCATTGGAAGGACTGATGCTGAAGCTGAAGCTCCAATACTTTGGCCAACTGATGTGAAGAGTCATTCGAAAAAAGACCCTGATGCCAGGAAAGACTGAGAGCAAAAGAAGAAGGGGACGGGAGAGGATGAGATGGTTAGATAGCATCACCAACTCAGTGGACCTGAATTTCAACAAACTCCTGGACATAGTGGAGGACAGGGGAGCCTGGCATGCCACAGTCCATGGGGCCCCAAAGACTCAGATACAATTTACCAACTGAAAAACAACATACTCTCTGGCTACTGCAAATCATCCAGTCATTCTCTTGATGCTTCTCTTTTTGCATTTCAGAGCTGCTCTAATATGATAACTACTAGCTATATGAACTGAAGTGAAGTGAAGTGGCTCAGTCGTGTCCATCTCTTTGCGACCCCGTGGACTATAGCCCACCAGGTTTCTCCGTCCATGGGATTCTCCAGGCAAGAATACTGGAGTGGGTTACCATTTCCTTCTCCAGGGGATCTTCCTGACCCAGGGATCGAACCCAGGTCTCCCACATTGGAGGCAGACGCTTTAACCTCTGAGCCACCAGGGAAGCGGTTATATGTAGCTATGTAAATTTAAGGTAAATAAAAAGCTATTTCATTAGATCCACCATCCACATTTCAAGTGCTTAGTCACGTGGCTGGCAACTACTGCATTGGACAGTAGGGAGATATTTCCATCATTGCAAAAAATTGTATTGGACAGTGATGCTCTGCTGCTGCTGCTGCTAAGTCACTTCAGTCATGTCCGACTTTGTGTGACCCCCATAGACAGCAGCCCACCCACCAGGCTCCGTCGTCCCTAGGCTAGAAAACTCTTAATTTTCAGACCTCCTTGAAAAAAAATTCAACTCCATTTTATTCAGACTGATACTCTATGCTGAAAGTTACCTGCTCAATTTTCTGAGTTTGTGTAGGATTAGTATCATTTATTTCTTATATCTTAAATAGAATTTACCAGTAAAGGCATTAAGGCCACTAATTTTCTTGGTTGGGAAGTTTTAATTTATGAATTAAGCTTCTTTTATTGACTTAGGTCTATAATTTCTTATATCTTCTTTGGGTCTGTCTTCCAACTAATTTATTTCATCCTGGTTGTCAAACATATTGACTTTTATATCTATAGGCTCTGTACTGATATGTCTCTTTCATCCCTAATATCTGCAATTTGCTTCTTTTTTATTTTATTCATTAATCTAGGTACAGGTTAATCAGTTTTATTTACCCACAAAAGAGCCAACTATTGTTTTAATTAATTTTATACATTTTTCACTTTATTTCATTGATTAAAATTTTTCTTTTTAATTTCTCTTTTCCCCCTTGCTACCAGAGAAGGCAATGGCACCCCACTCCAGTACTCTTGCCTGGAAAATCCCATGGATGGAGGAGCCTGGTGGGCTGCAGTCCATGGGGTCGCAAACAGTCGGACAGACTGGGCGACTTCACTTTCACTTTTCTCTTTCATGCATTGGAGAAGGAAATGGCAACCCACTCCAGTGTTCTTGCCTAGAGAATCCCAGGGATGGGGGAGCCTGGTGGGGTGCCGTCTACGGGGTCGCACAGAGTCGGACACTACTGAAGCGACTTAGCAACAGCAGCAGCAACCAGAGGTTTAATTTGCTCTCTACTCTCTACCATTTTATAGTGGGAACATAAATCATTGCTTAGAACTTATTTTCCAATTAAGTGAAAATACTTTTCTCCCTTTACTTGCACAAATTTGACAGCAAATGTGTTTTTCACTCACATTGAGCAATTCTCCAACTCTCAAAACACCAACTCAGTGTTCACAAATTCAATTATGATACTACCTGGAGTCAGCACAAACCCCAAAGGTTAATGACTCAGTTCCACTAGGCTGCCACCCCTCACTTCAGACACAAATCAATTCCCAGGTTATGACCTGTACTTATATACTTTTGACCAACCAACTAAAAACTGGGGGTTCCCACAAACTCTCCCTCAAGTTCAATAATTTGCCAGACTGGCTCACAGAACTCAGGAAAGGACTTAACGTACTGTTACTAGTTTATTAAAAAGGCTACAACTTAGAAACTGCCAAATGGATAGATCTGTAGGATAAGATATGGTGATGGAATGGGTGCATGGAGTTTCCATGCCCTGGGGGTGTGCAACCCTCTCGGAACCTTGATGTGCTCACCAACCTGGATGATTTCCAAACCATGTCATTCAGGGTCTTTATGGAGGTTTCACAATTTGCCAGTTTGATGAAACCACTGGCTGCTGGTAATTAAGTTAATCTCTAGCCGTTGGCCCCTCTCTGGAGATCTGTGAGTGGGAAGTTCCAACCCTCTAGTCACCTGGTTGGTTCCTCCAGCAATCAGCCACCTCCCGGGGCTATCTAGAGACCTTGGCCAATAATCATCTCATTGGCATACAAAGAAACATTTTCACTACTCCAAAGATGCCCTGGATCTTAGATGTTCTTTCGTCAGGAAGTGGGGACTAACACTGAATATTATAACAAAAAAAGTCTTCTATCACCCTACATTTCAGGAAATTACAAGGAGCTATATGCCAGGAACTAGAGGCAGAAACCAAATATATTCTGTAGATATACATCAAAATAAAAACAAATATGTATAAATACATATATAGACACACACACCACTGACAATCCTTAACAACATGGGTTTGAACTGCATGTATCCACTTATACACAGATTTTTTTCCCAATAGATACATACTCCAGCACTACATAATCACAAGTTGGTTGAATCTGAAGATGCAGAACAGCACATACAGAGGGCTAACTGTTAAGTTATACTCAAGACTCTCCACTAGGAGGAGGGTTGGTGCTCCAACCCTGAGTTGTTCAAGGGTCAACTACGTATAAATATATCCAGATTTATGGCCCAGTATATCATTTTGGAGAACATATTACATACATTTGAGTAGATATACAATCGATAATTATTGGGCATTATACTCTATAATAATCATCTATGTCAAAGCTGTTGCTATGTGGATTAGCTCTTCATTTTTTTTTGCTAATACTTTGTACACCAGTAATATCATTTGCTAAAACAATGGTGTTAAAATCTCCAGCTTGGTGGAATTATATATTTATCCCTTTAACACAAATTAATTTTATATTAACAGAATTAAAAGACAAAATATATTTTGAAGCTCTCTTATTAAATGCATACATATTTATTATTGTTACATATTCTTGATAAAATGATCTATATACCATAAGGAAATGTTTCTACCTCTGGCAATATTTTGTTCTGGCAAAGAGATTTTTTCCTCTTTCCTGTTTGTCAGATACATTTTCCCTCTATTTACTTCAACCTAACTATCCTGATTCAGAGAAGGCAATGGCACCCCACTCCAGTACTTTTGTCTGAAAAATCCCATGGATGGAGGAGGCTGCAGTCCATGGGGTCACTGAGAGTTGGACACGACTAAGCGACTTCACTTTCACTTTTCACTTTCATGCATTGGAGAAGGAAATGGCAGCCCACTCCAGTGTTCTTGCCTGGAGAATCCCAGGGATGGGGGAGCCTGGTAGGCTGCCGTCTATGGGGTCGCACAGAGTCAGACACGACTAAAGCAACTTAGCAGCAGCAGCAGCAACTATCCTGATTGGAAACCCACTCCAGTGTTCTTGCCTGGAGAATCCCAGGGACAGGGGAGCCTGGTGGGCTGCCATCTATGAGGTTGCACAGGGTTGGACACAACTAAAGCGACTTAGCAGCAGCAACTATCCTGATATTTGAACTAAGAGCATCTTTTGCATATATTTCTGCTATTTCAAGTACATGACTATGTAAGCAGCATATAATTTCATCTGGCTTTTCATTTAATCTATTTTGCTAATTTCCTCATTTTAATTAGAATAGTGAACCCAATAATACTTAATTTTTTATATGGCTGGGTTTATTCTTAATCCTATTTTTAAATTTTATCTTACCTTTCTTTTCTTTTTTGGATTACTTGAGTATTTTTTTTGGAAGTCTATTTTACTTTCTGTAGGCATACACATAAATTTGAAGCATCGAGAAAATTATGTGTGTGTGTGTGTGTGTATGTTTTCCAACCACAAGTGACTTTGGTCTTCAGTGAAGTGAAGTGAAGTGAAGTTGTTCAGTCGTGTCCGCCTCTTTGCAACCCCATGGACTGTAGCCTATCAGGCTCCTCCGTTAATCTGTGCATCTTTGGTTACAACTGAGGTGGAAGGGTTGCTACTGGTAGGTAGAGGCCAGGGATGCAACAAATACCTATTTGGCCAAAAATGTCAATACTACCAAAGTTAAGATACTACCAAAGTTAAGAAACCTTAAATTTCCAGTCATCTTCTAGTTAGTTAACATTGTACTATTTAACAAAAGAGAAACTTTGTACTATTTTACAAAATAAAAACCTTGCATCTGTATAGAACCTGGTTTTACCATCAACCCTCCTTTTCCTTTATTCTGTAGTTGTTACATATATTTACATAGGTTATAAACACAATAAATGCAATTTATAATTTCCTTTAAACAACAAAAGAATTATTTTTAAAAAGTGAAACATAATCATTTTTTAATTTACAAGGTTACTTATCATTTTTAATATTTTTCATTCCTTTACCAAGTAAATTTTCCTCCTGGTATTAATTCCCTTCAGACTGAAAATTATTTATTTATTTATTTATTTTTGTGCTGTAAGTTTGATGACAAGCAACACTGGTACCTTTTATCTAAAAAAATATTGTTATTTTGCCCTAATTGTTAAAGATTATTGTTGGTGGGTATAGAATTCTAGGTTGACAGTTTTTGTTTTTTCCCTTCAGCAATATAAACATGCTGTTCTGCAGTCTTCTGGCCCCAGTGTCTCTAAACTCAGCTTCTACCATCAAATTTGGGAAAATATTGACTGTCATTTCTTTAAATACTTTCTTCTACTCCATTGTTTTTCTCGTCTATTTCTGGAGCTTCAAATATACATAAATTAAACTATTCAATATTATCTAACAGATCTCTGAAATTCTGTTCAGTTTTATGTCAGTCTGTTGTTTCTGACCTTTACATTAAATAGTTACTGTTAATCTACCTTGACATTCCCTTAGTTTTTCCTCTGTCAACTCTATTTGACTATAAGTCCATCAGGAGTATCTTTTTTTTCCAGATATTGTATTTTTCAATTCTAGAATCTCCATTAATTCTTTATCCTATTTTTCTGCAGAGATTTTTCTATTTATATAATCACTTTGAATATATTGTATTTACTCCATACTAGATGGTCATAATGGCTGTTTTAAATATCGTCTGTTACTTCCAGCATCTGTGCCATCTTGGTCTTGAGTTACTGATCTTTTCCAGTGACACTACTACTTCACTGTTCTCGTTTTTTGCATGTCATGTAATTTTGGGGTGTATCCTTGACATTATAAATGCTAAGATGTAGACTCTGGATTTTGTTATTTTTCTCCTATGAGTGTTGTTTCTTTTGTTTTAGCATACCAGTCTTTTGCCTCAACTTGGAAAAGCAAATGTTTACTTTTAGAAGAAAACTATGCCCTGATTCAAATATTCTGTCTTTTAGCTGAAATGTTTTGAATCTGTTCAGTATATGTGTAAATCAGGTAAGCCAGCTGTGTGGAAGGACAGAATGTGGGAGTCTGGCTTATAGCTCTTTCACTTCTAAGATTTCCCTTATGTCTCTGGCTGTGGTTTCCCATGATTTAGTTTACTGGTTCTCTGCTGAAGAGGACTATAGATTTCTTCACCAGCACCCTATATACCTGCATGCCATGTCTAAAGTTTAAAAGTCATGAAAACAGCCAATGGCTCCATTCAATGCACTTCCTTCACTATGATCTCTATATTAGCCTTTCCTTTCTACATTGGACTTCCTTGGTGGCTGAGATAGTAAAGTGTCTGCCTACAATGTGGGAGACCCAGGTTCAAACCCTAGGTGGGGAAGATCTCCTGGAGAAGGAAATGGCAACCCATTCCGGTATTCTTGCCTGGAAAATTCCATGGACGGAGGAGCCTGGTAGGCCACAGTCCAGGGACTCGCAAATAGTCAGACACGACTGAGCGACTTCAATGCTTCTTCCTCTTTACTTTACTCTAGTGCCCTCAAGCAGCTGCTTTTTGTTTCATGAAAGTAAAGGAAAGTGAAGTCGCTCAGTCGTGTCCGACCCTTTGCGACCCCATGGACTGTAGCCTACCAGGCTCTTCCCTCCATGGGATTCTCCTGGCAAGAGTACCGGAGTGGGTTGCCATTTCCTTCTCCAGGGGATCTTCCTGACCCAGGGGTTGAACCTGGGTCTCCTGCATTCCAGGCAGACGCTTTAACCTCTGAGCCACCAGGGAAGCCCTGGTGTTTTGTTGTTGTTGTTGTTTTGTTTTATATCCAGAGCTTATAGCTTTTTTCCTGGTAGCGGTATTGATCAGTATAGGACCTTTCTTTGTTATTATATAAAGCAAAAGCCTCCTTTCCTTTTCCTTTGATGCTTATTTTCAATTTCATGAGGCTCTGACCTTGAGAGTTACTATTAGTTTGTCCAAGAAAGCATTTCTTCCTTTTCGTCAACAAACAAGATGTCCCTTCAGTGTTTTCAAAGAGTATTTGGTTCTTCTCAGTTATTTCCACACTTGTTTGTATATGAGCAAATAACTTTCCCAGAGGACTGAGAGCTCTGGATAGGTCTTGCTGCATTTTGTTCTCCCATTTAAGACTCAAGAGGATTTAGAAAATTAAAAGATTTTATACTTTAGTAGGTGGGAGAGGGGTTCATGTTTGGGAGCTCATGTACACCCGTGGCGGATTCATGTCAATGTATGCCAAAACCAATACAGTACAGTAGAGTAAAATAAAGTAAAAATAAAAATTAAAAAAAAAAGCAACAACTTTTTATCAGCAATAATCAACTAAAAATAAGATTTGAAAAACTGATCCTATTTTCAAAGATAACAAATATTATTTTATGTCAATAAATAGATATTAAAGATATAAAAAAAATAACAGTAGCTTCAAGAAAGTGTATTTCTTTGGTAACATGGAAACAGCGCATGCTAAGTCATTCAGTTGTGTCTGACTCTTGCAACCCCACGGACTGTAGCCCACTGGGCTCCTCTGTTTATAGGGTTTTCCAGGCAAGAATACAAGATTATGTAGCTATTCCCTTTTCCAGGGGCTCTTCCAGACCCAGGGATCGAACCTGGGTCCCCTGCATTGCAGGCGGATTTTTTACCATCTGAGCCAGACCGTAAAACAAGAGATGTGTGCCCCAAGCCTAGCACCATCAAATGACTTACATGTCTACTCCTCTGTTTCCTGATCACTAGAAATGTCTCAGTTCAGTTCAGTCGCTCAGTTGTGCCCAAACTCTTTGCAACCCCATGGACTGCAGCACACCAGGCTTCCCTGTCCATCAACAACTGTGGGAGCTTGCTCAAACTCATGTCCATCGAGTTGGTGATACAATCCAACCATCTCATCTTCTGCCATCCCTTTCTCGTCCTGTCTTCAATCTTTCCCAGCATCATGGCCTTTTCTAGGAAGTCAGTTCTTCACATAGGGTGGCCAAAGTATTGGAGTTTCAGCTTCAGCATCAGTCCTTCCAATGAATATTCAGGACTGATTTCCTTTACGATGGACTGGTTGGATCTCCTTGCAGTCCAAGGGACTCTCAAGAGTCTTCTCCAACACCACAGTTCAAAAACATCAATTCTTCAGCACTCAGCTTGTCTAGTTCATCTCTGTAAGACTGCAGTGATCTTTTAATTGCATAGGAAAAAGCCTCTACTATGTGCTAAATCTAAGTATCACAATGTTAAATGAATAGTCATTCTTCCCCAGTTTAAACCAACACTGAAATATACTGAATGTTAACATAATCAGTGTTCTGTGCTTTCACTCTCAAAACTTAAATTCAATACTATTTTCAAAAGGCTTGTTTATGATGGTGGTGGTTACCCCACAAGTTTACAGTTGTTATTGCTCAAATGTTTTGTTATTACTGGCAAACTTGTAATAACCCTTTTATGATCCTTTAGGGTATCTATTCCATCTATTCTATTCCAACTTCTATAATTTCCCTATTATCAGGAATCCTATGGGTAATTAAGTCTTTTCTGGCACTGCAAGAACCTCAGGCTAAATCTACTTGAAGCCAACAAGCTGCATTATAAAAGAAGCACCCTTTAAAAGTCAAGACATCTGGTACTGTGGAGATTAGAATCAATTGATTTCAATCAGTTGATTATGAAATGGTAGCTACTCACATTCATCTCTGCACTTAAGAACATTCTAAGTAAGTTAATCAGCACTAAAATACAAATGTAGACTCACAGCTAACAAATTTGAAAAAGAATTCATGACCTCAACTGTGAGAAGCTTGCTCCTCTCAAGCATTTCAGAGTCATCTATCCATTCCAAGCTCCCAAGTGCACATCTAGCGCCCTTCTTAAGGTCTGGTAGTCAAAGGAATTCAAAGACCAAAAGAGAGATTTTCCACGTGAAAAGTAAGAAAGCCATAGCATAGTCTACTGCTGTCCAGTAGAAACAGAATGAGAGCCACACATTCATTTTAAATCTTCTAGGAGCCACATTTTAAAAAGTAAAATAAAAATAAAATAAATTTTAATAACCTATTTTTACCCCAATTTGTCCAAAATATTATCTTAATATGATATACACATTAAAATTAATGAAATACATATTTTATATTCCTCTTATTGTGCTAAGCCTTCAAATTCTAGAGTAGATTTTATCCTTACTATTCACACCAGTCCTATTCCAAGTATTCAGCAGACATAAGGAGCTAGGAGCTATCTATTAGACAGCACTGCCCATTACTTTTTTCTTGCCACATACTCATTTTTCTGTTTTCATCTAAAGTTGCCCAACTATAAACACAGATGCAAGGTAATTAACCAAAACTACTATTATGTTCCAAAGATGAAAATTAGTTACTCAAGAAAAGTTATGTTTTATGAATATACTGTGATGACAATTGAACAATATACTCATAAAATGTAATTTTTTAATGTTTCATGAGTATATTCCACCACCAAAATAGTGATACTCAGATGTGCTCTTTCTGTACAACTTTATAATAAAAAAATTAAACATGAGTACAAATGTGGTAGAATTTCAGGCCCAGAACTCTTCTTTCCCTTTAACATGAGGGAAACCACCAGGGCAGCAGTTTCTTATGGAGCAACTTCAACTCTGTCATGTCTTTACTTGGAAATAGACCTCCTCTCATTCATGACAGAGTCCATGGACCATAATGGACTAAAAAGGACGTAAGTCACAGCTTCAAAAATACAGGCTCACTTTTCTTGGGCACTGACAGACTGCTGGAGGAAGAGAATAGAGGAAACCTCGGGCACTTATCAAAGTGCTATCCTCTCACTGCACAAAACTGGTCCCTAGAGAAACAACCAGAGAAGGCAATGGCACCCCACCCCAGTACTCTTGCCTGGAAAATCCCATGGACAGAGGGGCCTGGTAGGCTGCAGTCCATGGGGTTGCTAAGAGCCAGGCACAACTGAGCGACTTCACTTTCACTTTTCACTTTCATGCATTGGAGAAGGAAATGGTAACCCACTCCAGTGTTCTTGCCTGGAGAATCCCAGGGATGGGGGAGCCTGATGGGCTGCCATCTATGGGGTTGCACAGAGTCAGACACAACTGAAGCTACTTAGCAGCAGCAGAGAAACAACGACCCAACTAACCTCATACAGTGAAGTGAACTGAAGTCGCTCAGTCTTGTCCGACTCTTTGCGACCCCATGGACTGTAGCCTATCAGGCTTCTCCATCCCTGGGATTTTCCAGGCAAGAGTGCTGGAGTGGATTGCCATTTCCTTCTCCAGGGGATCTTCCCGACCCAGGAATCGAACCTCATACAAGTTGACAGAAAATTCAGATTGGTGATCTGCGTGTCTGGCTTTGTAACTTTCTGTTCAGTGTTGAATGTCACACAATCAAGCCTACTACACATGTATTTCTACTGCACAAAGTCACAATGGTACTTCCCCACATTTTTTCTATGTAGGTTCTCAATAATACATATATTATGCATTAACAGGCACAACTGATTCTAAAATGCAAGAACCGCAGCCTAATTCTAAAGTAGAAGAACAAGGCCTACAGTATAGCAGCCTCACAGAACATATACAGCTTTCGAATTAAGGAGTAAAAACAAGTTCTGGTTCTAGCTCTGGGAAAAACTAGCTGTGTGACCTTGAGCAAATCTCTTAACATCTCCATGAGCCAATCTCCTTATGTGCAAAATGACTGGCAGTGGGAGGATTAGATTATTTCTAAGATCTCTTCCAGTTCTAAGATACTTATTCTAATTCCTGCTAGACAAATGATTATATAATAGCAACCTTTCTACGTTTGTCTTCTACTTAAAAGAAAAAGGAATGCTACCACCTGTTCTCTTTATGGATACTTCAAGGATTGGTCACATTACATCGAATATTTTATAGAGACAAAAAGTCAAATCTCAAGCAATCCCTACCATAACAACACTTTTTCTCAATAAGCAAGTCTCCTACACTAGTAAGTATCATACAAAGCAACAGCATGCTTAAAATTATCCTTTCCTTCAGAAAGTTCACTTTACTGAAACAAAAGTAGAAAATGGATGATCTATAACAAGGTTGCATGAATAGAGTTTTTTCTACATTTTGAACTAAAGATAATTGATTATAATGGAAATTTCAGCATAAAATATCTTTGTATTCTACCACTGTGTAAAACTCATTAAGTACATATACAGCACCTTCTCTGAGCCAGGCAAAATTGAACTAAATTGATATAACACTCACCCCATGAACTTCATAGTCCAGTATCTAAAAGAAATTAAAATAATGCTCCTTTAAGGATTGAGTAAATAATATAACCATGTCAACTGAGTATGAAAAATTGATCTTAAAAAGCAGTTCTATAAAAATATAGGTCTTAAATTTGTATCCTACTGTTGTACGAAAGTTGTGTCAATCTTAATTGTGTTGAATTGGTTCACAGTGCTTTTTAGGTCTACTATATCCTTCTACTTCTCTGTATATTCATTCTACTAATTTTTGAGGGTTTGATATTGAAAATCCAACTAAAGTCTTAATTTATCTACATAAAAAATGAACGTAATATATTGTAGAACTATATGTAACTTTGTTCTGTGTTCTCCAAGTCTCCTGTAAATATGTTATCATATTTTCAAAATTTTAAAAATAAAAAAGTAAATAAAAATACAGATCCTTAGCCCATGTTTGCCTTTCTACCGGTACAAGTGATTAAGGGAACAGAAGTGAGTGCACTGACTCTTAAAGTCTTGGAAACAGAGTTCAGTTCAGTTGCTCAGTTGTGTCCAACTCTCTGCAACGCCATGGACTGCAGCACACCAGGCTTCCCTGTGTTTCCTCAAAACATAAAGACTCTTAAGTATATATTTTCTGCACAGCATCACATCAGTATTTCCTCTCAAGAATTTCATAGTTGGCTATTCTTCCCATGATCTCCCAAAAGAAAGTCAGGCTCCTCTACTTTTAATTTCCAACAATTACCAACACAGAGAATCGGTAGAAAGCAGGATGCAACTGTTCATGCTCCATTTGCTGGCCCTTAGCTGATTGGGCTTTAAGTGATTAACATTTTGCTAAACGGGTCTTTCTATGCATATGTTTTGCCTAAAAAAAAACCTTGGGGCTTCCTTAATTGTTTAATTATGAGTTTCTTTAGGTTCTAGTAAAGATTAGTGATTGCCCAGTATCACTGCAACTACTACTGTGTTTTTGCTGAAAAAAATGTGAAAAGCAAAATTTCACAGGATATTTTCGCAGTAAGGCAATGTAACGAGATTCCCTTAGTAAAAACACAAAAATAAGTTCTAGTCTGCCTTGCATTCTGAAAATACAATATGTTAAATGGACCAATGATCACTCTTGCAAAACAATTTTGGCACTCCTCATTTTTCACAACTAGAAACCTAAACCAAAGAGCCTCTGTGGTACGGACGTTGATTATTGTGGTCCTGGACAAGAAAAACAGGACAAGGCCTCTCTGTAACAGAACAAGGAAAAAACACAAAAACCCATAATAGCAGAAGGAAAAATACAGTAAACCCAGTACCATCCACCCCGTATCTATAGACCACTGCTGTCTACCTCTGCTAACGAGAGGGGTAGGCAGAGCCTAATGTCAGAGAATCAAACACATTTGAAAAGAAAACAGGGGCAGAAAAGATCGCTCCTATAAGGCACCAGCCAAATGCCGATTTTTATGTAGTGGTTTCTTTCAAAATACTCAATCACACCTAATAATTGGCAGCAAACACAAAAAGGCTCCCACTGTCATGCTGTTGCTTTCACTTCCCCTGGGGTATGTGGCCATTTGTGGCCAGTAGCAGCAGCGAGGTAAAACCCCAGGGTGACCAGAGAGCCTCTTCCACCCCCACCCCTCCTGCATCTACACCTCTCTGCTGTTAATATACTTTCATCTGGTGGGGTAGGAAGGGGTCCTTAAAAGCATCAAAGGAACATTTTTTCTGGGTGGAGAGAGAACTAAAAGGATTATTCTGTCATTAAAGAAAAACATAAAGACAAGCCAAAATAATTAAATTCAATTGATGTTTCCTGAACGCTTTTCATTTAATAAGCTCCTCAATGGTAAGACCACGTCCCACTCCTAGAATAAGGTATGTCTTATAAAACCCCCACAAAAGAATGAGCATTCTTTTGTATAGAATGCTTCCTTTATAACAATTCTGACTTTTGCCAATTTAAAACTGTGTTTTCATCTTCACTAAGTCAAAATTAAAACAGAATTAGCTGGAGAATTAGCTGGTTCTAATCTCAGAAGTTACAGTAATATATGTTACTTTCTTGTTTACAAATTTCATAAGGACAGGACCCTTTTTAGGTATGTCCAATGACTAAGGAGATAGATTAACTTGTGAATTTCACCATTAATGAAAGTGCAGCACCATGCCAACTGACTTATTTGATACCGATTATGAGAATACACAGAATGGACAGGCCTCTGACAGTCATTTCTTTCCCAAGCATTTATTGAGCACTTAGCATGCACCGCGCTATTTGCTGGAATATCATCCTAAAAAAAGACAGTTCTTCTGCCCTTTGGTACCTACAGCCTACTGGGGGTGATGATCAGAGAGCTGAAAAGTGAGGAAAAACAGTGGAGTAACTGTTTTGCTGGGGAATTATGTCACCCAAGAGATAACCGAGGTCACATTTAAGGGCCAGAAAAGATTTCCAGGGGAACATGATGACTGAACAGAGGCCTAGAAGGAGCAGAGTAGTTAGCCAGGTGACGATGAACAACAAATGTTCTTTTTAAAAAAAATCATTTGACACAAAATCAGCTTAGGACTAAGGAACATTTGCAGACATGTGTTGCTCCTAAGCCATTTAATCAGGATAAATTTTCTGCAGGAGATAAGCCTTGAGCATAATTTTCAGAAAAAGAAATTATAGCTTTTAGGTAGAATAGCACTCTTGTGATCCATCAGTCTTTGGTCTTACTCTAAACAAACAAAAAGAAAAATTAAAGTTATAAAAAAATAAGTACTAAGCCTCTAGGACAGTCCTAGAATATGCTAAAACACTCCCAGACACTTTTTTTTTTTTTAGAGAAGAAACAGCACACAGTTCCTTGAAATATTTTGGGTACCTCTAGGCTTCTGTGTTTGGAGAAGGAAATGGCACCCCACTCCAGTACTCTTGCCTGGAAAATCCCATGGACGGAGGAGTCTGGTAGGCTGTAGTCCATGGGGTCGCTAAGAGTCGGGCACGACTGAGCGACTTCACTCTCACTTTTCATTTTCATGCATTGGAGAAGGAAATGGCAACCCACTCCAGTGTTCTTGCCTGGAGAATCCCAGGGAAGGGGGAGCCTGGTGGGCTGCCACCTATGGGGTCGCACAGAGTCAGGCACGACTGAAGTGACTTAGCAGCAGCAGCAGCAGCAGCAGGCTTCTGTGTTGGCTTTGATCTCTACTTCAGGACTTCTGATACGCGATCACCCAAAACAAATAATTAGGAAACCCCTCACATTGAGGAGAATTACCTATAGTGATGATATGGAGATCTCGAAGCCTAATGCCAGTAACTTTTGTCTGAAGAAAATCTCTCAACAATGAACACAAGAGCAGTAGAAAGCCACAGCACCAGTATTCAACTCCATGGAACACTTACCAAGGATGAGAAGGGTAAGAAAGTTCACGATCTCATTTCATTATCACAAAACTTCTGTGAGGTAGGCACTACTGTTACCTTTATTTTATGAAGAAGAAAATAAGTTAGGGAAGGTAATTAAGGTGCCTTGAGTCACACACAGCTGGTTGCTGCTGGACTGGCATTTAAACACAGGCTTGCCTAAACGCCAGTTCAGGCTTTTAAGTCACAGGATGTACCTGCTTACTGCATCCAACACCATCAACCAAACCCAAAGGATAACACAGGGAAAAGAAGACAGACTCTCCTTTCCCCAGCAGAGCAAGAGTCAAGATGACAAGGGATAGCACAGAGCTGCTAACACTGCAGGTGAACGACAGTCTAACGGAGAAGCAACTGGGGAGATGGGGAAAAGGAGCTCTGACTCGGGTGCTGAATTACTCAGGATTCAAGTTGGTTAAAAGAACCTGCAAACAAGAGGCAGCAGCAACGCTCCGGACTCACCTCTGAGCACGGATTCTAACGCTCCGTTAGCTCTTTGAACAAACAGAGGTTGGCCTTCCTCCCTGCCCTGAGGTAGCTGGCATTAGAATGGCAATTTCGAAAAGTAAAAAATTTCCATTCTTCTTTATGCATTCAACAATGTAGTTTAAGGAAGAGCAGTAATCCTTGCTTTCATCTTTGAATTTTGAAATAAACCATCCACCTATGTCATCAGCTTCCCTAACAGCTATTAGGGCTTCCCTAATAGTTCAGTTGGTAAAGAATCCTCCTGCAATTTGCAGGAGACCCCAGTTTGATTCCTGGGTCTGGAAGATTCCCTGGAGAAGGGGTAGACTACCCACCCCAGCATTCTTGGGCTTCCCTTATGGCTCAGCTGGTAAAGAATCCGCTTGCAATGCAGGAGACCTGGGTTCAATCCCTGGGTTGAGAAGATCCCCTGGAGGAGGGAAAGGCTACCCACTCCAGTATTCTGGCCTCAAGAATTCCATGGACTATAGTCCATGGGGTCACAAAGAGTCAGACATGACTGAGTAACTTTCATTTTCACATGTCATCAGCAGGGGAATCAAATTTACTGGATTAGCAATATTTCTCAAGCAAATATTTGCCCTTTTGTCTTAATCTTTGTTGAACTGTTGAAACTCTCTTTTTTTAATACACATCCTGCCCAGTCACATCCTCAAAATATCACAGGTAATGATTGTTCCAGAAGTCAGCAAACTAAAGCCCACAGGCCAAATCGGGGCCCACTGCATGTCTTTTATAAACAAAGTTTTATTGAAACACAGCCATGCTCATTCATTTACATTGCATCTGTGGCTGCTTTCTTACTACGGCAGTGAAGCTGAAAAGTTGCAGAGACTTTAAGGACCACAAAGCCTCAAGTATCTAGTGTCTGGCCTTTTATAATAATAATAAAGTTTGCTGCTCCCTGACCCTACACCATTGGTGAGTCTCCAGATAGAAGACGTCATTATTCTTCTCTAGAATCTGGCATCTGGATTCCCCTTAAATCACTCATTTGTTAATCAACTAATGTTTGTGAATCATCTACTATGCACCAGGCACACAGATGAAAATCAGGTTAGAGACTCATGGAGAAAAAACAGATAAAAGACCACACAATGATGGCTCTAATGAACTAGGAGCCTGGAGAGAATGAAGCCTAAAAGGCATCATCCTGAGAGAATCTGACAGGTCTAAACTCAGTTCATTACAGAAGTCAGCAGAGGACTGAAAAGAATAGGGTTAGTTCAGTACTCTGCTTGGCAAAGTCAGGGGTGGCCACACACAAGGATAACCCACTCATACTTCAAGAAGTAGGAGATGAAAGGAAAGGAAAGGAGGAACCAAACCAAGACACTGTGACTCATGCAATTCCAGGGAGTATACAGCTTAGCCATCTAAATGTTTCTGAAATGCTATTAATTGCTTAAATAACGATGTCTAAAGTCTCTGGGTTACAAAATGCTTTCATGACTTCACCAAAGACACACACTAGCTTACTGCAGATCTTCAATATTATGAAAGTGTTTGGGTGGTTTGGAAGAGACGTTGCTTGCTAGTGAGGTCAGGGGTGCCGATCATCTCCAAGCATCTAGTGTTATTACCATCAGCTCTGCCCCTCAAATTTTAAGGATTACACAATGTCAGGTGTACACAGAACAGAACACAGTAAACCTTATCATTAGAGAAGCCAGTCTCACATGTGAGCAGAAAGTAAATACTTACCTAATGAATAAGTGATTGATGCAGTGATTGACCGTGATTGCTCCTTTGGCTTTTTGATCAATGGCACTGGCTGAAATTAACACTATACAGAGTCAAAGTGAGTACCTAGAAGTTAAGCTTAATTATAGCAAGGCAGCATAAATAACAGTCTTGTTTTGTTTTTGATCCACCTAACAGTAATGGATAAAACTCACAACAATGAAAAATTCTTCACAATCTAATGATCAAATAAGACTTACACTGAATTACTTCAGTGTGATTAATTTATTATGAAACAGACAATAAACATTTGATTTGCCCGGGTACCTGGATACAGGCTATAGTCAACATAAAAATTAAACATCTGTCCTTTAACAAATGTTAATAAATCTAGGTCAACATTTTCCCCTAAGTGATTTTAAAGAGACATTTTATCTCTATAACTTTGAACTTAAAATATTTAAATGATCATCCACTGACTCAAAGAAAAAGAGTTAAAATGTTCACTTATTAGAATAATAAATGAAATGGCTTCATTTTTGGAAGGCACAGCACACAAAAGCAACCTTTTATTCAACAAATATACATTGATATTTTATTCAGTAAAGAAAAATCACTACTATGTATGGAAATCTTTACAAAAAAATGTTATTTGGGGGATTCTCAAAGCTAGTAAGGGTAAGAAATATCAATTACAACATCAGAAAATACATTGTTTTAGCTTGATGTTATAGTTATATGATGAAATGTAAACATTGCTGGCTTAAAAAAGAGAAAAGATTGATGAGTTTCTTGGCCCTGACATCATTAGACTTTTTTTTTTTTTTTTGGACTATGATATCTGGTGTAAATGATAACCACTATTTGAAAACATATAGACTTGTATACTTTTGAAATCCTAAAATGAAAAGAAAACCCCACATCTAAAATTTACTTTTTTTCCACATGGCCAAGAAATCCAGTGTTAGACGTTTACAAGAAACTACATTCTTCCTCTCCCTAATGTAGCCAAGCTCCATGTGTACTTGTGATATCACAGCATGTTCTTACAAAAATTAATTTCAAATCAAAAAGGCAGGATAATGATTACTTTCAGCAGAGGAACAGATACGGTAACAGAAGGACACTGTGGTTAAAGCACAGATAGTATGCAATTAGAAACAAGAAAAAAACACATATTTTTGACTATATATTGTTTTAATTTTTCTCCTGATGGACTTTCAGTTTCCATTAAAGGAGCTATGTTAAAAAATCTGCCTCTGGAAAAGATCTATAAAAAAAAATCACAAACTCAGAGATACTTGGAGAATACAGGAGTAGATTTAAAAAAAAGGGGTGTCATCATATAAAATTGATTATGTGAACTTTCTACACACAATGCTTATATGAGCAACCAGGAAAAACAATATGCAGATAAATTCAGCAGATACTTTATCTTCTGGAGAAAAAATCCTGTATCTTTCTGTACATTGTGAAGCCAAGAGGGTAGGGTGGGAGCAGTTAAGTTTTATCCACAAGACCAAACACCAGGCTGGCTTTTAAAAAATAAGCCAAACCCAAAATATCCCAGAAAAAAATACTTTGTAATTAAAAAAAAAAAGTGTTATATATATTTTTCTCCCCCATCCAAATCTGGAATCCTTACCATCTTATTTTAAACAAGCCAGAGACTGCAAGCTTCTATCTGTTTGGATAGAAGAGAATTTATATAAATGTTTTGTTCAAGCCCAAAAGGGGGAGAGAGTTTAAATATACAGTGCATGAAAGATGCATGCCCAACTTCAAAACAGTTTAGTGCACAGAAGAGGAAAAATAATCCAACCTTCTGTTAGTCATTCTCAGCGGTCTTTAAGCTTAAATATCTTGCCATTTGCAACATCATTTCCATGACCCCCGACTTTAAAAAGATTAACCGAAATTTCATAACTGCCTCACTCTGGCGGTTCTTTGGTGCGGGAGAACCAGAGGGTCAAGGAACAAGATGGACACAAAAATCTGTATTTTGCACTCTTCCTTTGCACTTGAGAAAGAAAAGCGGGGCCGATCCATCTGTATAATACTAAACCAAATCTCTTTAATTCCAGTCAGCTTTTATCATTCAGTCACTGAGTCTGTGTGTGGAAAAATTCAGGCTAATTCCCCCCTAGCAACAGCCTCAGCCTATCAGAAGACTGGATGCTCCGTGCAGCTGCCAGCCAGAGAGAATAACTCTAAGTAGGTCAGGCCTGTATTTCTAAAAATGCTACGGTCTAGTAACCCCACTGTCCCGTCTGTCTGCCCTGCCCCGTAATAACCTCAATTGCTTGGTGACACAATGACATACTACCCTGTTAGAGAGCAATCACATCATGCTACATTATTCTGCTCTGAGCCTGACTGCTGGGTGAAGGACCCTCGGAGGGGGCAGCATTAATCAGGCAACCATTCACGTCCACCCGCACTTCAGTGGCGAAATGGGGACTGCATTAATGACCAGCTGTTTGAACTAACACAAACAAAATCATGTCTTCCACCCTGTTGGGTGCACAGAACACGCCATCCTGAGCCGGCGGGTTCCGCTCCTTGACGAAAGCGAAGAGGTACATTAAAACGGGCTCCGACCATGCCAGCTCCGGCACCCCCCGAGTAAATATATTTAAATTATCTAACAGGCGTGGCTCCAAAAGCTACTGATTGAATATGCACGGCTTTCCCGGCCACCGATTTCCCCCTAATCCACATTAAAAAGGGAAACGCAGGCCCGGGGAAAGCAATACGTAGGCGCGTTTTACCCAGGAGGCCGAAAGCCGGGGAGCTGAACTAAAATTGACTTCTCTTCGGGCAGAGAAACAAAGCGGGGCGAGGAGTAATTGTGCGGCGTGAACACAAATACAAATACGGCATGAATGCCGTGGAGGAGCGCTGAAAACAAATAGGAGTAAACATCCCCAGCCTCCCGACCAATCAGCTCCTCCCACCGGCTCTTTGTGGGGCTGGAGTCACACACAAGGCAATCTCTAAGCGCCAGAGACAAGGGAGGGAAGTGAACGTGGCCTTCGCCTCCCCACCACTGCGGTGCCCCGACTTCCCACGGGCTTACTAACAGACGGCTCTTTGGCTGCGAGACCGCCAAGGCTCCGGCAAGGTTTACACGGGGGCCAGCAACAAAAATCAGAACCCCACTGCAGTTGCCCAATTCTAAGATGAGATTTTTCGCATTTAATTGACCCTATTTCATCTGAACTGTAACTTTTAACTCCTCTCCACGTGAATGCACAAAAAACGAGCAAACAAAAACTCTGTGTGGATGCAGATATAAGGGGCGATTGGCAACAGCTGCTTGGGGCTACTGGAGGAAATACCGTGTATTGACGGGAGCACGTTGATATTTGCATGCACGATTCATCTGCATTTTTAAGGGTTCGTAGTTTCGTTTAATGGACATACAATATACCCCCACCCTCCCACACAAATGGATAATCCAGCCTTCAGTTATGCAGAACCCAGCAAGTCTTAGACGTGTAATCCATCAGGATTTGATTTACAAACACAGAAAAATTCCTGACTCCATTTGCCCCGGTTTGAACTGGGTTTGATAACTTAGTTATGACTGTCTTCTTCACTCTGTGGCACACATCACACAGTTATTCTTGGAGAGGTGCAGGCGCTGACGCAACCATGAACCACTAATTACAAGCTGCTGACATTCTGCTTGTCTATGCAGCTTTGAAGTTCTAAAGTCTGTTTTTCTCTCTGATGGGCTTGCTCAGTTGCATTCTCCTTCCCTCATTGCTCCCCGCCCCCCATCATCCCCTCTTTCCATCTCTACACTGGAAGCCTTTCTGCACGTGCTGTAGGACTACCTGGAACAGATCTCTAAGAGCGATCAGCTTCTCCAACCTGCTTTCTTTCCATTCCCTCCCTGCTCTCCACCGCACAGAGATCTACAGTTTCCAAGTACAGTAATCAGGTCCCCACCCAGCCCCACCCGCAGGAATGCGCCAACAGCTGGCCAAACATAATCCAACACACAGAGCCGCCTTTGTAGAAATAGTAACAAACAGTGGAAGGGCCAGACAGGCGTCCCAGAAGAGCTCCCCATGACAACTGGGAAAGCGCCTCACCCCCAGTTTTGAGCTGGGCTTGGAGCACCAGAGCCCACGCACTGGAATCTAAAACAAGCCTCAGGTGCCTCCCCCAACCTCACCAGAGGCTGTTCCGAAGGCACCCGCGTCTCCAGATGGCAAGGTAGATGCAGGCTTTCTCTATGTGGAGCATGACTCTGCTCTGCCACATGGCACACGCCCTCGAAATGCGACTTCGTGATCCCAAATCTCATGAACAGCATCCGCACCTGAATCTAACCAGCTACCTTGAAAGCTGGTAGGACCACCTCTTCCCTACAAAAGGATTTCTTTTTTTAATTAGAGGCTGATCCAGGAATTCAGAAACACGTAAATATATAAGATTGCATTCATCTCCATTGTGCGCTTAGCATCTGAAGCCTGTGGTAGCCAGCTGGTCTCAAAGTCATCTGGGATACATTTATTTTGATTAAATTGATCAGATTTCTATTTACTGGATAGAATTTTTCATCATACTGAATACAGCTGTGTTTACAGGGGATCTGTCGAAGAAGAAGCAAACAAAACCCTACAGTCAGTCCGAGCGAAGCACAGAGCATTCAGAACTTCAAGGAGTTAAAGCTGAGGAGGGTTGTTTTCACATTAACAAGAAAATTCTGCATGCAGCTGCTTTGGCCATGCTCTCTAGCTAGTCAGGAAATGGGTGTTGAGCTGAAGCTGAAAATACAAGTTGCAATCAAGCCCAATCCAGCCAAGTGACAGACTTCCTGTGTAAACTGGTCAGAAATCGCCCTCTTTTCATGTCTCTACATGCATGCACATGCATTTAAATCCATGCTGCAAGGCTGATCTCCCTGGGGACACTGGTACAGTCACCTAGCCCATCAGTTTCTTCCTTGACAGCACCGGGGACATCCAGACTACAATTTACAGTTCTTCCACCCATAGATCTGGGTTATAAATTATGCCTTCCTCCCTAGAATAAGAATGCAGGGCCAGCGGCAGACAATCGAACGGCATTCCGCCTCTCCTCTTTCTTCTCAGGCGCTCCCTCGCTCTGCCTTTCTCCAACTCTGCCTCGTCGGCAGGCAGGCAGGCAGACACATCAGAGACCAGGTTTATCCATCTTCAGCTTCACTCTCAAGTAAAATGCCACCACATCTCGCCATGGGTCTTTCCTCCCAGACTAATCCCCGGGAGGAGCCCGAGCTGGGTGCGCCGCGGGGAAGACCAGTGGGCACCGGACGGATCAAATTCCTAACTTCTGCCCCGGTCCTTGGTGTTCCTTCTATCCATCCCACCCCGGGTCTTCTCCCGCATCACCCTGTCCTCCGAATCCCCTCGCCTGACTGCGAGGGGACCCCGGCCAGAGCTCCACCAGCAGGTCCTTCTTCTGCGCTGCGTAGACCGATGATGCCGGGTTCCCGTGCGCCATGAAGAAGCCGAAGCCGGGAGACTGCAAGAGCAGCTCAGGTAACCAGGAGAAGCTTGGCGTGCCCGCAGCGATGCAGCCCTGAAGCTGTGAGGAAAGACGGTCTGGCTTCAGAATAAAAAAAAAAAAAAAAAGAAAGAAAGAAAGAAACACAAAACAGCGCAGCTCAGCGCCTGCGGGGGTGGGAAAAACAGACACAAACCATAAAAAAAAAAAAAAAAGCAAGAGTTAAAATCAAATTTCAAAAAATATATACAATACATAGATCAGAGTACTTCATGCGACTTTTATTTCTGATGTTTCTCGGGTTATTGGCCTCCCCGCCCCCTCCAAAATCTCTCCTGTCCCCGAACGCTACTGTCCATGAGTGCCGAGTCACAAAGGCTTTTGCTCCAAAGTACTAGCAGACCCAGCATCACATGAGAAGCCACATGACGACTGGAGTCGGCTGCTGATGTGGTCAACTGTGTTGCCGAGGCAGGGGGAGTAGGAGGGAGACAGAGCTTAAGTGAGACATGCCCCTCTTGTGCTCCAGGAAGAAATTTCCTTAAAAGAACAATGAGGAAAAAAGGCATCTCTGAAGAAATGCTGGTGAATGCACCCGGACTTGCAGACATGCACACTTACATAGCCTAGAGACACCGTGGGTGCTTGGAGACATTTTGAGGATGCTGTACCTCAAACACAAGCTGGATGGCAGCAATATTATTTCCAGTTTGTATTAGTCAAAGCTTGATTCCACTTAAGTGGATTCCTGAAAAGCACACGCCATGTCTTCATAGCATGATCAGGCTTGGAAAACCAATTCTATTATCTCTCCCTGCAATCTGCATCTGAACCTGCATTCTGAATAATTTATTTTTAGACTAATAAGATGCTGGCCAAGACTGCTCCCTTTCTTCTTGGGCAGGTGGCGCAGGCAAGATTCACCCAAGTGGGAAAAGCTTGCCCCTTTGTAGGGAGAAGAGTCGGTTTTCATTATTTTCCAAAAATGCACTTTCTCATTTAAAGGCGTACAAACATATAATGAAGTTCTCCTGCAAGTAAGCATTAAAAACAAGCAAAATGTTTCTGCTTCGCTGAACTGACAAGCCTCATACCTTCCCTGTGGCATCTCAGGCTGGCGGATGGTGGTGATATTTTTCTGATGATGCTCGTGGCTGCAACTAGACCCCTTAAGCCACGTGGATATTGCTACTCCTCGGCAGGGTGAAAGCGAACAACTGCTTTCCAGAGCATCTCTCTGAAGAGGTGCTGTGCTGCCCAGGTATGCTGTACCGGTTATATTAAGGCAGGTAGGAGAGAGATGGCCTCAGGGCCTTGTCAAATCCATCAGTCATCCCAGAATTAAATACGCTGCCTATATGCAGCCTCCTCCCCACAGTGTGAAAGGTATGCCTCTTTAGAAAATTCGAGCATGCCAGCTAACTAGAATGAGAGCGTCAGTAAACAGGTGGCAGGGATTGTCTACAAATTGTCTTACGCAACTGTAGGTATCAAGGTGAGCACCCCTTCGTTCATTCAAGTGCATATTATAAGCTTCCAGGTGTGTTTGTGTCAAGGACTGTCCTGGACACCGGGGAGAAGACAGGCAAGGTCTCTGCCATCCTAGAGCTCATGGTCCAGTAACCGCATGTGTCTTTTTACCTTCGAGGTCAACCATCTCCCAATCTGGATACTCCAAAGACATCTAAGGAAGAAACCCCGCGGTTTTCATGCCTTTCCAGCCATCAACCTGTACGAACTCTGGAGTTCCATGGATTCTTTCCTTACAAATTACGCTTGAATTTAAGGTGTCCTCTCCAGTCCTCCATTCCAGAGTCTACACTCACGCACTCACACCTTCACAGTCCACATGCTTCTCTGTCACCGCCTTCTTTGTTCTAGTCCATCGGGCAACCGGCCACTGAACAAACCTTAACAAACCACCGTGTTCTGGATGTCCAGACCCCCTTCTCCATGTGGTCTTGGCAAACCTGTCCAAAACTGAGGATGGCTGTTTATCTCTTCAGGTGTATATGCTACCAGTAAAAACACCCTATATCTGACGGTACATCATCTATGTCAGTAGACTGGGCTATTCCTGACCCTCTGAAGACATCACCCATTGAATCAGGAAAAAACAGTAATTTTGGCTTATTTTTCTGAGTAACTAGGCCTAGAACACGGCAAGGAAACCAAAGACACAGGAGGCACTGCCCTTGCCCTCAGACAATGTGTAATTCATGCAACCTATGTTCTACTGGCACTAACCCTGTACTATCTTGAATTGCTCTCTCTTCAAGGTTTATTTCTTGTAACAATACTAAACAGGTCTAAATCTGCCTACCAAATGAATGTTGGGTAAATAGTGCCCTAGAAGGTCTGAGAAAGGAAAGACGAATTCTACCTAAATGTCTGCCAAGGTCCCCAAAGAACCCTGAGATCTGCAGTGAGCTATGAAACATCTAGCCGGGGTAGGGGGCAAGGTTTGGGCCACAACAATAATAGTAACAGGAGGGGCGAAACACTAGCCCTTCATTTATGCCAGGGTCCCCTCTAAGCATTTCACATCCCTGAACACAGTTAATCCTATGAGGGACTTAGTGCTTTAATAACCTCTTTTCAATGATACAGACGTACCCATGAGAGGTTAAATAAGCTGCCCAACTCTTCACGGCAAGTAAGTGTTAACAGATTGATACATCTGGCCCCTAAGCACCACTTTTTAACTGCCGTGCTGTACATCCTCGGAGCTGGAAACCAGAAAGGTGAGGGACACACAGTCCTGACGGAGGTGCATGAGGGGATCAATTCAGTTCAAGCAGAGGGCAAGGTTTGTAGAAGTCAGACAAGGGCAGGGAGAGCCATATCACAAGGCTAAGGCATTTTACCCTTATCCTAAAAAGCACGTGACTTTTCCATCATTGTTCCAAATTATAGGAAGACGTTTCTGGTGGTTCAGTGATAAAGAATCTGCCTGCAATGCAAGGGATGGAGCTCAATCCCTGGGTCGGGAGGATCCCCTGGTGAAGCGCATGGCAACCCACTCCAGTATTCTTGCCTGGAGAATCCCTTGGACAGAGGAGCCTGGTGGGCTCTAGTCCATAGGGTTGCAAAGAGTCAGACATGACTGAAGTGACTTAGCACACATAGCTAAAAATTAATAGAGGGTGGAGGAAAGACTGGATATAAGGAGAGTGACCAAGAAGCTCCTGCCATAGCCTGACTACAAGGGTCCATTGCCTGAACGCAGTAGTGGCAGGAGAAAAACCAAGATGGGTTCTAGAGGCTTTATGAAAAAAAGAAACATTACTGAGGTGTTCTTAGGGAAAGGGAAAAATGATAGCAAAGTTGACTGCATGTTTCTTTAAACCTGGATAAATTAATCAAGCAGTTCCCTGAGCTCAGAAACTGATCTCCTCCATCCTTGTTTTTCTGAGCACAATACTTGATACATGTTTTAAAAATACTGAATGAAAATCAGTTAAATAAATGGAAGTAGAAATGGGAAAAATAAAGGCAATGCTACATAGAAGAAAAAACTACAGAAAATTTAACATCTCATAGGATATCCAAGGGGCAAGGTCCATCATGAAATTAGATACATAGAAATAGCATCTGTTTTCTCTCTCCACCACTGGCCCAGATTTTCGATGATACCTGCTTTCACCCATCATGCACCTTAAGGCTCCTCTTCAGGCTGGTTTTGATCAGATGCACCAATTCCTCCCCGCTCCAGCCATGTCAATCTTGGCTCATCACCTGCAGACCCATCTTATCCAGGTCTAGCTCCTAATTTGAACACTGCACTTATTACACCGAGGCAGTAAAATCCGTAACCAGATATACTTCACCATTCTTTTATTTTTTGATACACAGCCAAGTGGGGAAACCACACAAGTTTATCACCCTTCGCATACAATCTTAGCTAACCAGAATCCTAAATTAACAAATGTACCGCATTTCTTAAGTAGCTAATGAAGGTTAATATGACATACTGCTTCTGGCTCTGGAAGTAAAATGGGGTATTATTGCCTCATATTATAGCTGGGGGAAAAAAGTGTTAATAATCTTTCTCATCAGCAGTAAAGAATTGGGCTTTTAATACCCAGATATATTTTAGTAAAAGGCTAGTATATCATCTCTAAGTGGAGTTCAAGAGCAATGTTAGATAACTAGGGCATTTCAAGAGCCTACTTATACTAGAGACCAAGAAAAAAGAAAAATACAGTGAAAGCCAAATTTATTCCTACATTGTTGAAGGAAAAAAGAAAAAAATGCAAATTTATGTTGGGAATATTGTTATATTGCTTTAGATTAATTCCAGTGATTAATCTTTAAATATTAAGATAGAAACTTGGATCTGGAAAATAAATGATTCTGAGTAAATGGGTAATGTAATATGTGAACAAGGTCAGTGTTTTGTTCCGTGACACTCACACCAACGTGTTATGTGGACCTTCTTGGGTAAGACAGTGTATGAAGCATGATGGGAGAAGAAAATGAATGAGGCACCATCTAGGTCTGCAAAGAGCTTATGAGACCCTCACCCAGGAAGACACTTCTCTCTATTTGACAAAGGGAACCTACTGCTTCTGACAACAGCAAACAGAGGGGGGAAAGTGGAAGCAGTGACAGATTTATTTTCTTGGGCTCCAAAATCACTGCAGATGGTGACTGCAACCATGAAATTAAAAGACACTTGCTCCTTGGAAGAAAATCTATGACAAACATAGGCAGCATATTAAAAAGCAGAGACATCACTTTGCCAACAAAGGTCCATGTAAGTCAAAGCTATGGTCTTTCCAGTATGTGAGAGCTGGTCCATAAAGAAGCCTGAGCTCCAGATAACTGATACTTTCAAACTGTGGTGCTGGAGAAGATTCTTGAGAGACCCTTGAATAGCAAGGGGATCAAACCAGTCAATCCTAAAGGAAATCAACCCTGAATGTTCATTAGAAGGACTCTTTCTGAAGCTCCAATACTTTGGCCACTTGATGCAAAGAGCTGACTCACTGGAAAAGACCTTGATGCTAGGAAAGATTGAAGGCAAGGGAGAAGAGGGCGGCAGAGGATGAGATGGTTAGATAGCATCACTGACTCAATGGACATGAATTTGGGCAAACTCCAGGAGACAGCAGAGGACAGGGAAGCCTGGCGTGCTATAGTCCATGTAGTCGCAGAGAGTCAGATACAACTTAGAGACTGATATTTGACAAAGGGAACCTACTGCTTCTGACAACAGCAAACAGAGGGGGGAAAGTGGAAGCAGTGACAGATTTATTTTCTTGGGCTCCAAAATCACTGCAGATGGTGACTGCGACCATGAAATTAAAAGACACTTGCTCCTTGGAAGAAAATCTATGACAAACATAGGCAGCATATTAAAAAGCAGAGACATCACTTTGCCAACAAAGGTCCATGTAAGTCAAAGCTATGGTCTTTCCAGTATGTGAGAGCTGGTCCATAAAGAAGCCTGAGCTCCAGATAACTGATACTTTCAAACTGTGGTGCTGGAGAAGATTCTTGAGAGACCCTTGAATAGCAAGGGGATCAAACCAGTCAATCCTAAAGGAAATCAACCCTGAATGTTCATTAGAAGGACTCTTTCTGAAGCTCCAATACTTTGGCCACTTGATGCAAAGAGCTGACTCACTGGAAAAGACCTTGATGCTAGGAAAGATTGAAGGCAAGGGAGAAGAGGGCGGCAGAGGATGAGATGGTTAGATAGCATCACTGACTCAATGGACATGAATTTGGGCAAACTCCAGGAGACAGCAGAGGACAGGGAAGCCTGGCGTGCTATAGTCCATGTAGTCGCAGAGAGTCAGATACAACTTAGAGACTGAACAACAATAAAGAATAGCAGAGGTCAGTTGTTGGTTTTTTTTTTTTTTTTTAAATGAATATGGCTTTTTGAAAGTAACTCAACACATTAGGCCACATTGCAGTATTACCATAAAAGAGCGAGCTTGGATGATATGAACCTCAGTGAGTGTGACTCTTTTTTAAGTTTCTTAAGTGAGTAAGAATGCTATGCTTTGTCTCTGCAATATCTCCTGGGAGATACTGATGATGAGAGTGTAGAGAAAAAAAGGATCCTTCTAGGCTCATTCACTAGGTTTCCAGAGGACTTAAAATTGCATGCCATGTTTTCTAACTTCCCCAAAATGGATGGATACTGAATTAAGATTAGCTCTTCACAAAGCAGAATGACAAAATGACTAATCGTTGGCTGCTGAAAGCGCCCTGGTTTCCCCTCTCTTCTCCTACCTAGGATTATGACCCTGATACGTTTTACAGGGGCCAAATGGCAATTTTAAGGTGGAAAGACTGTGTTTGTTCACCTGTGAGTGGTTTGACCTTAGACTTCGCAGAGCGCTGTCAGGAAGTCAGTTTTTCCATGCTCTTTACAGTAAACAGAGACAGTGTGGCTGAGGTCCAAATGTTACAGAAGGTCAGGGACCAAACTGCCTCAAAGACAAAGAGACCGCTTCCAGAAATTGAAACACAAAATAGATGTGAGAGCCATCAACATTCCAAACTGTGCTCCTGTCCAGTGTTTGGTTCAAACAATGTGACACATACCCAGCGTCGAAGCATAATAGAAATAGAATCATAAAACCCCAGGTGTTGCAAAGCACCTTAAAGGTCATCTCGTCCAACTGCAAATTTGAATTGTGAACGGTGCCCTTTAAAATATCTCCTCCATGCAACACCTCCAGTGACTGAAAATGGAGTACCCCGGGAGGCAGAAACCCATTCCATCTTTTGAAGCCCTAAGCCAAAAGGTCTGGTGCCTCGCTGGAGCTTCTATTTACCAGCCCTCAATTTAGAAGCTTAGGCGCTCAAGTTTAGGGTGCTTTTCACATGGATGTCTCTAAATTTTAGAGGGAATCTGTCATTACTCATGGGCTTTCCTGTTGGCTCAGCTCTAAAGAATCCACCTGCTAAAGCAGGAGACAAGGGTTCTATCCCTGACTCTGGAAGATTCTCTGGAGGAGGAAATGGCAACCCACTCCAGTATTCTTGCCTGGGAAATGCCAAGGACAGAGATGTTTGATGGGCTACAGTCCATGGGGTCACAGAAGAGCTGGACACAACTTACAGCCTAAATAACAACAATCATCACCACTCAGATGGTTCTTCCCTGCATCTAATATGTGCAACTTCTTTAGTCACTAAGCTGTGACACTTACTCCATTCAACATCTCCTTTTCCAGTCTCTGAACTCATGCCAGTTTATGTGTGGCCCTTCAAAAGATGTGTCACATGAATACCAGGTCCCACATAGAGTGGAACCACAGAGTGAACCACACAGAGTGAACAGTACTCTCCCCTCCTTCCCTCCAGGAGGCCAGATCACGATCAGCGCAGCACCATCTGCCTTTGGTCTCCAGGTGGGCACATCACATTGGTGACTCACCGGGCTCACCTGCACCCTTGTTCATACACATTCCAAGTGAATCATTGAACAGCAGCTTTATGCAACTATATGACCATTTTTGTTTTGCTTTTGAGCAGATTCTATGGTAACAAAAAGGACAGGAGTAGTAGGAAACATAAACGTGTTTGTGAATATACATACTGTCTCTTCCAAGGGAAGATAAAATCCTCACAAGGCAATGAACACACCTTCTGTTTTTTTCCTATATCACAACAGAACGGCATAAAATGAAATACCTCTCATGATGCAGAAGAGCCTAGCCCAGGAGGACAACCACTGGACATGAAGTCAAAAGCTCCAGTTCTGGTGGCCATTCTGCCACCATCTTTTTATTTGCTATCACAGGTAAGCCGTTCATATCTTATTTCTTCAGCTGCAAAGTGAAATCTTCAACAATATGCACCTTGAGCTGCCCAGCATTTCAACAGTTTATATGGAATTTTCATTTCTAAAATGTGTTCTTTAACACAATGGTATAAATAAAACATTAACGATTGGCTAAAGCTTCCTAAGAGTCAGACACAACTTAGCGACTGAACAGCAACCTAACAACAAAGTTTCCTAAAGACTTTCCTTGACATTAGATAAGCTTTACATCCAACTGTCTCAAAACAAGTGAATGGCGCATTCACAAATCAGAAAGTTCCTCTGTCCAGGGTTGTTTGTAAAAGATGCTGCCAATTAGATAAATTAGGTGAGTCTGACTGGGGGTCCTGGAATCTTTACCCTCAGATGAAATAACCGTTTTGAATAGGTGAACCAATTACTGAGATTCTCGGGGGTAAGGAATGAAATAAATGTCATGATGCGTTATCATTGCTTTCCCATAATCCAATGTCTTCTGGAAATGTCTTTAATTAACTACACAGAGAGAACCTTTAGGTTGAAAAGATCTAGTTTCTTTCACATTTTTAAACTAGATCCATGACAACAGAGTGTCCTGATGGCAATCAGCAGTTCACACGATGGGAACACTATTCACATTCTCAGTCAGACGGGAAGGAATGATGGCATATGGTCATTAACAGAATACCTGCTCACGGTGAGATCTTGTGTTACAGTAAAATTCACTCCACGACGAGATTCTAAGGCATATTCCAACCTACGTGATGATAACCTGACAAACCACAATAGTTCATCTTCTAAGTATCTTATTAGACTACACAATTTTTCTCTTAAAGAAACTAAAAATAAAAATTGGCAAGCTAGGCGTGATTTTCTCAAAATCAGAGCCTAGTTTGGGGCCAGCCTTTCTCTCTGCTTGCCCTTTACTGTTCTGAGTTCAGCATCATCTTCTGCAGAAAAGGAGGACTTTGAGTGCCCAGGCTCTAATACTCTCTGCTTATGTGACAGGAGCTTTTTTTTTTTTTAAGGTCTTCTGTTCTCAAGATATAAACCATCCAACTATCTATGATCTTGGACATCCACAAGTCACTCATGCATGCATCCACGCTAAGTTGCTTCAGTTGTATCCGACGCTGTGTGATTCTGTGGACTGTAGCCCGCCAGGCTCCTCTGTCCATGGGGTTCTCCAGGAAAGAATACCAGAGTGGGTTGCTGTGCTCTCCTCCAAGGGATCTTCCCGACCAGGCATCGAACCCGAGTCTCTTGTGTCTCCTGCATTGGCAGGCAGGTTCTTTACCACTAGCGCCACCTGGGAAGCCCCCACGAGTCATTCTGTCTCCTACTTTCTCTCATTCTCAGAAGCCTCACGGCACAGCCCCTGGCGCAGTGATACTGTCTCGGTCTCACCCCTCTGTCTGGGAGTCAGGCAGAGAGTTCTCTAGCTCAGCCTGGGTCTGAGTAGCAAGGGTCATGCGGCCACCCAGACAGCCGAGGAGAAGCTGAGCCTATGTGCTGCAGGTGTATTCCAGACACACACAGCGCTGGGAAGAGAGACTGATGCTTTCTGGTATCTGCAAAGTATAGCTAGGTAGCCAATTGTTACATAATTAAGTGCCTAATGGTACTTGATGTGGACAAAAGTTGTAAACATTAGCTTCCTGTTACCCATATAATAAGAGATTCTAAAATGCAATTAGCACAAATGACCATGTCTCCATTCAAGTCGTGAGGCAGACTTTTAGAGGAAACTTTAAAATAATTGAAATGGCAATGTTTAGGATGCCAAGTGCATACAGATAGTTCACTGGCTGTTAAAACAGTGCAACTTTCTCAAGCAGTCGACACAGGCACACTTCTGAAATGGAGTTAGATTGTGCATCTCTCACGGGCAGCAGGGCTCACCTGCACCCTTTGCTGCAGGTTCCCTAAGATCAGTACTGTTGTGTTACAGTGCCTACAGGAATGTGTGCATATGGAAGGAGGTAAGAGTGCTGGAAAGGCGGTTTCCAAACACACAGTTTTATAGATTCAATGGGTAAGGTCAGAAACATGGGCTTTCTTTTGTTTTAGATTTTTTTAAAATGTGGACCACTTTTTAAAGTCTTAACTTGTTATACTAATGCTTCTGTTTTATGATTTTCTGGCCTTGAGGCATGTGTGACCTTAGCTCCCTGATCAGGGATCGAACCCACACTCTCCACACTAGACGGTGAAGTCTTAATCACGGGACCACCAGGGAAGTCCCTGGGCTTTCTTAAAAATTTCTGGAACATGAGATTCTGTGTGACTTTAAGTGAACTGTGGCTCAATGATGAACTTTTTCTTCATGAAAATAACTGAGCTTATCTTAAACACTGGTTCTTGACACTCTCTTTTAAGTATACACACACACATTTTGTGTGCAGATGGGTATTAACTGTGTACCTATTAATGTTATCATAAAGTTAGGTAACTGACAGAATTACACAAGTACATAAAATTATACAAATATGTAGAAGAGATCATTAACGCAGATCACTCACTTAAATTTAATATGTTGTCTCTAACTTTTGATCCTTGAGATTTGAAAGACAAATATTTCTTATTACTGAGGATATTCCAAAGAATATTTGTGTAAAGAATCTAAAGAAAAAATTTAGGTAATTATCTTAAAGTGCTAATATAGACATAAATATAGCATCTATTAATAGTACTTTGAAAGGAGAAACTTATTTGTGCCAGTATACTAAAAACGGCAAAGGCAATCTTACCACTTCAAAGTGACTGAGGTTGTAACTAGCCATATCTATCAGAAAGATTATCTGATGTAGTGACTATTGTGAAACATCGGAAAAAAGAATAATTCTAATAATATGAACACTTAATTATTTCTTAATACATGCTAGGCAGTGCTCTGAGCATTTCACATTTAATTCTCACAAGGAGAACCATGAGTGAGGAATTATCTGTATCTCCATTTTACAGATGAAGAAACTGCAGTAACTGAATGTTAAGTACTTTGACCAAGGCCACACAGCAAGTAAGTGGGAGAGCCAGGCTGCAAATTCAGGCAGGTGGGCTCCCAAGTTCTGGCACCAGACTCCATCATTCTGCCTTGCACCTCTTTCCTTCTTTCTCCCCTCTCCCACCAGACCCCAGACACCAAAATATCCACTGAAGGCTGACTCTGCTCTTGGGACCACCCAACTCTTCTCGTTATCATGCACACAACAGCAACATTCAAGGAAGAAAACACAATACGTCTAATGACATGTTTACCTAGTGAGAAATAATTAAATGGCATACCATAGAGTTTTAAGCAACACTGAAGCAAGGCACCAAAGTTGACAGCTTTGTTCATAATGACAGAGACAGTGACTAGAAAAACATGTGAATGTATGAATTGACATGGCAGGGCTGAGACCTGGCTGGGAGTCATCGAGAGCCAGCTAGACGGGACTAGATGAGAAGATAAGGTAATAAACCCAATCGAATAATCATACTGATGACAGCCAGTATGTATTGGGCATCAAGTTTTCTACAGGAGCTTCAGAACCACTTAGTCTAATTTGTACAACAATCTGCAAATCCACTATTATTTTTACTTTATAAATGAAGAAATGGAGACTCACAGAGATGAAGTAACTTTCTCAAGATCAAAGAGCTAATAAACATTTGAGGCAGGATTTACACCTTGCTCTGACTCTATAGCTTTTGCTCTTGAGACTGGAGTCATGTTACAATAGGTCAAGTTCAACGCATTAACTAGATCAAAAAAAGGTTAACAGAGAGGTCGAGGTGAACAGGATCAAACCTCACACATACAAGTCATTAAGATGGCACTTAAGCCAACACTGAGCTCAGACAGTAAGACCACAGATCAGAGGTGGCTTGCTCTTTGGCTATGGGCTTCAGTCCTGTACTCGCTGAGTGTAAATGCCATTTGACTGGAATCAGAGTTGCCTGGATCCTCTCAGAGCCAAATAGAATTAGCTTCTACAAAGACTCGGGGGAATCAATCACAGTAAACACAGACCAAATAACCTGAGCCCTGATAAAGTCTGAAACAACACGGGAACCAGGAGCAGCTAAAAGAAATGACCAAGATGGAAAGAAGAAGCTGGATAAACTGGGGCCACCTATAGGATAGAGCCACGCCTGTAATAAGTCACAGACAACAAGATGGCGAATTCTGGATAAGAAGACATGCCAAGGAGATGGAAGAACCGCCTGTTTTATGTAAAGGTCCAAATAACCAGATCACAGTGGACAGCCACTCAAATCATGCCTTCATAATACAGAGTATTACTGAGAATAACTCAATTCACAGGGAGCTTCAGGCAGGCAGTACTAAATAGCCTGTCAGGGAAAACAGAACAATAATTACAGAAAAGAATCATATCCTCAGAAAAACAAAAATTAATCAAACTAAGTTTGTAAAGTATATCTTACAGACACATTGTCTGGAATCATGCTCTCACAAATACTGCTTCTGATTTTATGCCAATGCATTTAGCTAATTTAATGGTTTTGTCCTGTTACTTCTAAACTAGGTCTCCTCTCATAACGTCTTAGAATCTTCCTGGTTTCTTAAAGCATCTTAAGAAATTCGGTCACAAAGGATGGGATTTATTTTCCAAAGATTAAACAAGGATGTAATGGCTTCTCTGTTGTGGAAAAATCAATCGAATGACAATCACATTAAAAAAAATGCGAGTGACTCAAATCAACTTGAGGTAATGCTTAATCAAATACAAGTAAAACTAATAAGCAAATGGCATTGAATAGCACTGAGATTAAGCTGAAACACTACCACACATAAAAAAATTATTTTTTTACCTTTTAGAATAACTTTGGATACAAGGAAACATAAAAGATAAGGTACAGGGAGTTCCTGGTATTCCATATTACTAAACCTTACACTGGTCACAATGAGTAATTGACATAGTATTAACAAAACCCCGTATTTTATTTGGAGTGCCTTAGTTTTTAACCTAATCTCCGTTTTTCTGTTCCAAGATCCTATCAAGGTGTCCTACTGCATTTATCTGTCATGTGTACTTAGGTGCTTCTTAGGTATGAGCTTCTCAGACTTTCCTTATTTTTGATGGTCTTGATAGTGTGGGAAGTACTGCTCAGGAAGTGTGCAAAATGGGAAATGTCCTTCAACTTTGGTTGGTCTGATGTTCTCCTTATGGTCTGATAAGGGTTATAGGACTGGAGGAAGAGAACCAACATGTGCCTCTGCCATTTTCATCACATTATATAAAGGGTTCAGTTCAGTTGCTCAATCACTTCCGACTCTTTGTGACCCCATGAACTGCAGCACGCCAGGCCTCCCTGTCCATCACCAAATCCTGGAGTCCACCCAAACTCATGTCCATTGAGTAGGTGATGCCATCCAAACATCTCATCCTCTGTCATCCCCTTCTCCTCCTGCCCTCAATCTTTCCCAGCATCAGGGTCCTTTCAAATGAGTCAGCTCTTCGCATCAGGTGGCCAAAATATTGGAGTTTCAGCTTCAACATCAGTCTTTCCGATGAACACCCAGGACTGATCTCTTTTAGGATGGACTGGTTGGATCTCCCTGCAGTCCAAGGGACTCACAAGAGTCTTCTCCAACACCACAGTTTAAAGGCATCAATTCTTTGGCACTTAGCTTTCTTTATAGTCCAACTCTCACATCCATACATGACCACTGGAAAAACCATAGCCTTGACTAGACAGACCTTTGTTGACAAAGTAATATCTCTGCTTCTTAATATGCTGTCTAGGTTGGTCATAACTTTCCTTCCGAGGAGTAAGCGTCTTTTAATTTCATGGCTGTGATCACCATCTGGAGTGATTTTGGAGCCCAGAAAAATAGTCAGCCACTGTTTCCCCATCTATTTGCCATGAAGTGATGGGACCGGATGCCATAACCTTAGTTTTCTGAATGTTAAGCTAAGCCAACTTTTTCACTCTCCTCAGTCACTTTCATCAAGAGGCTCTTTAGCTCCTCTTCACTTTCCGCCATAAGGGTGGTGTCATCTGCATATTTGAGGTTATTGATATTTCTCCTGGTAGTCTTGATTTCAGCTTGTGCTTCCTCCAGCCCAGCGTTTCTCATGATGTGCTCTGCATAGAATGTAAGGGGTACATACCAGTAATGTGCCTTTTATTGCTGACGTGACCACATGAAAGACTCTGATCGATCGTTATCCTCCGATCAATGGGAAGCCATGGAAGAGTATGAAACCAAAGGAAGGTCATCAGGCTGGGCTTTTGAAATGAGAACTCTGGCAAGAGGGTGGAAAACTTACTGGAGGTGATGAGTAGACAGAGTGAAAACAGACAGATCTTTTTTTTATAGTACTTAAGATGAGACAGGATGGTATCTCCAGAAGGGGTTGGTGGTAGTGTAAACATTGTGAAATACAAGCTTTCACTAGAAATGTAGTAGGTTGAGTTGACAGGGTGATAAACTGGAAATGAGAGAAGAGAGATCACAGAGAATGAGATCTACTTGTTTGGCTTGTATAAAACAACAGGATGGCAGAACCACTCACTGAAGCAGGAAATACCAGGAGTGACCAGACATTTTCTTCCAGGAACAAAACACCAAAATATGATGCATTCAATCTTGGATACACTGACTCTTTTTTTCTGGGACTTAAATCATCTCTATTTCAACTTTGCTTATTTTTTATGACATAGGTGCATTATTGTTTCATCACTTTCAAACCTGCCTTATGTTTTCCAGTTAACACTATGATTTATTTTTGCAAGCAGACTGTTGAATCAAAGCACCACATTTACTAATGATGGTGGATTCTTCTGAAGTTTTTTTTTATTTTTTAAACTCTTATTGCTAAAATGCCCCTGGGTTATTTGGAATGAGTCCCTTTTAGGGACTCATTTGGAAATAGTCCCTTTTAGGTAGTTAGATCTATTCCAAGGGAACCTTTCCTAAAGGAGAGGTTTGATGTTTTCCATCCTTTTCTTCTTAGTACTTCATGGAAGTATCTGACATGAAGAGATTGGATACATTGACTTTCACGTGCCCTTAGAGCTGAGAGAGGAGATGTTTATAGGCAACTGAATACCATACATATGGAGATAATATAAATTCATGTTTCATTCACAATATATACTACAGCTAAACATTCAAGTGGTTCCCGCCATTTTCCAGACACTGTTTTACACATTTTACACATATGAACTCATTTTGTCTTTACAACTAGATGAGGTAGGTATTATAATTATCCTTATTTAACATAAAATGAAAGTGAAAGTGTTCACTACCCAGTCATATCTGACTCTTTGTGACCCCATGTACTGTAGCCTGCCAGGCTTCTCTATCCATGGAATTCTCCAGGCAAGAGTATTGGAGTGGGTAGCCATTCTCTTTCTCTAGGGGATCTACCCAACCTAGGGATTGAACCTGGGTCTCCTGCGTTGCATGCAGACTCTTTTAACATCTGAGCCACCAGGGAAATCCAACATATAACTAAACTTATAAATTAAAAGACACTTGCCTAGCCCACATGGCTGGGATATAAACCCAGGCACTCTGCCCTTGAAACTTTTAGTCTTACCTGTCTTGCTAAGCTACCTCTCATAACAAGTCAAGGAAGGAGATGAGACTATTTTATTTTTTAATCTTTTGGCTGCACTGCACAGCATGAGGGATCTTAGTTCCCCCAAAGGGATCGAACCATAGCCCCCTACATTGCCATCACGGAGTCTTAACCACTGGACCTCCAGGGAAGTCCCCAGAGATGAGACTCATTTTGGAGACAGTAGGGAGTAACACAGAAGAGGGATTTCAAGGATATCAATATTTAGAAACTAATTAGACCTCTTTTTATAGTACTGTTTGCATAGGGGAACGTATTGCTAAAAATACAAAGGAAAAGAAACTAAAACAACTTGGGAGTCAAGAGGAGCTGGTGTTCAAAACAGATGAATTTTTTAAATGCGATTAAGATGTTTACTAAGAAAAGGACCACGGGACTGATATCAGAAAGCCTTTGTGAACTTAGGGAAAGCTGCTTTGATGGAGTGAGGAAGATGGAAGCTAGACTAGAGAAGGGGAATTTAAAGGTAACGAAACGAAGACAGAAATGCTTTCAACAAACACGGATAAAATCGGGGAGGAAAGAAAACAATACCTGTAGTGGGTATATGGAGTCAAGGAAGGGTTGTTTGTGCATAAGCTAAGAGAGCTTTAAAAAAGCTTTTTGTGCATTTTTTTGCCATGGATACTTCAATCTATAAATTGACCATATGTGTATGTGTATATATACATACACACGTAAGCCAACATATACATATCTATCAGCGTGCGTACTAAGTCACTTCAGTTGTGTCTGACTCTGTTACCCTATGGACTGTGACCCACCAGGTTCCTCTGTCCATGGGATTCTCCAGGCAAGAATACTGGAGTGGGCTGCCATGCCCTTCCTCCAGGGGATCTTCCCAACCCATGGATTAATCCCACATTTCCTGCATCTCCTGCACTGGCAGGCAGATTCTTTATACATATGTATCATAGCATACATATGATATTACTATAATGTTATTTTGGCTTATATTCTCCCAGGGAATTTCCTCCTCTGCATATATAAATAGAAAAAAATATATATATATATGGATATATGTCCCTTATATTTGGGAATAGATCATTTAATAGCACTCTTTTTTCATGATAAACAGTATGTCCTGGGCTGATTGTCCCTCTTCCTCCCTTCAGACCACTGGGACTTAACTGCTATTAAAAGCCAATGGAAAAGATGCAGTTGAGAGGAGGAAGTGGAGTATACATGAGAGAAAAGAGTCCATCAATAGTGCAAATTTGTTCAGCAGTGAGCAGGGGACAGATGTGAACCAAATATATTCATGCATATTCGTGCAGAGCCAGCAAATGAAATGATACTCTACATAACATACACCACGGTAGTGGTGTAGTCGCTAAGTCATGTCCGACTCTAGCAACCCCATGGACTCTATAGCCTGCCAGGCTCTTTCTATGGGATTCTCCAGGCAAGAATACTGGAGTGGGTAGCCATTTCCTTCTCAAGGGGCTCTTCCTGGCTCAGGAATCAAATCCAGGTCTCCTGCCCTGCAGGCAGATTCTTTACCAACTGAGCTATGAGGGGAAGACCAACATATGCCACAGAAACCAGTAACAGATCCAGCTACTACCTACTTCCACAGTTTGCTCTCACACCATCCTCACACTGGCTTCCTTGCCTCTTGGCAATTTCTGCCTGCTTTAACATGCCATCTTCTTCTTGCTTCAGATACTTCATACATGCTCTCCTTTTGACTGAGAATGTTCTACCCTCTGCCCTATGCCCCACCTTTTTCCCCAGGTTCTATCCTGGTAAGAAACATTCAATACATAGCTGTTGGATGAATGAACTATGTTCAAGACATGTGCTGAAACAAAAAGCCCCCTGAAACTCAACGTGATTTTGGCTATTTGTTTCAACACAATTCTCCACCTAGTTACCAATATAAAACTGAGTCAGATGGTTAGATAGCATGACCAACTCAATGGACCTGAATCTAAGCAAACTCCTGGAGACAGTGAAACTCCTGGAGTCAGGCTGCAGTCCACGGGTTCGCAAAGAGTTGGACACAGCTTCGCAACTGAACAACAGCATCAGGCATCTTAACTTCATCTAGTTCGTCACGTTTTTAAACCCAGACTCATATTCTTCATTCCCACAAATACAGAGAACATACATGCCATTTCGTTATTTTATCAAAAAAGACCATGAATTCCTTCCCACTAAGACAGAAAGCCAAATTCTAATCAGAGTGCCAATGTATTCATTTACAAAAAGATGTGTAACTATCAGTGCAACCAGATGCTCTTGTCAATCTGACCAACACCCTATTTTCATCCCAGACAAGGTTCAGCTACAGGTTGATGAATCTTACATAAAAATGTGGATGAGACCAGAAAACAGTACTGTGAGCAGAACCCCAGGACGCACCCAACACCATGGACAGGAGTCTGGGTGGAAGAGAGGAAGCAGTAGTCTCTATGCAAGGAAAATGCCTGGTTTTCAGAATATTAGCAGGGGGTCTCTTGTCACTTTGTCCTGTGATGAAGTGAAGTGAGAGTCGCTCCGTCTACAGCGGATCTTCCCGACCCAGGAATCGACCTGGGGTCTCCTGCATTACAGGCAGATTCTTTACCAACTGAGCTATCAGGGAAGATCCCCTGGAGAAGTCTTGTGACGAAGCGATATTAAAAAGGGTGTACTCACAGTTCATGTCCATAATGTCTTAAATTTGCCAATTTACCCGTGCAGTGGAGAGGATTAATGAATGATCATAGAGCACACTTTGAACTATGGCATGTGATACTCAATAACTTAGGATATGCAGGAGTTTCACATACACGATCAGACATGTTGAGAAGTCTATACTCCCACATTCTCTAAAAAACAATAGTTCAAGTGTTTAAAAATCCTCCCAGGAAAAAAAAAAAGAAGAAGAGTCTAGCTGCTAGCCTTATAGCATTCATATAACTAGGCTCCCTTGTTTTATAAAAGAAGATACATGTAGGGTGGTCAAAACGAACATAAATTGAATGAGGAAGAAGATTCAGCATCTATACAGATACACTTTCAAGAAAACTGGGCAACTAGAAAGCCTGAATGAGTAATAGAGGCAAGACAGATTTTTATTTATTGTTTACCCATAGGTTAATGGCAAAATGTGAGCCTTCATCTTGGTTGCAAAGAAGGAGCAGAGGAGAGAGAAAAACTGAGATAAACGACAGGGGAAGAAAAACTGATTCAGTAACTCTTAGAGTTAACCAGGTCAATTTTATGGATGAGAACAGACATTTTCAATGAGAGTGAAGAGAAAGAAAACCTTTCAGCTGTAGATAATAGTGGATATGTAGGAGAGAGAAGATGGAGGAGACTGTAAGAGATGGTATTAATCTTCTCTGTAAATTATACGGAAAGGTGAGATGGTGCTATACGGTTCATGACAGAAGCGGGAAAGGTAGGCTCATGCTGTAGATACGAGAGCGTTATCTTTTTTCACCACGTGCCAAATGCTTAGCACAATGCACAGCACACAACAGAAACTCAGTAAATACGAGCTGAATCAAAGAGTTCAATTTGAGGAATTTAGGCGCACCGCGAAAGGCAGAACAGCTGACATGCCAAATGAGACTAAAAGCTAAGCAGGGAGAAGGCTTTCACCTCTTTTTAAAGTGAAAGTCACTCAGTCATGTCGGACTCTTTGCGACCCCACGGACTATACAGTCCATGGAATTCTCCAAGGCAGAATACTGGGGTGGGTAGTCTTTCCCTTCTCCAGGAGATCTTCCCAACCCAGGGATAGAAACCAGGTCTCCCGCACTGCAGATTCTTTACCCACCTCTTTTTAAGGTGTCCTTAAAGATATATGCCCTATTACAGAGTTCTGGATGTTCAGCAGGGATCTTAGGAGGAAAAGACAGACAGCCTTCCCGGGGGCTATTCAACTCTGCCATCCTCACACATCCACAGAAAACAGGTAACCACTTCATGAATAAGTAATTCATGACAGCTGGCAGATAAGAGGTAACTTTCTTATCCAACACCCAATCCTCTTCAGCAGAGATGGACAACACAGAAACATTTAGTCAATCACACTGTCAGCTGGTCACCCAGCTCTGCAGACCACACAAAAGAACAAAGCAGGCAAGCGGAGGCCTGGAGACTTCTCCGTGGCATGCATTGGTCTAAATAAATGAGAAGGCCAGGTAATCTGTGCTTTGTATTCTACAGATGGCTTTCTCGTGTCTAAAACCATTCAAATCTGAAAACAAATCCCTCTCAAATCCAAAATCGCGGCCAGTCAACAACAGGGAACGGAAGGCATATTATTAAGTCTCTTCTGGGGAAAGGCTGTTGACTTGGATTCCCGGTGACGTGGGCGCATGATGGTTACAGATGCTGTGTTCAGGTGTCATTTGAATTCACATGATATCTAATAAATCACAGGATGTTCACTTGTCCTATTAAAACTGCATTCTACCTTACCAGGTCTGAATAACTTGTATAAAATGGATTGCTGCAGTTCTCACTAGAAGGTCTAATTGCATTCCTGGTATAACTTAAGATGATAACCTTATCTTAATTAGCAGCATGATGCAGAAATGCTTTCGAAAGCCTCTGAGAATTAACCTGCATTTTTAAACTGGAGCCCTGGGGCTTTAAAAAAAATAACTTAAAAAAATTCCCTATTGAATATGTGAGCCAATGTTAATTTATCAAAATGACAAAAGGGAATAATCATATCGTGAGAGACTAAGAAACACAATACCTCCTCTGATCAAGCAGTTTGTACTGCTCTTTGCAGAATCACGCACGATGTAATTCTAAGGCCTAAATCTCTGCGATGTCCACTGACTCATCGCACCCACAAGAGAGTCTCTCTCTGTTTATTCTAATGAGATTCACCATCCATTATAAACAGAATGCTACAATTGTGGAAATGAAGTGGACAAACATTGTGGGTATATAGTGTCTTCACAGGGAATTAATCACCATGCAGATCCCCTATGGTATGCCCTCAAGTTCCCATACAAGGCTTTTCTCCCAATCAATCCAAGTTCAATTAATTCTGGCCTTCCTCATCCATCTCAACATCTCTCCGGTCCACTCACATTTGAAATGTCTGCACAAAACTCCAAAAGAAAAGGGCTTTCTGTGGGATAGGTTGTAGTTTGTGTATAATTGCTCTGGTAAAGAGATGTACATTGGCTCACTTATGACTATCATAATCCAACAGAGCATACAAGGATATGTGAAAATTAACATTTCAACCTATTATCCTATATGATGGCAAGATTTAAAGACTTTGCAGTCATCATTGTAGAAACCCAAGGCAGATGTTAAAGAGTCCCCATTTTAGTGCTTGCAAATTGAGGTACATAATATAGTAAATACTATGCAGCTAGACATCTATCCTCAAATGCCCAGCTAAAGAAACATATTGGGTAGAGTTTATTATCATCCAAAACTCAAACTAAAGTCACATCTAGAAATGTTAAAGACAGGCTATTGTAAGTGAACTACTCTCTCAACACTGGCCCTTGAGATTTGTGGTTTCTCTAAGTTGGTACCACTTGGGGAATAAAAGACTTCCTATAATACAACTTGGCATTTCCCTATCTAAAAACAGGGTTCTTTATGGTGGCTCAGACCGTAAAGTATCTGCCTGCAATGTGGAAGATCCCAGTTCGATCCCTGGGTAGGGAAGATCCCCTGGAGAAGGGAATGGCAACCTACTCCAGTATTCTTGCCTGGAGAATCCCATGGACAGAGGAGCCTGGCGGGCTTCAGTCCACGGGATTGCAGAGTCAGACACGACTGAGTGACTAACATTTTCACCTTCACTTTTACCTAAAAACAAACATGGCTCAAAAAAATTTTAAGTATTTTCTTCCTGCTAGAAGTGCAAGACACACTTAGGAGCTGCTGCTGCTAAGTCGCTTCAGTTGTGTCCAACTCTGCACGACCCCATAGACAGCAGCCCACCAGGCTCCCCTATCCGTGGGATTCTCTAGGCAAGAACACTAGAGTGGGTTGCCATTTCCTTCTCCAATGCATGAAAGTGAAAAGTGAAAGTGAAGGAGCAGTTTTGACTAATTTTAAGAGGTCAGAGCTAGTAGAGCTTATTGTATAGGATATTATCATTAGAACTGAACATAAAACTAATAGAAAGCAAAGAGGTATAAATACTTCTTGTATTTGAGATTGTAACAGATTGAAGTTCCATCTAGCTTAATTTATGAGCACAGAAAATAGTAATATTAAAAACACAGAAGAAACAGGTACATACTAATATTAATTCAAAATATTTTTTAAAAATTGTCAGTACCTTCATTAGTAGCATTAAAACACTTTTAACATGTCTACTGTAAGCAAAGAGCTGTGTTATAAGTGACATGAAGGTAACAGCTCTTATAAAATAGTAAAGCCTTTTAATTTATGTTCCGCTTTTCTTCAATAAGGGATGCCATTTCAGGGGAGTGCTATTGTGTAGAATATATGGACTTATATTTACATAAGCAAATTATCCACATCTTGAAGGTCCTGCAAAGGTATAGAGGCCTGGGCACATCTCTTATTTAAAACCCTATCTCCAGGCTTGAGAGTAAGGAGATTAAAGACTAAACATATATTACCACTGAGAAAACTCAGCCTGGAAAACCCTGGCGGAAAGACATTTTAATCAACGGATATTTCAAACTGAGTGACCCCAAATCTGTTTAACAAGACTGTTGTTCTAAAGCAGGAAAGCCCTCCGATCGTTTAGCTTGCTTTCCATTTCATTGGTGTGACAACCACACACTGATGGCATCTTTAGGTTGCAAAACCAGTCTTTTTTTACCACGGCAGTTACAGTCTCATTTACAACATTAATGTCCTGAACGGGGACTGCATGAAAATCTTCAATTATTTCCAGGCAGCCTATGTACCATTGCTGCTAATTCTAATGCCCAGCTAGCATAATCATGATAACTTCTGCTGTGATCCCAACAAGGATTCCTCAAGCTCCTTATAAATGCATTAATCACCCCCTATGAAAGTCACTGCTTGCTTTTGACAAAGATAATGTATGTTGCTGGGATTATACTACTGCATGCGGAATCATTAAAGAGAGAGAGACCCGAATTTATGATGAAGCCGCTGGACAGCAGGGCACTGTTTTAACCATAAAAATCACAATCTGCAAGGATGGTGGCCAAAGCAGAGGAGGCATTAAAGACTGATAATTAGCATCAATCAAGGTGACATGACTGTGGACGTCTTTATTACTTTTAACACACTAATCAAATACTTCTGCATTGAGATGGAAAGATTGATAGGCAGCGAGGCAGCGAGAACATCCCTACGGAGAACCTTCTAAAATGATCTGTTCGAAAGGTAACAAAAGAGGCATCAGTATCGGTCAAGTGGTATACACACACACAGCTCTGAGATGGAAAAGCTCAAAATGGACCTCCTGGGCTGGCTGGGTTTTCATGTGGATGCTTTATCGCTAAGCATTGCTTCAAATAAACACGTATTTGTGTGTCCCTTCTGTGCAACCCACCGGACATGCTTGATTTGGATGAAAAAATAACTCAGAGGAACATAAGCTCCAGGCTATTCTGTCAGGTAAATAAATAACCCAGCACCCCAGCCCAGCAGTGACTCAGTTTCTAGCCCTCTCCTTACATGTGCATGTGGAAATGAAAGATAAAGGGAGAGACGAACTTGGTACCATTTACATAATTACAATAGGGCTGTCAGCATTATCTAATTGTACTAGTGCTCAATTCCATACCACAGACGCGCAAATATGCTGTTATTATTACTGCTCATATAAATATTTCAGTCCTAATGAACAACAAGCCACTCACCATCTTTGCCACCCCTTGAGCCCATATGGCATTACACCTTAATGACTGCAATTTTTTAAAAGGCACTCTTTTCCTATTTATAGTTTCTGGCTGTTCAATGTTCACACACTGGATTCATGAGGTTAAGGGCAGAGGCCATAAAGCAAAGATGTGAAGGAGTTTTCAAATAAGAATCTGCTTTGGCATCCATTCAGAATTATGGATGAAGACCTGGAAAGGCATTTCCCAAGCGAACAGCTGCATCTTTGCCAAATGAGGTGATAAAGGCAAGACTTCCATGATGAAGAGGATGACCCCCAGCAATCATTTGGCTCCAAAGTTTAACTTTTATTTATAGGTTGCTGAATTGGTGTATCCACTGCTAGGTTTCAAACATATATTACATTTTCTCTGAATTAGATACCAGCTCCTTAAAATTGGGTATGTACATCAAAAACTGAGCAGAGAAGAGTCAGTGGAAATTCCCCATTGCTTCTTTTCCAGAAACAAAGAAAGGACTGAGAAAGAGGCTGGGTGTCAGAGGTGAAACAGTTGTAAGGAGCAAATTACTCAAAACACATTGCTCACAAGTCACCGAAGCAGTAGCAGCTAATTCAAACCCAGTTCCATTTTCAATTTCATGGTTATAGGAAGATGACTTTTCAATACAGTACAGTAGCCTTACAGAGGCAAAGTAATACGAAAAATGTCGCAACTGGGCTCTTGAAAATCCCACTACTTTAAGCCAGTATTTATCAAATCGCCCCTTCTAAAACATTATGCTGCAATTTCTAAGAGGTCCCAAAATGGTGGCCTTCTCTCAAAATAATGATAGTAAACTCTTCTGGGTCTTAAATAGCAGCCCGTTTCATTGAAATAAGTATTTTTAACTTGCCAAGTTATTTTACACACCTTATGTGTCACCTTAGGCATCATCCCTTATGCATAATAATGTACAATTATTTCTATCACACAGATGAAGTCATAGATTGAGAAGGTAAGGGTCCTTCCAATGAACACCTGACTCAATGCCCTCTTTACTGCACTGTGCTGACTCTGAAAGATGTTCAGAGGTTCCCTAACTGTATTAAGGGTGATGATCACCCACAGCAAAGACACATGTTAAGAGTACTTTTAGCAAGAGAAAGCTCTTCACAGGGACCCAATAAAATGCATAACGAACATGAGAGAAGAGAAGCCTTCCAGTCTGAACTTTGGTTTGCTTTATTTAGAGATTGGTCATCTCTCCACCCTACTCCAAGATTTTGTTTTCCACTATTGAGAGTCATTTGATTCTCACTGACGCACAAGGAATGGGGGAAGGTTGTGTAAGACCGTTTAAGGCTGACCTTACCACTCATGGAAAAACTGCCACCAGACACAAAGCGACGGCTCATAATGAGTCAGGGATGGGTTCCACAGCATCAAAGACCTTTATGTTGAATCCTTAACAAAGGAGCCTGGTGTAAACAGGACTCCAAGGCTGGGCAATGACACAAGAGGACGACAGTCACTTCCTCATCAGAGGACATGGCTTTTGCCAAAATTAGCTCAAGTGTGTGTGCAACACTTCCAAACAGACATGAATTAGAGGACTCATATCAAGACATGCTATGTTCTAGGTCCAGATGTGGAAATGTGCGAGGCCTGAGAAGTTTTCTTTCCTACCCTCCTTAAATAGCTCAAAGCTATTTGCACTGTGCAGTGAACATCATTTTTATAGCAAAAAGAGGAGAAAAACGATAACACAGAAACAGGGAAGAAGCATTAATGGGAGAGCCACAGAGAAACAATAATGACATGTAAGATACATAACAGATCAAAAGAAGATGAGAACTTCATTTAACAGTAACCGCAGAAGCAGGCTCATTCTAAGCACATCATCTGTCTGTCCCGCCTCATCCTCTTTCACATACTCCCAGCCTCTCTTGTGCAGTGGCCTCATCTACAATTCAAGCTTGCATAGCTTCAGTCCTGAGCTGACCACATAATACAATCCATGTGTATTACAGGTTTCTTTCCATTTAAAAAAAATTACAGATGGGTATATTTTTCATTATATTTATACATTGCACAATGGAGGCATTATCAGTAGGGAAAAAAAAATGAGCCATGGACATCGAGAATACTGAGTTAAATACATAACATGGAACACTTTGATCAATCAGATGGGTTTAGCAGTAGAGATATTCATCCAGTCTAGTCAAAAATAATCCAAAAAGGTCAGGGGGAAGGGACAGTTTAGGGAGTTTGGGATGGACATGTTCACACTGCTGTGTTTAAAATGGATAACCAAAAAAATAAAATAAAATAAAATGGATAACCAACAAAGAGCTACTGTGCAGCTCACAGAACTCTGCTCAATGTCACATGGCAGCCTGGATGGGAGGGGCATTTGGGGGAGAATGGAGACATGTCTGTGTATGCCTGAGTCCCTTTGTTGTTTGCCTGAAACTCACAACACTGATAGCTAGCTATTCCCCAATACAAAATAAAAAGTTCAAAAGAAAAAAAAAATATTTCAACAAGTCATTTTAAACCATACACAACATTACACTGCCATTCTTCTCAACTGATGGATAAAGAAATTTAATTCATTCAACTTGAGCATTTTTTAATTTGTTGTCATCTGTATCAGATAATGATTGACAATGATATTGATAATGATAATGATAATAATAATAATAAGTACGTGGCAAAGGGGCTGTCACTCTAGGCACACAAACACACGAATTTGCTCATCTCACCCTCTTTCATCAGTGGCGTAAGTAAAGATGGGCTAGAAAAACTTCGGCCTGATGGAAAGACTCTAAAAATATGAACACAACAAAAAATCCCAAAGGATTTTAAGATGTGAATTTATAGCACCCTAATGGCAAATTCAGTCTGACCTGGAAAATAAAAATTATGTAAAAGGGACAACACACACTCTTAACATCCTAAAAGAAACTGCCTAAATAGTGGGAGCAGTTTGTATGAACAGTGGGGGTACTGTGTGGCCCACCAAACTCAGATGGAAAACAGAAATTCCTCAGCAAGGAGGAGAAACCCACTTTGGTATGTACACAAATTGCATTATCCGTCAACCTGGCTGGCTAGCAAATACATTAGCAGTGAAAAATATCATTGAAGAAAACCCTATAGATCTATTTCTATGACCAATAGCCCAACAAATTCACCTAGATTGAATATGGAGAACAAAAAGCTTACAGTGAAAGGGGGCATATAGTACACAAAAATAAACAGGAGAAATTGCCAGTGTCAACCGACACCCTCTCTCCCAATCCTAATCATACCCATCGATCTAAGACCTGGGTTATAGGTATGCAACACGTAACACACAATCACTCTCCTGAAAAGTATCTGCTGAAGCACAGGCAGCATTTCAGGGCTCTAGGTCAAGATCAAGAATATAAGCCATAAATTCAGTGATGCTAAAGATGAATGAATAGCCAAAGAGATGAGACGGTCTCTATTACTGTGTATTGAAGCTCATAAGAGGTTTGCCATTGTCTTACAAAATATGTTTGCTCTCTATCCTTTAAATTCTGTCTCTTTCTGTCTACTACGTGGCTAAATCCACTATACATCAAATAAGAGTAGGTCATTTCTAACTCAATAATAACATAAACCCTTTGGAACTCATTCACTCTAGACACTGACATGACATTCAATATTGACCTTGAATTTGTAACATACTGACTCACTCGTGTTGTTCTCTGCATTTTTCCTAGATGTGAAATGATCAGCCCGAGTTTTCCATCAGCTGTTTTATTTTGCCTAGTTGTATTCATAATATTGTATCACCTAGCCAGAGCTTCAGAGAAACAAAAAGAGCCCAGCAGAGTAGATCTGCGGTGGTTCTGAGCATGCAAAGAACTTGATCCATAAGCCATTCTCTTCTTCCTCTGCCATCAGCTCTCTGCTCTTGGACAGATCTTCAGTTTCCGTACCTGAACCTTAAGCATAGTAATACTGACAATTATCTCATAGTATTTTGGTAAACCAACGCAAGGGTGTATCTGAAAACCATAAAATGTTACAAATACATAAATCATCAGTGAGAACACTGCACATGTGTACGTTGAAAACAAAGAGGAAGACAGATTAGTGTGGCTGATTGGAAATTTTCTCATTATAACACTGACGAACAAAAACTAATTCTTAAAAAAAAAATAAAAGTTTATCCTGTCATGTAACTGACCTCATCTTGTTCAAAGGCCTTCATTATCACTTGGGAAAAAGTGAATCGAAACAAAATGTCAAAACCTGTTCATTGGCCATAACTCAGGTTATTCAGAAAACAGTTAATTTGAGGTCTATTTTTGGTCATTCTGTTCTTTCTCTCCCAACATACTAGAGTTTGTTTTTTATGGTGGTGAGGCGGAGCATCTGCCTGGGCCAGGGGCTGTTCCATCCTTAGAGAGGAGGAGCTCATCTGGTCTGGTCTCTGGGTCTTGGTCTCTACATCCACCGCATCTGTTCCTGAAGTGTCTAGGGTGGTTCTCTCAGCAGAGACATGGGACAAACACTGCCTCTGGCCATCTTCCCTGGTTGACCAGACTTGGCTCTCACTTCTCATCTCAGAGACTTGGCTGTGTCTGCTGTCCTGACCCCAGGTGCCAAGGGACACCCTAGCATAGCTGCCCCAGATTCCCATGTGACACTGGGCCCCTGTAAGGCACACCGGCTCCTCCTTATAAACTGGGTTCATAATCTCAGCCCCATTGGAATATCTGAGTCAATTCAAGGAAAGGAGAGGTGACCTTTCCTCAAGAGGACACTTGCCCATGCCAAGGTGGTTTAGATATTTCTAAGAGGCATTGTCCCAGGGTTCCAGGAGGGAAGGTCAACACAGCCTCACTTGCTCTCTTCTCAATCTTTGGTTTTTGTTTTTTTTGGCTCTCTGTCCATAGCCCCATCCCCCATCAAGCATCACCTTGCACCACTGGGTGGGGCTTCCCTTCCTATGCAGTTGGGTCCCACTTTTATGAGATCTAGTCTTAAGTCCTCAGGCTTTTTTCTCCATATGTAAAATGGAAGTGCTAGCAATTTTAACAGGACCTGGCTTGTACAAGACCTTCTCTCTCCATTGCACAATGACATACTTGTTCTAGAATCCAGACTCTATCTGCCCTATATGCCTAAAGCAATAACGGCCATTGATTCCAACAGTGTGGCAGCTGCAGGGCAACAAGATTTACAGAGGATTTGGAACATTTCAAAATTTTATTCTTACTACATAAGTTAAGCAGTTTAAGATTATGGGAGATTTCAAGAGCTTCTTAAATAAAGCAAAAAATGTAACTTTGTGAAATAACAATCACACGGAGTAGATGTTATTAGTGCATTTTATAGACAAAGAAATGACAGCTCGGGGAAGATATACATTTTTCCCGGTGAGGCACAGCATATAAGCAGCAAAACTAAAATTTAAACTCAAGTGTTTATGTGCAGGAAAACCCCAAAGTTCATTTTACTACTAATACAGAAGTTCTTTGACAATGTCAGTCAATCTAAAAGGGAGTACATGGCCATGAATTGCTGCCACTTACCAAAGCAAAAGAATACTTGACTTCAGTGAAGATTACAAAAGTGAGAAATCCTGATGAGACATTAAACTTATTCACGATTTTCTTCTTCAATTAGCATTTATTGAAAGTCTCTGACATAAATACTGGGCCCGAGGTTATAAACCTTAAAGAGTCAACTGTCCCTGCTTTTAACTAAATTACAATATAGTGTAGAGATGGACAAATGTAATCATAATATACCTAAGCAAGTTCAGCCCTGTACAGATTTTTTAAGTACCATGAGGCTCGCAGAGTTTCCCTAACCCAAACCCTATAATTTTTATTCTCCTCAAATATGACAGTTTCCAGTGATCTAAGGAGAGTTAGAGGGAGACTCCCTCCAGAGATACATAGTGACAGTGAGTTAGTGCTTAGGTGTCTGGTTATTTAAAGGCTTTATGAAGACAATGCAAGATTTCATTTGATAACTAACACCAAATGTGGTGAAGGGAAAAGCAACAAATGCGTCAGAATTCTGGCTTCCAGATCCTAAAACTTGGACACTTGCCCTGAAACAGTAAGATGCTTGACTTAAAAATGGAACTTATACAAGGCCATTGCATTAAAATTATTAATTCCAATTAAAAAGAAAAAGTAAAGATTTCCCTAAAATACTAAGTAGCCTAGAGATATCTCAGTAAATAAAATTAAAAACCCTTACCCATTTGCCTCTTGTGTGAAAGGGGGGTATTTACATAAAATTATATATGCTAATGAAATGCTAATATAAATATGAAAAAAATACTCTGAAAATGGCAAGCTGAAAAATCACCCAAAAAAACATGCAAAGGCAGAAAACTACATCTGCCTGAAAACAATTTCTGCTACTTTGTTTATTCATGTGTAAACGTCCAATATGCTCAACGCTTTGACATCTCTATTCAACTGGGGTTTGAATCAGCTATAAATATATGACCTTTAATTGTGTGATTGATTTGTCAAAATTTTTGCAATATGTTACATATGGGTCTAACTTCCTATGAATACAGATATTTTCATGGTGTCCCATTTTAAGTGATAACATCCACAAGGTATGAGACCTCTTTAAAAAAAAGGGACCGTGTTTGCTAATTCGCTCATTTGTCAACCACTGATACCTAGAACTGCATTTTTCACCACAAAGCTTATATTTAAAATTTATTTTGTACCTGTGTTCCCAAAAATGCTTGACAAGAGCATTCTATAAAACTGTAGCTGATGAACAAGAAAGACAAGCATCATTCTTCTGCTTATATCCTATGGTACAATCAAACCTCTCCAAGCAAAATCTAAGCAAAAAGACAGACACCCAGTGGATTAAATGGCACCATTTCCAAGCCTTTCCTCCAGGTTTCTGTGCCCTCAAGCAACAAGCTGGCTTTTGCATCTGGCAAACATATGCAGAAAACCAGGCCAAATATGACTGAAAAACTTGGCCAAGTTCTTTCATGTGACCCACTGTGACAGCCAACCTAAAGTTCCCAATGTCAATTCAATTTCCAAATGAACACTTTACTTTTTCATTAATATGTGTGAGTATTTAGATATAGATATAAACTCATCTTGAGTTTGGCGTAAAAAAGTGGTATGTCTTTAAAAATAACACATGTACTATATTTGTATTATTGGAAGGAGTGAATATTTAGAATAGGATGGATATTGCGGGAATGGACCTGACCGCACAATCTTATCCACACAGTCAAGGATTCAGAAGCATAAGGGAGAAATGTTTCCAGTGTTTCTGCCAGGCGGAACGCCTTCTAGATTGGCCAGTGTTAACTGACTATCTTGACTAAATCTCTAAACTCAACTGAAACTTCAAGGTTCTAGTTGAAAGGCCATAATTTCTAGAGGTCCTATGAATTGTAAGAGACAGGATTTAAGATGTTTAGCTATATGCTTTCAAGTGTTGATAGCAGACTTACGAATACTCACTCTCAATAAATTAGACATTTTGAGGCATCTATCTACGATACTGGGAATGATGATCAAGACATGGAAGTTTATACAGTCCTCACCCTCAAAGAGCCTAAAACTCGCACTACCTGGAGTTTCAGCCAGGTTCCTTAAGGCTCCCTTTTTTACAAGCCTTTTTCCATTATGTCAGGTAACACGAATGACTGAGTTACTGTGTCTACTCCGTATTACTCCATCAGAGTGACAGTTGATTATTGCACCATTACCAAAAAAGCTGTATCCTGACACACTGCATATCAACACACATCAGTAAAGATGAAACAAATTTTTCCTGGCTAACTCATTCAAAAAAAATTACACGGAAGATATATGAGATTAATGTGTGTTTCTCTAAGTATAGATAAGTTTTTATCTGACATAAGGAATATATTGAAACTGTACAAATTATGTATCTTTTAAGACTGTACATAAAGGATTTATACTCCCAGAAAACTTTTTCAATACATATCTTAGACACACCAACAAACCTCTTGACACCACCTTACTTTTCTTTTCTTTTTTCTGCTCTATTTTTTTTCTTTCTGAGGATGACAAACTTCCCCACTCTGTCTTCTCCCCTTGTCTTGTAAACAAGTTAAAATTACTCTTATCCTTAAAAACCACTCCTGTTCCCTGGTCACTTACTAACGATGCACCAATCCTTCTATTCCAAACTCTCAGAGGAAGTGGGGGCATTTTTACCAACTCATCTTCCTCACTCTTCATTCATTTCTGAATCCAATGGATTATGGTTTCAATTTTCACCATTCTAGTGAAACTACTTACTGCTAAAGTTACAGATAATTTTCTCTAAGTTGACTAGCCCAGTGGACACTTTTGGGCTTTCCCAATGGCTCAAAGGTAAAGAATCTGCCTGCAGTGCAGGCACCACAGGAAATGTGGATTTGATCCCTGAGCTGGGAAGATCCCCCGGAGAAAGAAACTTCAACCCATTCCAGTATTCGTGCCTGGAAAATTCCATGGACAGAGGAGCCTGGCAGGCTGGAGTCCATGGGGTCTCAAAGAGTTGGACATGACTGAGTGGGTAAGTGTGAGCATGAATGGACACTTTTAACCCCTGATCTGCTTTAACAGCCTTGTTAAATTTGGTCATGTTGACTGACTCCATTTTTTTTTAAGATGCTCAATATCATTAAGGAAATACAAAGTTAAACCACAATGAAATACTATTGCATATCTAGTAGAATGGTTAATATTAAGGAGACTGATGATATTAAGTGTTGATGAGCAAGTGGCAATCTCATTCACTGCTGGAAGGAATGCAAAATGCTACCACCACTTTGGAAAACAGTTTGCCAGTTTCTTTTAAAATTAAACAGTTGCTTACATAGGGCCTAGCAATGACAGTTCAAGTTTCCACAGAGAATCTACATGAAGAACTGCTTGCACATATCATGTCTTGCACCCCTTTCTTAAAACTCCATGTTCCTTTGAGCACTTTCCCCTGTTCCAGAACAGTCCACTCTGATCTGCCTCATTCCTCTCCACTCTTCCATCTCCAGTAGTGCAGAGCAGTAGTGGTCATGAGGACTGCAAGGAGATCCAACCAGTCCATCCTAAAGGAAATCAACCCTGAATATTCACTGGAGGGACTGATGCTGAAGCTGAAGCTTCAATACTTTAGCCACTTGATGCAAAGAGCCGACTCACTGGAAAAGATCCTGATGCTGGAAAAGATTGAGGGCAGAAGGAGAAGTGAGCAAGGCAGAATGAGATGGTTGGATGGCACCACCGACTCAAGACATGAGTCTGATCAAAATCCGGGAGATGGTAAAAGACAAGAACGCCTGGCGCGCCGCAGTCCATGAGACTGCAGAGCCAGACACGACTGAGCAGCTGGACAACAGCAGCAACATGAGGACTCTGGAGCCAAACTATCTTCTCTCAAATCTCAGATTTCCTATTTATCGACTGCGACGTTTGGGGGCAATTCATGCAATTCCTCTGGCCTCGTTTCCTCATCTGTAAATTGAGACTCCACATTTGGTTTTCAGGTGGCGGAGGCTGGGGTATATTCTGTTTTTCTGAGTAACTGGGTAGACACCAAGATCCTGGGTCTTGGACATGGGATCTTCTAAGACCTACTCCACTACAGCCTCTAAGTCTGGCCTATAGATGTATTCCTGCACCCTATCCAGGGATAGATGGTTTATTTCTATTAATACATCATCTTTTAGCTGCAAGGAGCTTTCATCAGTGCCCTAAAGACAAGAGTTTGCTGCTCTTTGCCATGTGCTGCTGCTGCTGCTAAGTCACTTCAGTCGTGTCCGACTCTGTGTGACCCCATAGACGGCAGCCCACCAGGCTCCCCTGTCCCTGGGATTCTCCAGGCAAGAATACTGGAGTGGGTTGCCATTTCCTTCTCCAATGCATGAAAGAGAAAAGTGAAAGTGAAGTCGCTCAGTCTGCCTGACTGTTAGCGACCCCATGGACTGCAGCCCACCAGGCTACTCCGTCCATTGGATTTTCCAGGCAAGAGTACTGGGGTGGGGTGCCATTGCCTTCCCCATGCCATGCTGCTTCAGGTTTTTATTCCACAGGAGACAGAAGATATGGTGGGACTTCCTGCCTTTCCCGCAACTGTGAGCTGGTTCACTCTCCCAGGCCTACTCACCAAAACAATTTCTCTGGACGACTGACTTACCTTTCTTATGAATACCCCATGCCTGAATAGAAGAGCCGGGTATGGATGCAAATTCCCCTCCTATCTGCAATCCTCAAGAGTTTTACCTTCTCTCATCATCCTGCACTTGGCTTTCGGCAATATGATAAAATTTTTAGTTGAATTTTTACCACCAACCTTACACATCTGTCTCTGATAAGCAACAAGTGACTGCATCTCATTTCTCCTTGGAGGCATTTGTTGTTCTTTAGATTTTAGCTTAGTTCAATTTTTGAGGACCTTAGTTCTCCCATGGTTTCAAGAAAAGTTATTATTTGCCAATTTTTTTTTTACCATTTTACTGTTGTAAAGGCAGGAACATTGTTCATCTTTCTATATCTTAAATATAAAGGCCAAAACATTTTTTTCCAACCAAGGCCCCAAAGTATTTCTCTAAGAAAATCTTAAAGAAAATAAATATTCTCAACTAGTGATACTAAAACAAATGACTGACTATTTGAGGTGAGGGAGATGAAACCTCAAGTTATACACAAAAACTATCCTAAATTACCTTAGATCTAAACATCAAAATTAAACTAGAAATCTTTTCTGGAAACTATACGGGAGTCTCTTTGGGATTTGGGGGAAGGCAAAAACTTCTTACAGAGTAGATGTATTCACAATTAGAGAAAAATTTATAAAGCAGACTTATCACAATTAAAATGTTTGCTCTTAGAAGAATATCAATAGGAAAATAAGTAGGTAAAGCTACAGACTTGAAGAAAATGTTTGCTGTGAGAAGAAATATCTGACAAAGGACATTGATCTAACTGCTATAATTCAATACTAAAAAGACAATTCACTTTAACAGACAAAATACTTGAATAGGCACTTCACAAAAGAATATATATGAATAGCCAATAAGCACGTGAAACAGTGCTCACTATCATTAGTCATTATGGAAATGCAAACAAAAACCATACAGGGCACCACCATACACCCTTTCAAATGGCTAAAATTTAAAAGACTGACAACATCAAATGTCGATGAGGATGTGAAAAAAAAAATTTCTCTCACACTGCTGATGGGAGAGAAAAATGGTACCACCTCTTTGGAAACTGGCATGGAAATTACTTATGATGTTAAACACCTATCCTTTGGTATTTACCTGAGAGAAACGTAAACACATACATAAAAATCTGACACAATTGTTCCTAACAACTTTATTTATAACGGCCCCAAACTGGAAACTATTTAAGTGCCCATCAGCAGAAAGGATAAACAAACTGTGACAGGTCCGGATAATGGAACAATCATAAAACAGAATGATCGTAACAGAGCAGTAACATGGATGAACATCAAAAATCCTCAGATAAGGAAAGAATCCAGCCACAAAGGAGTCTATACTGTAAGAGTCCACTTATGCTAAGTTCCAGAATAGGAAAACGAATGAATGGTGAAAAGAGCACAGCAGAACAGTGGGAAGCTATGTCTTGGGGAAGCTATGAAGACAAAATTGTCTAGGAAAGGGCAGGAGAAATCTTTTCCTAGTGATATTATACAAATATATTTCATATATTCATAGGGTAAAGGTTACTTGAAAGTGAAAGTAAAAGTCACTCAGTCATGTCCGACTCTTTGCGAACCCATGGACTATACAGTTGATGGAATTCTCCAGGCCAGAATACTTGAGTGGGTAGCCTATCCCTTCTCCAGCAGATTTTCCCAACTCAGGAATCAAACCAGGGTCTCCTGCATTGCAGGCAGATTCTTTACCAACTGAGCTTTGAGGGAAGCCCAAAGGTTACAGGAGTGAGTCGGTGCAGTCACTCAGTCGTGTCCGACTCTTTGCGACCCCATGGACTGTAGCCTACCACATTCCTCCGTCCATGAGATTCTCCAGGCAAGAGTACTAGAGTGGTTGCCATTTCCTTCTCCAGAGGATCTTCCCGACTCAGGGATCAAACCTGGGTCTCCCACACTGTAGACATATACTTTACCATTTGAGCTGCCAGGGACGTCTAAAGGTTACATGGTGCATACATTTATCAAAATTCAAACTGCATGTACAAAATCTGTGAATTTCTCAATCTGTAAATCTAAAGTATATCTTAATAAAGAAAAAAGCTTACTGTGGAAAAAAAATACACCTACACTCACACACAATTACAGACAGACTTTCTCTGACCACACTACATAAAACCTTTCTCCTTCCCTCTTTCTGACACTTTCACCTGCCTTAACATTTGTGATAGCATTTCTGCACTGAGATTTGACATTCTAGCATTTATTTGTTACAGGAGTGAGTCGGTGCAGTCACTCAGTCGTGTCCGACTCTTTGCGACCCCATGGACTGTAGCCTACCACACTCCTCCGTCCATGAGATTCTCCAGGCAAGAGTACTAGAGTGGTTGCCATTTCCTTCTCCAGAGGATCTTCCCGACTCAGGGATCAAACCTGGGTCTCCCACACTGTAGACATATACTTTACCATTTGAGCTGCCAGGGACGTCTAAAGGTTACATGGTGCATACATTTATCAAAATTCAAACTGCATGTACAAAATCTGTGAATTTCTCAATCTGTAAATCTAAAGTATATCTTAATAAAGAAAAAAGCTTACTGTGGAAAAAAAATACACCTACACTCACACACAATTACAGACAGACTTTCTCTGACCACACTACATAAAACCTTTCTCCTTCCCTCTTTCTGACACTTTCACCTGCCTTAACATTTGTGATAGCATTTCTGCACTGAGATTTGACATTCTAGCATTTATTTATTTATTATCTACATTGTCTATTAGAATGAAAGTTTCTTGAGGTTAAGGACTATTTTTATTGTTCAATGCTATATATTCAGTGATAATGGCTATGACCAAAAGGCAATTATTAACCAAAGTGGATGCTGGACTTCAACTTATTTTCTTAGTTATTTAGACTTCTTTGCTTGCCTCTTGGGGGTTATTCAAACATTAAAAGAAATAAAGCACGAGCAAAGCACATTGAAATCCATAAACACTACACACTTCACAACCTAAAAGATGATCAAATAAATTAGCTGTTTAGGGAAGACACTCTATGTAAGATACCCTAAAGATTTCTATAGAACTGCTCTTTGCGGTTGTAACCTTTCTTTTGAGTGCTGCCTCCCCAAAGTGAGAACAAATCTAGGGGAGGCCCACAGGCACAGATGAGCTTCCATCCAACCGGTTAAGTCACAGGGATTGCTTGCTTTCCTCAAGTTCGTGACTTTGCCTCAACTCCGTGGCTAATGGGAATTCATTATAAGATAGCTTTCTGGGATTAGACTGTTGCGGTGGTTATCAGTGAGATGGAGAATTTCAAGCTAACCCTCCGTTCAAGCATTTATAGATTTATAACTAATTAGATCCTGCCCACACCTCACCTGAAATCATGTTAGCAAGATCCACGTTAAAGTACATTTAGAGTTAGCTGGGGTCTCAGTCCTCAGGCCATCCTAGGCAGCACGTAACAAGATTTTTCTATTTCAAGATTCCTTTAAGAGTAAAGAATAAATTGAGTTATTTCAAGGGAGTTCCAGATAGTGCCAAGGCTCCAAAATGAAGGTACCTTGGTCGTCTGTCAAATATATAACTTTATGGATAATTGCACACATACAATCTCACCTCAGGACATGAGCACAGGAGATTTTTTTTAAATATATTTAAGTTATGAAGAAGCAAATCTAAAAGATAAAAGAATATCTGATGAAACACAGAATACAATGCATATTCATTTTATAATATGGATGATTACTCAAGGTTTAGGTAATTGATTGCCCAGCAATCTGTTATAATTGGCCAAAACATTTTTTTCCAACCAAGGCCCCAAAGTATTTCTCTAAGAAAATCTTAAAGAAAATAAATATTCTCAACTAGTGATACTAAAACAAATGACTGACTATTTGAGGTGAGGGAGATGAAACCTCAAGTTATACACAAAAACTATCCTAAATTACCTTAGATCTAAACATCAAAATTAAACTAGAAATCTTTTCTGGAAACTATACGGGAGTCTCTTTGGGATTTGGGGGAAGGCAAAAACTTCTTACAGAGTAGATGTATTCACAATTAGAGAAAAATTTATAAAGCAGACTTATCACAATTAAAATGTTTGCTCTTAGAAGAATATCAATAGGAAAATAAGTAAGTAAAGCTACAGACTTGAAGAAAATGTTTGCTGTGAGAAGAAATATCTGACAAAGGACATTGATCTAACTGCTATAATTCAATACTAAAAAGACAATTCACTTTAACAGACAAAATACTTGAATAGGCACTTCACAAAAGAATATATATGAATAGCCAATAAGCACGTGAAACAGTGCTCACTATCATTAGTCATTATGGAAATGCAAACAAAAACCATACAGGGCACCACCATACACCCTTTCAAATGGCTAAAATTTAAAAGACTGACAACATCAAATGTCGATGAGGATGTGAAAAAAAAAATTTCTCTCACACTGCTGATGGGAGAGAAAAATGGTACCACCTCTTTGGAAACTGGCATGGAAATTACTTATGATGTTAAACACCTATCCTTTGGTATTTACCTGAGAGAAACGTAAACACATACATAAAAATCTGACACAATTGTTCCTAACAACTTTATTTATAACGGCCCCAAACTGGAAACTATTTAAGTGCCCATCAGCAGAAAGGATAAACAAACTGTGACAGGTCCGGATAATGGAACAATCATAAAACAGAATGATCGTAACAGAGCAGTAACATGGATGAACATCAAAAATCCTCAGATAAGGAAAGAATCCAGCCACAAAGGAGTCTATACTGTAAGAGTCCACTTATGCTAAGTTCCAGAATAGGAAAACGAATGAATGGTGAAAAGAGCACAGCAGAACAGTGGGAAGCTATGTCTTGGGGAACTATGAAGACAAAATTGTCTAGGAAAGGGCAGGAGAAATCTTTTCCTAGTGATATTATACAAATATATTTCATATATTCATAGGGTAAAGGTTACTTGAAAGTGAAAGTAAAAGTCACTCAGTCATGTCCGACTCTTTGCGAACCCATGGACTATACAGTTGATGGAATTCTCCAGGCCAGAATACTTGAGTGGGTAGCCTATCCCTTCTCCAGCAGATTTTCCCAACTCAGGAATCAAACCAGGGTCTCCTGCATTGCAGGCAGATTCTTTACCAACTGAGCTTTGAGGGAAGCCCAAAGGTTACAGGAGTGAGTCGGTGCAGTCACTCAGTCGTGTCCGACTCTTTGCGACCCCATGGACTGTAGCCTACCACACTCCTCCGTCCATGAGATTCTCCAGGCAAGAGTACTAGAGTGGTTGCCATTTCCTTCTCCAGAGGATCTTCCCGACTCAGGGATCAAACCTGGGTCTCCCACACTGTAGACATATACTTTACCATTTGAGCTGCCAGGGACGTCTAAAGGTTACATGGTGCATACATTTATCAAAATTCAAACTGCATGTACAAAATCTGTGAATTTCTCAATCTGTAAATCTAAAGTATATCTTAATAAAGAAAAAAGCTTACTGTGGAAAAAAAATACACCTACACTCACACACAATTACAGACAGACTTTCTCTGACCACACTACATAAAACATTTCTCCTTCCCTCTCTTTCTGACACTTTCACCTGCCTTAACATTTGTGATAGCATTTCTGCACTGAGATTTGACATTCTAGCATTTATTTATTTATTATCTACATTGTCTATTAGAATGAAAGTTTCTTGAGGTTAAGGACTATTTTTATTGTTCAATGCTATATATTCAGTGATAATGGCTATGACCAAAAGGCAATTATTAACCAAAGTGGATGCTGGACTTCAACTTATTTTCTTAGTTATTTAGACTTCTTTGCTTGCCTCTTGGGGGTTATTCAAACATTAAAAGAAATAAAGCACGAGCAAAGCACATTGAAATCCATAAACACTACACACTTCACAACCTAAAAGATGATCAAATAAATTAGCTGTTTAGGGAAGACACTCTATGTAAGATACCCTAAAGATTTCTATAGAACTGCTCTTTGCGGTTGTAACCTTTCTTTTGAGTGCTGCCTCCCCAAAGTGAGAACAAATCTAGGGGAGGCCCACAGGCACAGATGAGCTTCCATCCAACCGGTTAAGTCACAGGGATTGCTTGCTTTCCTCAAGTTCGTGACTTTGCCTCAACTCCGTGGCTAATGGGAATTCATTATAAGATAGCTTTCTGGGATTAGACTGTTGCGGTGGTTATCAGTGAGATGGAGAATTTCAAGCTAACCCTCCGTTCAAGCATTTATAGATTTATAACTAATTAGATCCTGCCCACACCTCACCTGAAATCATGTTAGCAAGATCCACGTTAAAGTACATTTAGAGTTAGCTGGGGTCTCAGTCCTCAGGCCATCCTAGGCAGCACGTAACAAGATTTTTCTATTTCAAGATTCCTTTAAGAGTAAAGAATAAATTGAGTTATTTCAAGGGAGTTCCAGATAGTGCCAAGGCTCCAAAATGAAGGTACCTTGGTCGTCTGTCAAATATATAACTTTATGGATAATTGCACACATACAATCTCACCTCAGGACATGAGCACAGGAGATTTTTTTTAAATATATTTAAGTTATGAAGAAGCAAATCTAAAAGATAAAAGAATATCTGATGAAACACAGAATACAATGCATATTCATTTTATAATATGGATGATTACTCAAGGTTTAGGTAATTGATTGCCCAGCAATCTGTTATAATCTAGATTTTAAAGTGCCCTATGGTGGTTAACAGTGTAAATTTCTAAATTAGACAGAAGGAATTGCTTGAATTACTGCAAATATAATTTGAGTGTAACAACCCAATGTGATTGAGATCATTGGAACAACATATATGTATAAGCAACCAATGACTTCCAGAACACAAGAAAATATGAAAACACATTCATATTAATAAATTGTGTAATCATGTTATAATCTACCTACCATATGAGCAGAAATGCTGTTAACCAGCAGGGGAACAATGTTTCAGTTTAGTTCATCATACAAGAAAGGAATGGAATAGTCTAGGCTTTTTCTTTAATTCTGGGTGATATTAGTGATATCTCAGTGGAAAGAGTGTCAGTTTTCTATACTTATGATGGACAATTATTTAGAAATAGATAGGCATGTATTTGTTACACAAACTCTCTTATGATATCCAGTTTGGGACTCGGACAAAGAGCACAATATGATCTCTGTGAAACTCTAAGTTTGAACAAACTAAACAAGTAATTAAAAAAAAAACCTCTCTCAGCTCAGCATACAATTTGAGTCATTATTGCCTTTTATTCAATGGTCACTGCCAAGGCTTACCCTCCATTAAGAGGATTTACCCAACCTCATCTGTTTACTCCAATCTGGTTTCTATCTAAAATGAAGAGGAGTTACTCACAAAGAAATAAATTTATGTACACATTTTTTTTTAAAAGGAGTATGTGCAAATAGTTCAGAATTAAAAGAAAAAAAAAGACTTTTCTTCTTCTCCTTGGAAAGACTAGCGACCTCATGAACTATCTTTTAAAGCTTTAGTAGAAGCATTTACTGCATTCAAATTATTACCATTAGTCCAAGTTTTAATCATGTAGAGTCCTTAGAAATTCGACAAGACGACTGATGAGTTGTCTTAATAATTTAGACTAAACATCTGGTTTAAGGATCAAGACATTGTCTATATTTCTCACTTCCTCATGTGATTTTGCACAAGAAGGAGGACTTCTGGGGACTATATTTTGAAAATAGATAAATGCCTGTGTGACAATAATATTTTCCTCTTTCTGCCACTTCCGTCTTGAGAACAAGCTGGTTCAAGGGTCCCCAGGACCCAGCACAAGTGAAAGACAAAAGACACTGTCTTTCAAGTGCTTTGTACAGATTCACTGGGCGCCCCTACCCTTACCATTAGTCTTTAACCATTAACTCGTCAGAATGACCAGTAGTTTGGTCCAGCTCTGCATCAATTCGGACCCTTGGTCAGGATGCCAAACACAGGACTGGAGCCCACCAGCTGTGAGGACAAACTGACAATCCCTGACAGCTTCTGCCGGGGCCAGGATCTGAACCAAGATGCAGGGCAAAACTCCCATCTGCTGCCCATCTGCCATTCTGCTCCTATCAAAAAAGGTTATACCATGAACCACAGACAGATGGGCACTGCAAAGATCTATTAGGGGAAAAAAGAAGAGTCTGAGATGATTAGAATAATGACCTTTGATTCAACACAGAAATCCCAGTATAATGAAAATCATGCATAATTTCAAGGTCTTTTCTCTAAAATAGATATTGTGTCTTTTGCCAATATTAAAAAAGATAAATAAAACAATGCTTGTATTATATGCACTAAATATATCATACACTAATAGATATCCTAGAAGCAAAGATGAGTTAGGAATATATATAATGTATTTATATAAGTATATATGTGTAAATCCACAGAATGTCTTCACTTAAAAGTTATTTTTCTCTATGACATATTAGTGAAGTTTAACATACTGTTATTAAAGAAAACAGGAATCTTATATACATTTTTGGTAATGTGCATTTTCATCAAAAGCCTACTCTGTATAAACAGGAAACAGGGAATAAGTCAGCTCATGTATTAAACAAAAGACTTAAGACATAAAGGGAATAGTAAGTTCCTGAGCTAAAGCTAAGTGTGTGTTATGTTTCCATGGCAAAGATGACTTCTGAAAGGCAAATTAATACCCCAGACAAAAGGCAGTCATCCACTTCACTCAGCATATAATGTGCACCTACCATGGGCCAGGCAAAGTGCTAGATGCTGGGGACAGAAGAGTAAGACACAGATGGCCTTTGTCTCCTAGGAGCTTATGGTTTGCTAGAGAGAGGGACACAGAAACTGCTCATGGATACTACAGTGAAATAGCACAATGGAGAAAAGATACACAACCATGTGGTTAATATTGGGGTGGGGGGGTGAAATAATCAAACAAATTGTTTAAAAAAATGAGAATTTCATGTATGTGGTATGTTTTAATTTTCATAGGCATTTAATGTGTTAGTCACTCAGTCGTGTCCGACTCTTTGCAACCCCACGGACTGCAAACTGCCAGGCTCCTCTGTCCATGGAATTCTCCAGGCAAGAATACTGGAGTGGGTTGCCATTTCCTTCTACAATGCATTTAATAGATTTATACAATTTAATTTTTATTTATAATTTTTCCAGAAGAATCAAATCTAAGTAACAATCTAAATGATGTAAAAGGGAAAACAGTCTTTCAAAAAAGTTAAAATCTCTTAGTTTAGCTTCTACAACTTGGGATCATTTTTCCTTTTTATCACCAAGTATCTTCTAAAAGTTGACATAAAAGAGATTCCATAGGCAAACTGATTTATTTCAAACAATTTATAATGAATTTATATACTATGAAAAATGTAAACTGTATTAGTCAAAAGATGAGTACAAGGAAGAGGTAGGTATTTTATTTATAATAGCCCCAAAATGAAAGGAAATGACCAGGGCATGTTGATAAAACAGAGCTCCTCAACAATGAAAATGAATGAATGAACTGATACATACAATACACATGGATCTCAAAACATAATATTCTATTTATATGAAGTTTAAGAACAGGCAACTAATATGTGCTGACAAACATCAATTGTGATTAACTCTGGCTGCAAGATGGAAGATACTAAAAGGAAAATGAATGAAAGAAGTTTAAGGGATGATGGGACTATTTTTCCATCCTGATCTGGGAGACATATTAAAAAAGTATTTGTGAAATCCATTGAGGTTTACAAAAGATTTGTGCATTTTACTGAATCCAAATTATATGTCAAACTTTAAAGTATAAACCATTGGGGTAATTTGATACAATAGAGATTAATCAGGTAAATATTTTTTACATTCTGGCTGCCATATAACAAAATGTCTCACTAAATAGTGCATTTTACAAATAACATAAATTCATAACATTGCTTTCTTTATACCCACAGTTTGAAGAGGCACACCAAACTAACACATGTATGGAAAGTGCCCATTAGGGAATTCTTTCACCTAAACTCCAGTGTGCTCTCTATCTGAGCCTGATTTAAATAACTTGACCCCATTCACGGTCACTACGGTTTCTTTAGCATATGGGAAAATCTTATATTTTATTGCATGTCCATACAGCCTTTTTTAAAATTTATTAGTATATAAAATAGCCTTGCTGCCCCCCATTCTTCCTTTCCTTAAGAGTCACTCAATCATCACCAAAGAAAGTAGAAATGTATTAAGACACAATCCACATTAGCCTCTGATTCAGAAAAATGAAAAAATCCCTGGACTATTTCCAAAATGTACATCTTTTAGAAATAGTAACTTGTTGTCTTGTTTTTATATATTTTATCAATTATATAAACTCATTTTCATATAAAAAGTTGTCATTGACCTACTATATACATTTCACAACAGGAAATACTGTCACCAATGTTAACTCTCAAACTAACTTAAGCATATTTAAATCACTACAAAGAATTGGTCCTAAAGAGGTTAGTAATATCTAAGGATTAGTTGTGCATTAGAGTAATAATACCACTTTAATTTATATACAGCTTGATACTGACAAGTCTAAGCACTTCACATATATAATCAATTTTATCTTTAATAACCCAGTGTTGGAGCAAAATAGTAATGTCTCCCATGTCCTTGAAATAACAATATAAGCAAAGAATAGTTGGAATGTATAATCTAAAATGTAACAGCAGCTATACTCTTAAATTGTGTATGTGAGTGTGTGTAATAGACACAATTTGACAATCACTTTTGCTCTGCTCCCCAGAACTTACATATGACAAGAACTCTGTCACAACGATTTGGCTAATTTTAAAAGATAGATCCTATATCTTGATATAATTTTTTCCTCAGAAAAAATTCAACATGAGTTCTGATTCTATCATTGGTGGTAAGCTCACTATCACCCATTCCTCAGGCTAACTACAACTAAAATTTTTAAATTTTACACACACACCCCCACACATCAGAGGAACATGGAAAGCTGGCAGGTTATGAAAGAGTAAAACCTTGGAAAAGTGACCTACATAGTGGTGTTTCCCATTTATTTTTGCTTTCGTTTTTTTTTTCCCTTGTGCGGTATGACCAACCCCAAGGGTAGACCCCACTGCAAGCAGTGAGCAATAACGGCTGCACAAGCCAATAAAACCTGTTTTTCTGGCAAAGCGAATCAGAAATAAGAATTCCTGCAGGCCAGAGAGTTTGGGGAGGATATAAGAGATGAAAAAGTGAAACAAAGGATCCCTTAATTCTGTTAATCAATAAATATCACCTTAATTCCTGAGCTATGCATACATGACAGTCTCAAATGAGGGTAACAAAGACTCTGGTAGCTGAACAGAGATTTACGCCTTCTGTACAAGCCTCATTCTAACCTTCCAAGATCTGAACCACCTCCCAAAGAAGATGGGACACATCTTACAATCTGGATCTAAAAGGCTTACCTGCCTGCTGCCTGATGATGAAAATCATCATCATTCAGCAGATGGTTATAATCGAATTAATATAATAATCTGAATACAACAGAACAGTCATAACATTCAGAATACAATCCAAAACTACTCAGCATTTAAAGAACCAGAAACATGTTCTTTCTAAAAGGAAAAGACCAGGAAAAAAAAAAGAGAGAGAGAATCTATGTGATGGAGCTTTCAAAGATATTTTAAGCAAATATTATATCTAAGTTCCATATGTAAAGAAAAACATTCTTGAAATATTGAACATACAGGAATTTGCAGAAAAATAATGTAAGAAAACAAACTTCTGGACGTGAAAAACTCAGTACTTAAAATGAAAATCTTACTGGGGAAATTCAATAGTAGTATAGAAATAATGTAGGAAAGAATAAGTACTTTGAAATAAGTGGATAGAAATTATCCAATCTGAAGGATGAAAAAAGGATGAAATAGTTGAAAAGAGTCTCACAGACCTATGAAACAAACTCCAAAAACTTAATATATATAATTGGACAACCAAAAGTAGAGGAAAAAAATTAATAAAATTTTAAGTGAAAATTGTATACATTTAAAGTGTGTAAGATAATGATTTGATATACATATACATAGTGAAGTGATTACTAAAGTCACTAAAAATATGTAATATTCATTATACGATACATCTCAATACATCCATCCTACAAAACTCCAACTTTGTACACTCTGACCAACGTCTGTCTCTCCATTTTCCCCACCACCCCATTCCAGGTAATCAACATACTATTCTCTGCTTCTATGTGCACAACTATTTTTTAGATTTCACATTCAAGGGAGATGATGCAGATTTTGAGAAAACAATTTTTTTGAATAAATAATGCCTGAAAGCTTTCCAAATTTAGTCAAATATATAAATTTACAGATTCAAGAAGCTCAATGACTCACAAGCACAAAAGAAACTACACCAAGACAAACCATAAAACATAAAACAGATGAAAGAAAATAAAGAAAGAATTACTGACAAAAGCTAGATGTATATAGCCCATAAGACTCAGTTTTTGAATAAATAATGCCTGAAAGCTTTCCAAATTTAGTCAAATATATAAATTTACAGATTCAAGAAGCTCAATGACTCACAAGCACAAAAGAAACTACACCAAGACAAACCATACAACATAAAACAGATGAAAGAAAATAAAGAAAGAATTACTGACAAAAGCTAGATGTATATAGCCCATAAGACTCAGGGGATGGGCTGAAATAGTGAAGATTTTTCATCTGAAACTATGGAGGCATAATGGCAAAACAACATCTTTATAGGCTAGGGGAAAAAAAAAAAATCAAGCTAGAATTCTGTGTCTAGTGAAAATATTCTACAGAAATGAAAGTGAAATGAATGTATTTTCAGATAAATGAAAAATAAGATAATCTATCACCAGAAGACTTGCAACATAAGTGAGAGATGTATATGGTAATGGAACTTCTCCAGAGCAAAGAAAAATGATGCCAGAGGGAACCATGGATCTTCAGGAATGAAGGAAGAGCAATACAATGATAAATTCTTGGATAACATAGAACTATTTTTCTCCCTAAAGTTCTTTAAAATGCACTTAACCATTTAAAACAAAAATTATTTTATTAGTTGGTGGGATTTTCAATATACATAGACATATACATATTACATAAAGTGTAACAAGGATCACTAGGGGACAATTTATATCATTGCAATTTTTCTACATTTTATGTGAAGTGGTACAGTATTAGCTCTAAAGAGACTGAAATACTTGGTATACATACTGTAATTCCTCAGAAAACTTAAAAAAAAATTCAAAGAGCTTTAGCCAGAATACATAATTAAATAAACTAAAATGGAATATACAAAAATATTCAAATAACTTAAAAGGTGGCAGGAAAGAATGAAGTGAGGATCAAAACTTGGGACAAACAGAAAATAATTCAACGGTGAACCTAAATACAACCATGGTCTAAAGACTAAATGGCACAGATTGGCAGAGTAGATGTAAAAACACAAACTGTTATATACTGGCTACAAAAAAGGGCACTTTACATGGACAGAAAAAATATATACTCTATGCAGTTAGTAAACATGAAATGCAACTTTAATATCAAATAACACAGGCTTCAAGACAAAGATTATCTCCAGAGATTAAAAGGAATATTTCAAACAATAACAGGGGCAATTCACTAGGCAGGCAATTATAAATGCCAATGCATCTAATTAATAGATCCTAAGAATATATAAAATAAATAATGACAACGAGAAGGGAAGAAATAGATAACTCTACACTCTTACCAAGAGATTTTAACACTCCTCTTTCAGTAATCTATAGGAAAACTGGATTCCTTCCCTCAAAAGAAAATTAAACACATGGAAGACTGCAAAGACAGAACTGACTACTTTGATCCAATTAACATTCACAGAAGACTCAACTAACTTCAGAATACGCATTACTTTCAAATATGCACAGCACAGTCATCAAGAAAGACCATATTCTGGCTCATTAACTAAGTCTCAATATTACAAATAATCAAAATCAGGCATAGTATATTCTCTACCATAAGGTAGTTAAACTAGGAAACAATAATATCTAGAAAAATACTGGATACCTGTCCGTTAAAAAAAAAAATTCAAAATAATTCACAGATAAAAGACAAATCCATGAGATAATTAGAAATTACTTTGAACTGCACAACAACAAAAATACAACACACTAAAATTTACAACCTAGAGTTAAAGAAAAGACTAGGCATGAACACAAAACTTTCAATGCTTATGTTACAGGTAAAAAGGTAAAATTAATCACCTAATATGCTACCATAAAAAGCTGAGAAAACAAACACATCAAACCCCAAAGAAAGAAGGGAAATGAAGTAAAAGGCAGAAATCAATAAAAGAAAAGACAAAGACAAAATCTAATAGCTGGTTATTTGAAAACATCAACAAAACTTGCCAAGCTCTCCCTGGGATGGTCAAGAAAATGAAGAGACACAAATCAACAATATCAGAATAAAAAAAGTCACACAGGTCCAACAGTCTTTAAAAGGGTAAGATAATACAACATCATTACACTAAAGTATGTCACAACTATATGCAGTTGACAAGTTTCTTGAAAAATACCACTTAGCAACTGGCACAGGCAATTATCAAAATGAAATATATGTATGAAATTAAACTATCAGGTATCTTTTCTAACAGAAAATCCCTAATCAAAATGTTTGTACTAGTGAATTCTGGCAAACTTTCAAGTCACTAACCTTGTATAAATATTTTCAGAAAATAAAGTTGGAAGAACTGTCCAGTTTTGTTTTATAAGGCCAACTTAAGCTTACTCCTTGGAAGAAAAGTTATGACCAACCTGGATAGTATATTCAAAAGCAGAGACATTACTTTGCCGACTAAGGTCCGCCTAGTCAAGGCTCTGGTTTTTCCTGTGGTCATGTATGGATGTGAGAGTTGGACTGTGAAGAAGGCTGAGCACCGAAGAATTGATGCTTTTGAACTGTGGTGTTGGAGAAGACTCTTGAGAGTCCCTTGGACTGCAAGGAGATCCAACCAGTCCATTCTGAAGGAGATCAACCCTGGGTTTTCGTTGGAAGGAATGATGCTGAAGCTGAAACTCCAGTACTTTGGCCACCTCATGCGAAGAGTTGACTCATTGGAAAAGACTCTGATGCTGGGAGGGATTGGGGGCAGGAGGAGAAGGGGACGACCGAGGATGAGATGGCTAGATGGCATCATGGACTCGATGGACGTGAGTCCGAGTGAACTCCGGGAGATGGTGATGGACAGGGAGGCCTGGCGTGCTGCGATTCATGGGGTTGCAAAGAGTCGGACACGACTGAGCGACTGAACTGAACTGAACTGAACAGTAATATCCAAGCTAGGAATACTGATGCTCCACACAGTCAAAAATCTACATATAACTTTACAGTCAGCCCTTTGTATTCTAAGTTCTGCATTCAACCAGCCCAAATCATGTAGTTCTATAGTTGTTCTTGCTCACTCAGTCGTGTCCGACTCTGAGACCCCATGGACTGCCGCACACCAGGCTTCCTTGTCCTTCACCATCTCCCAGAGCTTGCTTAAACTCATGTCCATTGAGTCAGGATGCCATCTAACCATCTTGTCCTCTGTCATCCCCTCCTCCGCCTGCCGTCAACCTTTCCCAGCATCAGGGTCTTGTCTAATGAGTCGACTCTTCACATCAGGTGGTCAAAGTATTGGAACTTCAGCATCAGTCCTTCCAAGGAATATTCAGGGTTGATTTCCTTTAGGATTGATTGGTTTGATTTCCTTGCAGTCCAAAGGACTCTCAAGAGTCTTCTCCAACATCACAGCTCAAAAGCATCAATTCTTCAGTNTGAGTCGACTCTTCACATCAGGTGGTCAAAGTATTGGAACTTCAGCATCAGTCCTTCCAAGGAATATTCAGGGTTGATTTCCTTTAGGATTGATTGGTTTGATTTCCTTGCAGTCCAAAGGACTCTCAAGAGTCTTCTCCAACATCACAGCTCAAAAGCATCAATTCTTCAGTGTTCAGCCTTCTTCATGGTCCTACTCTCACATCCATACATGACTACTGGAAAAACTATAGCTTTGACTTTAGCTATACAGACCTTTGTCAGTATAAGTGAACCTGCACAGTTTAAAATTGTGTTGTTCAAGGGTCCACTGTGTCATATCTCAAAACCAAAGAAGCATTTTCCAGGAATGCAAGATTAGCTTAACATACAGAAATCAGTGTTATTCATAGAATAAAGGAGAAAAAAACATTTTTCAATAAATGTAAAAATAAGAGCATTTAACAAAATTCAACACCCCTCATGATTTTGTTTAAATGCAAATTACAAATAATAGGAACTTCATTAATAAAGGGCATCTAGGAAAAACCAACACCCAGTATCACACTCAAAGAAACAAAGACCTATTTTTTTCTCATTAGATATGAGAACAAGGCAAGAATGTGTGCTTTCTACACTCTTATTCAACACTTTACTCCAAGATCTAACCATTTCATTAACAAGAAAAGAGATACATGAATAACAGTCAAAAGGAAGTGAAACTGTCAATATATGCAATATTATGACTATTTACTTGGAAAATACCAAGCAACCTGTAAAAATCTACACAACTAATGAAAGATTCAGCAATGTGCATGTGAAGATTAATTTGAAAAATTAGCTCTAAAATGATATATTATTGGCAAAAAATTGAAAATACATTTTTTACAATTCCTTTCACAGTAGTAGGGAGGGGGGAGAATGCCTAGGAATAAATCCAAGAGAAGATATCTAATACCTCTACATCAAAAGCTAGAAAACTTTGTCATATTAAATTATACATAAAGAGTTGCACATATTCATGGATGGCAGTTATCCCCAAACTGATACATAGATTCAATGTAATTTCAAACAAAAATAATCAGGCTTTTTCTTTTCAGTAGAAAGTGACAACAAGATTCTAAAATTAACTTGGAAATACAAAGGACCTAGATAGTTAAAAGTTGGAGAATTTGCCTTACCTAATTTCAAGATCTGCTATAAAGCTACAGTCAAGGATGTGGGTTATTGGCAAAAGGACAGAAATAAATGGAACCAAATAGTATCCAAAGACAGATGAACATGTATATTGTTGAGTTTTGACATCTGTGTCAATGTAACTCAATGGTGAGAAAAAAAAAACCTTTATTTCAAATGATGTTGGATCAACTGGAAATCAAAACTGAAAAAACCTACAATGATTCTTACCTCACACTCAACACAAAAACTGATTCAAATCACAGACCTAAATGTACAATCTAAAACTACAAAAAGAAAATGGAGCAGAAAATATCCGTAACTTAAGGTAGGCAGCTTTTGTAGACAGAACACGTGAAAAAAATATAAAACATTAAATCTAAAATTGTTAAGTCAAACTTCATTAAATGTAAAACTTCTGTTCTTGGAAAGACACCATGAAAAATGAAAACATAAGCCATATTTGGGAACAAAATTTTCTCAACAGAGTAACAGAAGAAGGACTTGGATTCAAATATAGAAGGAGCTCTTGTAAATTTGTAAAGAATCTATTATAAAATGACAAAAGTTCTTTTGTCTTTTTAAAAATTCATTTAGTTTTTAATTGAAGGATAATTGTTTTACAGAATTGTGTTGTTTTCTGTCAAACATAGACAAGAACCAGCCATAGGCACACCCATGTCCCCTCCCTCCCAAACCTCCCTCCCATCTCCCTCCCCATCTCACCCACAGAGCCCGTGTTTGAGTTCCCAGAGTCACACAGCAAATTCCTATTGGCTATCTATTTTACAAATGACAAACCTAGACAGTGTGTTGAAAAGTAGAGACATTACTCTGCTGACAAAGCTCTGTACAGTCAAGGCTATGGTCTTCCCAGTGGTCACGTACAGTTGTGAGAACTGGACCGTAAATAAGACAGAACGCCAAAGAACTGATGCCTTCAAATTATGATGCTGGAGAAGACTCCTCTAAGTCCTTCAGACAGCAAGGAGATTAAACCAGTCAATCTTAAGGGAGATCACTCCGATTATTCACTGGAAGGACTGACGCTGAAGCTGAAGCTCCAGGATTTTGGTCATCTGATGCACACAGACGACTCACTGGGAAAATTCCTGACCCTGGGAAAGATGGAGGGCAGAAGGAGAAGAGGGTGTCAGAGGATGAGATGGCTGGATGGCATCACCGATGCAATGAACGTAAACTTGGGAAAACTCCAGGAGACGGTAAGGGACAGGGAGGCCTGGTGTGCTGCAGTCCAAGGGGTCGCAGAGGGTGAGACATGACTGGGTAACTGAACAAAAACAATATATTTCACATATGGAATTGTAAGTTTCTATGTTACTCTCTCCATACAGCTCAGCCTCTCCCTCCTCCCCTCCCCCATGTCCATAAGTCTGTTCCCTATGTCTGTTTCTCCACTCAGTCAGTCCAGTTCAGTCGCTCAGTCGTGTCCAACTCTTTGCAACCCCATGAATCGCAGCACGCCAGGCCGCCCTGTNGATCAACCACATCCCAGTGGAACGAACACCTACAATTCAAATAGTGAATCTCATGATTTACTACATATATTGAATATTAAGAATAATCTATAAAAAGGTCCAGCATAGTGATCAGAGTATTAACAGAAATGATTAATTTTACCAAAGGGACCAGTTCCCTATAGATAAATTGTTATCTACACCTGGCTTTATAGTTACAGATTTAACATAAGGTCTTAGTATCCATATTAAAATCCAGAAGACTTATATTCTCTAAGTAAAAATATGCATGTGATAACTGAGATGTATCTTTAAAAATATCTGTACCACCACCACTGTGATTCCTATAGTACATTTATGTCAAAGTGCTTTCATAGTTATTACATGGAGGTAATTATGATGAGGTAATGACACTGACCTGTAAGTCAGTAAAAAGACTGTTCTAGGGCCTGGCTTTGCTTCTGTCAAGGTTCTGCTTCCTGGAACAAATCACCAGGCTCCAATTTTTTCACCAAGAAAATCAGGAGGTTGGGCTTGCATATCCTTCAACTCTTTCAACTTTGAATCTGCTTTAGTTTTATCCTCCCACTAATAAGGAGAACAAGATCAAAGGATGGCCCAGACAAAGGTTAGAGGAGTTACACAGAGTCACAGGACCAGCTAAGGTCAGACCTGGGATTAGAGTCCCAGGCTCCACAAAATCCACTCTGCATTCTTCCCACTCCACACGCTACTCCATAAGCCTGCTGCAGCCATCTTCTGAACGGGAGACATGCTTACCATCTGCAAGCCTGCAGAATTCCTCCTTGAACAAGGAAAAAAACTACATGCAGCCTTGGTTTTATAATTCTACGATACCTGAAATTTTACTTCTGTAACTCCCAGTACGTGAGCTCAGGAGGGAAAGTAATTCTTTGAGAAAATGGACATTTTATAACAGATAATATCTCAGTATTTACATATATTTAGTAAAAAGTGGGCTCAATAACCTGACTACCCCTAGCATCTTTTCTCTCAAGAAAACGTTCAGCTTAGAACTTATGGTTGCTGGGAGGAACGTATAGTTAGGAACTTTGGGGTGGCCATGTGCACACTACTGTATTTAAAACAGGTAACCAGGAAGGGGCTACTCTATAGCACAGAGAGCTCTGCTCAGTGTTATCCAGCAGTGTGGAAGGGAGCAGGGTTTGGGGGAGAATGGATACATGTCTATGTATGGCTCAGTTCCTTCACTGTTCATCTGAAACTATCATACATTGTTAATTGGCTATACCCCAATGCAAAAGAAAAAGTTCACAAAAAAGAAAACTTTTAGTTTGGAAAGAAGGTCAGTTGACTCTGAGATTGGGGAGTGGCCACAGGGTTTCAAAGAAAAGCAGGTTTCCTGCCTGCTGCCCATTTTATCTGACAGGCTCTGGGTATTTGGACTTGGACAGTCATGCCCCAACTCAAGAAGACAGATGGCAGGATCAGAGGCCCCTTTGATTTAATACTAACTTCGCTGTTGAAACCTTTGGATTTTAAGGAACTAGATTTCAGTACCTTCACCTGTAAAACAAGATCTTTGCTACCCTTGGAAGCTAGAACAGAAAAATTGCCTTCTCCCCTAATACTCCATTATGAAAACTTTCATATGTGCAGAAAAGTTGATAAAATTATGCAATCAAACCCATTTCCACTCCACCTAGATTTGAGACTTAGATTTCCATCCTTTTATCTTTTAATCAGTTTTTTTAACCCACTTCAAAGTCAGTTGCAAATGTCAATACACTTTACCCCTAAACACTTCAGCATGCATGAGACAGACTTCAAAATCTTTATGTTTTAAAACATATCATGAGATATACGAATTTAAATATACCATCCAATAAGCTTTAACAAATGCACAGACTTCCATCATGGTAAAGAACATGCCATCCACCCACAAATTTCTCTCACACCTCTTCCTTATTAGTCCCTGCTGTTACCCTCCCATTCTGATCATTTTCATCATAAATTAGTTTTGTCTGTTTACTGTGCTAAAGTCGCTCAGTCATGCCTGCCTCTCTGTGACCCCATGGACTGGAGTCCATGGAATTCTCCAGGCCAGAATACTGGAATGGGTAGCCTTTCCCTTCTCCAGGGCATCTTCCCAAGCCAGGGATCGAACCCCACTCTCCCACGTTGCAGGCGGATTCTTTACCAGCTGAGCCACCAGGGAAGCCCAACAATACTAGAGTGGGTAGCCTAACCCTTACTCAGCCGATCTTCCTGACCCAGGAATCGAACTGGGGTCTCCTGCATTGCAGCCAGATTCTTTATCAACTGAACTATCAGGGACTTTATATAAAAGGAACCACAAAGTAGGCACCCTCCTGTGTAAGGTTTTTCACTCAGAATAAAGGTTTTTAGAATTCATCTATCCAGTTGCATGAGTCAGGAGTTCTTTCTTTTTTAAAGGCAGTAAGTATTCCACTTACAAAATTCACAATTTATCCATACCCCTCTTTTCTTATTGAAGTAGAGTTGATTTGCAAAGTTGAGTTAGTTTCAGGTGTACAGCACAGGGATTCAGTTATACATTATAAATATACATATTACTTTTCAGATTCTCTCTTTTACAGCTTGTTACAAGATATTGAATATAGTTTTCTGTGCTCTACAGTGGGACCTTGTTATTTTTTTATATAGTAGTATATATCTGTTAATCTCAGACTCCTGATTTATCTCTCCCCATCCCCTTCTCTGTTTGGTAATCATATGGTATTTTCTTCATTGAACCTACCAAATAAGCAAAAAGGAGCTAGCTAGCTTTCCAGTGTTTCTTTTAGCAACTAAATTTCAGCCATTCACTTTTCTCATTCATCTCATAAAAGTGAATTAAGAAGGCTGCAAGCTTCTCAGCACAGAACTAGGGAAAAAATTAGGTTGACAGGGTTCATTTTTGACAGTATATCCAGCTGTCCATAGCCTTTCATTTTTTCCATGAACTTAACCGGTATCCCTATATGTAAAGTTTCTAACATTTCCAGCTAGGGAATACTTCACAGAAGAAAAATGCTTTCCTTGGAGTTTACAATTGCCATTTGGTCTAATTTTTCAGCAAGGGTTTGTCTAGTTAGATTATGAGATTTTTCCTGGAGAGCAACAGCAAGAGAGTGTCTCCCATGCTGTCAGAAAGGGAGAGTTATATTTTTGTTCCTTGGAAGAAACATATAATGTAATGGGCAAAATGTCAAGTGGGTGGGGATCCATTAGCCCATATAAACCTCCAGAGAGCTCTCTAAGAAAAAGGAATTCTGAGTAAGTCACTGCACCAGCACATTTGGTTTCAAAAACTTATCCGAGAAGGCAGATGGGGAAGGGGCTGGTTTTCACAGAGGTTCCTATCCAGACAGCGAGTGATTGTGAGGGTCTGAGGGCTGACCAAAGCAGGGAATTATTTGGGGGAAACTGAGTTTCAGATGCTGGAAAGACAAATTGTAAAAAATGAGCCCAGAAGAGGGGCAAGGCAGGATCAATACTAGGACTGCAAAAATGTACTTGAGGTTCAGAGAGTGAGCACAGGAACAAAGAAAGAACACCCTGGATGGTTTCTGCAAGGATTCCCGCCTGGATTTCTCATCTCTCAGATGGGTGTGTCCTTGGGAAGCTTTAAGAATGGCTTTAAAAGCTAAAAGCAAGACTTAGGTCAAGATCAAATTTTACCTAGGAATTTGACACTAGACCAACTATCTTGCCGTGTTAACATTCTACAGTTTTATTAGTTTAGTACAGACTTCTTAAGCAGCTCAAAGCCTCTTTTCTATAGATGACCTCTATTTTAGCTAAGTCTGATAATTTCAAAAAATGTAGGGGCTTCTCGAGCTTCCCTGGTGGCTCAGATGGCAAAGAATCCATGTGCAATTCAGGAGACCTGGGTTCTATCCCTGGATTGGGAAGATCCCCTGGAGGAGGGCATAGCAACTCATTCCAGTACTCTTGCCTGGAGAATCCTCATGGACAGAGGAGCCTGGTGGGCTACAGTCCGTGGGGTTGCAAAGATTTGGACACGACTGAGCGACTAAGCATAGCACACAGCATAGCGGCTTCTCTGGCGTCTCAGCAGTAAAGAATCCACCTGCCAATGCAGGACACACAGGTTCAGTCCTCGGTCCAGGAAGATCCTACATGCCACAGAGCAGCTTTGCCCGCAAGCCACGACCACTAAGCCTGTGCCCCAGAGCCAGGGAGCCACAGCTACTGACGCCTGAGCATCCGAGAGCCCACGCTGCACGAGACCAGCCCGCCACAACTAGAGAAAGCCCACGGGGGACGGAGACCCGGCAGAGCGATAAAGAAAGATCGTTTAATCTACACTTAAAAACTACTAGGCTAAGAATGCCCCAACATAAGTCATTTTCATGAGGCTTCATTGGAGCGCTGCCTTATTTTTCAAACTCAAAGCATTGAACATGAGTTGATTTGTAAAGTACCTTTCAGGGATCCATGCGTCACGCGTGTTATTTGTTCCATGTGGTGACCAAGAGCAGGAACTGGGAAGCTGTGTGGGCTCAGAGCCGGGCTCCACCAGCTATACGCTGTGTGATCTTGGGCAAGTTATGAAACTTTTATGGAATCAGTTACCCTCCACCCTACGGTAGGGAAAAGAGCAACATCTGTCTCACATGGCCGTTCTGAGAATGAGTCAGACAGAAAGCACTTTAAAACCACACCTGGCCTGAGGAGGTGCTATTTAAGTGTCAGTTATTGCTGCTATTACACGATGAGAATATAAATACTGGGTGTGTGGTTTTTTTTTCCTTTTCACTGAATTAAAAAAATGTTCTATTTCAAGAATTCCCCCTCTCTCCAAAAAAAAAAAAAACAGGTGGCTTCATCCATTTCAATATCTGCCAAATTCTTTCCTTAAAGAAATTGAAATTACTTGGCTCAAGGTCAAATTTAATGACTAAAACTGCATCTACAAATCCACAAATCCTAGGAAAAGGAATGGCCCTTTTTATAACTCACAGTTCCTATTTCAATTGCCTGGCTGTGCTTGAAAATAACGAACTGAGCAAGATAGAACTGTCTACGTGTATACTTCAAAGATACCCAGGCCTTACCCCCTCTAGAATAAAATGTGGTTACAGAAACCGATAAACTCAAATTCCCCTAGCCCATACCATCCATCAGATTCCATGGCCACCTCTCTCTGTGACAAGCCCTGTGCATACCACAGGGCACTCCCAGGACGGTTGGGAGCCCTCAAGGTGAGAAAGCCAAGATGACGGGCCTCTGGTAAAGACAGGAAGGAAGCTGCTTTCCCCGGTGCCTGGAGCCACAGGAGAAGCTTGCCTTGCTGTTACAAGTTTCTCACCGCCTCAGTTTCAGCCAAACAGCGATGCATGTTTATATTAATATTTATAGGCTTTCTGCTGTTTCCTCAAATTCTATGTTCTCATATGGCCATTCAAAACAATTTTACCAATACCATATGTAAAACGATAGCCAATGGGAATTAGCTGTATGACTCAGGGAACTCAAACAGGGGCTCTGTGACTGGCTGAAGGGTGGGAGGCGGGAGGAAGTTTTGGGACATGGGTGTACTTATGGCTGATTCTTGTTGATGGATGACAGAAAACCACAAAATTCTATAAAGCAATTATCCTTCAATTAAATAATAAAGCGGCCAAAAAACCCCACAATTTTACCATTCAGGTGTTTTTGCAGCCTATATAAACTTTGATCCTTATGCAGAGTCCAGATACATGTGTCATGGGGGATCAGCTACAGGTAAGAAAGTGAAGTGAAGTCACTCAGTCGTGTCCGACTCTTTGCGACCCCATGGACTGTAGCCTACCAGGCTCCTCTGCCCATGGGATTTGCCAGGCATGAATACCAGAGTGGGTTAACATGTACATATTTCAACTATGCGCTGCAGACAGTCACTGCAGCCATGAAATTAAAAGACATTTACTCCTACAAAAAGTTAGAAAAAAAAAAAAGAAAGCAAGAATTGGGAAGCTGGTTTGGTAAAATGAAAAGGCTTTGTCCCATCAAAGACATCACAGGTGATGTGACAGACACACCCTAATAAAGAGATATCCACCAGCAGCTGCGCTCCTATCCTCACCTTAGCCATTTGTCTTTCTTCTTTTTTTTTATTAAATGGCAACCAAGGTAAATGAAAGTGTAGACACCAACAGCAGTAACCTGATCAAGATCCAGATACCAGTGCTGCTGACAGAGTTGACAGAGAGCCAGGCATGAAATGAGCTTTCCAATCAGTTCTGACTGTGTAGAATGCTCCCAGGACAATCCTTCGACCAGCTTCCTGCCCCTTCTTCACTTCCCAGGGCTAATATTTAGACACATGCTTCTGGGAGAACAGAGAGGTCCACTTTTCTGCTGAATAGTTCCTTATCATCATTTAAGCCCACTTGAAAAGCCAAGAAATAAATCACTGTCGTTTATTACCATTAATCAGGAAAAAAAAGCAATCATGTAATTTTTCAACATCGTCCTACAAACACTGTGACAGAAAGTGACATGTACTACAGGAACATGTTTATACAAAATTTAGAGGTCCTACTGATTGCTTTAATCATAGAAATACAAAGATATTAACAGAGACTTCCCACTTTATAGGGTACCTGGATAATTCTTTCTTTAAAAAGTTGAACTGAATTAAACTTGTCTTCATGATTCTTACTGCCATGTCCTTCTACCAGATGATGCTCAAAGATCTGACAGTATTATATCAAAGACTATATACCTTCATCTTGGGCTCTGACCATCACCAGTGTTTATATGTTAATTACCTATAAGCTGAAGATAATTTCCTTGGGTTAAAGAAATCAAGCTATTTTATCAATTAAAACAAAACTTGGTATGAGAACAAGATAAGTATTAGAGAATAATAAGCAACCAGCAATACTTAACAACAGAGTATCTTACATCTGTAGGTGCAGCTTCGTTTCCCATCATAAATGTAGCATGTGGAGATCAAACCTGTGCATCCTATTCAATTAGCTTTACTCTAAATGTTATAAGCACCGATAGTTTCAGAATCAGTATACCCAATAAGTAAAATGTTTCATTGTGAGGAAACTGACAAACACTGCCTAATTCCAACTGGTACAGTATTTCCTGAGTTTACTTGAGCCAAAATATACAGATAGCCAAATTTCAAAACTTAAAAAACCTCGGTAGAAAACGTACAGAAAATTTGCAAACACAAGTTGGACCAAGTGTATTCTTAAATCAACACTGTAGGTAAGACTAAAGTAGAAGAGAGAGAGAAGATAAGATAGAAGAGGAGAAAAAGCAAATATCTTTTGCATATAAGAATCCTATGATTTATACATGTCAATTAATGATAAAAAGCGTAACAGCAACTAAATATTCACTTAATAAAATGCCACTTTTCATGCATAAGTTATTTCATTTTTTTAAAAAAATACAACACCCTTTGTTAGATTTTGATAAATTTCACCTGTGATAAGTGATAAATGGCCCAATGAAAGGAATATGAACATACATAACAAAAGCAGTAGTCTCCAACAACTTGACTTTCTGTATCTCTCAATAAATGAAAAAAAAAAAAATCTAGAACACAGAAAAAGGCTTTGTGTAAAAAATGTTCATCCTCATTTAAAAAACAAATTTTCTGGTTTGAAACTCCATACTGCATAATTTCATGTGTGTGTGCTTTATTCTTCAAATGCTTTGGCTTTTTGTCTCTTCTTTCAGCTGGACCATAAATTCTTTGAGGGCAGCAACTGTGTGCTTTTTCAATCCCTCATTCTGTATATTGCTGCTGTTCAGTATGCATTACTAATAATGCAAAAGTCAAATCAGATGGCCAATGAGCAACTGATATTTTTTTCCTAAGTGGTCAGATTATGAAACTGAAGGGTAATTCTAGATGTCTCTTCGAATACCCACAGGGGATTTTCACTTTATAATGTAGATCTTTAAAATAGATGAATTCCTGGCAGAACTGCTAGTGCTTTCCACCACTGTTCTAACGAATTTCAAAATACTTGCCACAAAAATAAAAACAAGAAATGAAAAATATAAGGGCTAAAACCCACCAAGGAAAGATTAGGAAATAAGATCAAAATCTCCCACAACATAAGGACAAAGACAGAAAGAAGGAAAAATGTGAAGGAAAGACAACATGCAGAGGATCAAAGGTTTCCCAGGTGGCGCTAGTGGTAAAGAATCTCCCTGCCAACGCAGGAGACATAGAGATGAGAGAGGGTTTGGTCCCTGGGTCTGGAAGATCCCCTGGAGAAGGAAATGGCAATCTCTCCAGTATTCTTGCCTGGAAAATTCCATGGACAGAGGAGCCTGATGGGCTACAGTCCATGGGGTGGCAAAGAGTCAGCACAGCTGAGCACACAGATATACAGAGGATCAGGTAAGGGGATCTAACATCTGACTGACAGGAATTCCATTAAGAAACAGCAGAGAAAATACATCAAAATAACAAGAGAAAATGACCCAGGGCCAATGGGAGATGCTGTTTTCAGAATAACTCAAGTTCCACTCAGAATTAGTAAGACCTGAACATCACTATAGAATCTGGAAATCAAACTTAAAAGACATCACAGAAGTTTAATGGAGAAAGCAATACTGAATCTAGAAAAATATCCATTTTTTTTAAAGACTTGTATTTCTTCTCCCAGAAAATACAGAGATCAAACACTTTAGGGTTAGCAAATTGTATAATAAGGTTAGAGGTCACATTTGAAGCAAATCATTTTGTATGGTTTCAATTAACTGATACAATTAAATAAGGACTCTTCATTTGACCCCTTTCATAGACAGGCACAGGAGTGAAGAAATTGGAAAAGAATGTAATCAGAGCATCTTACTTGGTCTGTAGCAGACATTTGATAGGTACATATAAACTCTGAAGATTGATTTTCAATTCTTTAGTATCAATCTGAATATGTAACGTGAGTGACTCTGTAGAAGTTACAGAACCGTTAACTTTAGCAATGTGAAAATACATATACAATTTATACATGCTGGAAAGAAGAATACAGAGCTACGATAAAGGATAAGGTGTCTATCTTCATCTCAACAAGCAGATTTTTAAATCTGTTACTGTAAAGCTATCCAAATAAACCAAAAGTTGAGGCTGTTTTTTAAAGTGAAACACACATTTAAAAGTTTGTATGAGGAAAATTATGACGCGGAAGCATTTGTCGAATGAAACTGGTGTTGGGATTGTGCTTGATTTCCTTCCATGTTTTACATTTGACTCAAATCATGATATTAGCAACTGACAACAATCAAAGAAAAAAAATGCAGTATGTTAGCTTAGTTTCCAGGAGGCATTTTCAGAAACACATGAAATATCACTTGAGGACACATTGTGCAGGAGTCAAACTGTGGCATTTGATTTGCAAGCCAGATAATTGCATTTGCAACCTAATAGTATATCCTACATGTGATCTCCGAGGATCATGAAGGCCCATTTTGACACGAGCTCGTCTTGAGAGTACCTCTGTCCTCAAGATGTACTTTCTCATTTCAGATTAATAGGAAACTATTAAGGGGACTCTGCCAGAGGGTCCCTTTCAAATGCCGGCTTTGCTGGAAACAGAACAGTTTCCACTTATTACTGTCTGGTCAGTGGAAAAAGCTGTAACCCCATTTCCTTTCGAGTTCTTTTGTTCCTCAATACTCAACAGTCTTCCTCTACTTCCATCCACCTATACCTGAGCAGGACTTCTCTTCCAGAGCCTCAGGCCACCTTATATATATCATCTTGATTGACCTTGTGTGAAGAAATCATTTTGCAACTCCATGAAGGCTGGAAAGGGTAGCACCAATAAACGAATTTTCAGGTGGATAACCAGTCACACGTGTTTACAGTGACACCAGCACAGTGAAGCAGGGCCAAAATCCTACCTTCTAATTTCTACACTGCCTTTTTTTTTTTTTTTTTTTTTTGAGCCACAGCAACATTATCTCATGGCATTTTAATGATATTTGTGTACAAGTTCACAAATTAGGCCAGAACAGTTTATACAACCAAGAGTACACGGTTATAGTCGATTTCTAGTCTGTAGGTAGTTTAACTCAACCTATTATAAAAATTGAAAAACTTCAGATCCAAGCTTAAATATAAATCTGTGTTGTGTGTATCTTCCACTAGATTTCTCTCAAAACAAAACTGGATGATTTTTCATTAAGAATTCAAGTGAAGTAGCTTTTACAGTAACACTGAAAAGAAAACTAAGAGAAAAGAAGGATTAGAGCACTCATCACACTGCAAAAACTGTTTCTCTAAAGTTTTCTCCATAAACTTCCTGGGTATGCCATGACCTCATTAACACACGAGGAAAATAAACTTACACAGGATCAGGAAAAGAGGAAACTTTTAGTAATGAAAGTACAAGTAACTGAAAATAACTCTATATTCAGGTTTTCAGGGTTTACTGAGTATTTGCCCTTCTCAAGTGTCTGATGATAACCAAAAAACCCAAATGTACGATGGGATATTCCTTCAGGGGACAAGTTTATTGTAAAGAGAACTAACTGCATGGCTGGGAAGAACACGAGGGGGCTGAGAAAGGACCTCTAAGGACACTTTCTCAGTAACGAAGCCTGAAGTCATCCTGAGTGGTCGCCCTGGCTGTCCCCATCCCTCCAAGAAGAGTTAAGGGCACCCCAGGGGAGTGGGTCTTCCAGGTCAGAAAAGCCAACCTGCCCAGCAGAAAGTCCAGCCTGGGAACTGTCCCCAGAAGAAGTGGGCTTGGCTCACACTTCCTACCAGCAGGCAGACGGGAAGCGTTCTCAGCCTGACAAAGAGGCAAGCAGAAGCCAAGGCTAAAAGTAGACTGCATTTCTGAGGTCCTAACATTGAAAGAACGGAAACCATATGGGAATTTATTATTCAACTGAAACCTTCAGGTGGCTTTAAATTAAAAGGAACATTGTCAACCACATCCCTGGGCCCTTCTTTTTTTTTCCTTCTCCAACCCCTCCTTCTCTTTTCAAATTTTATAAGCTCTGTGATTTACCAGTGGAAATCCCCTGAATATAAATTAAGCATTATGTCCACCCAAGAAATTCTTCCGGGCACTCAATCAGTAGTTTGGCATTAAAATCTCTCATGTGACTCTTGGGAGGGTAAGCTAATGTGTTTGTGTGTACGTGTGTGTGTGTATTTGTATACACACATTGATTTTTCCCTTTTTTACAATTAATCTCCATTATGTAAAGACCTCTGCTGAGAAGCAGACATGCAGGTGAGAAGGGATGTAATCTCCATGAAGAAATATTAACAATATACTGAAGCGTAGCTCACACCTCTCAGAGTATCAACTGCCCACCCAGGTCCTGTGTGACAGTAACAACCAGGTGTACAGACTTCCTACCCCTGCCATCATCACAGCTGTGAATATCCCCTCCACAGCTCAAACGTCTAGGCCTTAATTCTGGCGACTCGAAAGATATCAGAATTCGACTAATGTCGACTGCATTAGTCAGGACAAGCTGATAATATCGCAGGAACACATCATCCCACATTCTACTGACATGTAATAATGGAAGTTTGCTTCTTGCTCACACTACATGCCTGACCTAGGTCAGGGGAGTCTTTCCATCAGGCCCCTCCAGGATGGAACTGCACAGTTCCCACTAAGGTAGGTAGAAAGGGATAAAAGCAAACCCGATGGTGACTTTTCAGCTTTGTCTAAGAAGTCACAGAGAAATCCTGATGACTTCAAAAGTCCTGAAGAGTCTTAAAAGAATAACAAAAATCTCCTAAAGCCCATAAAGGTTATCACTTGATTCGTGAAGTAGATGCTGTCTTATCTTTACTTATATTCCCAGCCTCTAGGACAGGGAACTCACTGTTTGCTTGAAAAAACAAAAAAGCAAGACTATAAACAGTATAACATCATAGTTTACACTCCTTTAGACGCCCAACATTAATTTGGCAGATTTAAATTTAAAAAATTCCTTTCTACTGTGAATAACAAAGACAACAGAATAAATGAATGATGCCATGAACATTCTTCAAGGGCATGCTAGGTTCTCTGTAGGACAGGAAAGGCGTAATGAGTCTCAAGTAAGCATGTTAAGGCCGAAATTCACGATGGAAAATGGAAAACAATTTGCTCGCTAGTCATTTAAAGAATACCAAGTGAACAGTTCACCATCTACCCTTAATGCAGATGTAAATCTTCTCCCCTTGAAGAACATAGGGACAGAGGATTCCATTTTAACACGAATGTGTCTCTCTTCACTTAGTACATACACACCAGTAAAAGAATATCTGCATAAATCTTGCTTTCCCAAGAAACAGTCCAAAAAAAATGTGTTATCTAAGAGAGAAGCTGAAGGTCAAATGGGAAAGAATACATAGAAGAGGAACCTTATTTTCTCTAGCTCAGAAAATACTTTCCTAGCATTCCTTTTCTGGTACATTAACCCTGCCCTACACCCTGAACTTTTAAATGGGGAGGAGTGAAGGAAATTTATTGGAAGGAGACTTGGGAGGCTTTAAGTAGTGTTTGAATATTGCTTACTGTTTACTAGATACATGGAGAGACTTAAATAAAAAATTCATGCCAAGCACTATCTGTACAAGAAACCAGCTGTTCTTATTTATTCCAACAGACATGGTTACACAGGACTCCAAGCTCTATTATCCAGGCTCAGAGAATACCTCTAGCAACAAATGCAAGGGTTTTGAAGCGTCTCAGGTCATAGAACAAGGCCCTCATTTTATAGAGAAGTGCTAAAGACAGTTTTTATCTAAGAACTCAGAACTCTACCTGAAAGCTATCAAATTTGACCACGGAGGGTGGTGAGGGGTAGGGGGTCCCACCATAAGGTAGGCATAGCTCCTAAATTACTTTCCGTTTTTCTTTCATGCCCAAGACTTGTCAGCCACTCCCACCCTCTCCACTGTCATCTCCACGCTCATCCTTGATGACTGATGCCAACCCTCGAAATAGGACCAGATGCTGATGGCCCCAATTTAGCAAAACCTTTCATTGGCAACACTCAAGTGACTTCTCATACTCCCTATCCTCGAGTGCCTTTGAGTACAGCCATCTCACTTGAGAAGTTTGTGAGCACTCTTATTTTTACTTTCTGATCAACATCAGTAGAGGACTGACAACGGTATAAATACCAGGAAGGTGCTGTAAAGATTTTTAAGTACTTAAGGGGACTACGAGAACAAAAGCAACCATGACAGTCACATTTAATGAGCGTTCTCTAAGCACCGTGCTCTGTGCTAACAGCTTTATCATCTCATTTAACCTTCAAACAACGCTATGATCTAGGCCTAGTGATGTGCTTCTAAATATATAGAAAAGGGGGGAAAAAGAGGAACTTGACGATGGAAAAATCTGGCCAACATTACCTCCACCAGAGGATCAAGGTAAAGGTCAACAGTGACAAGCCATGTTGACAGCGGATGTGTTAGTCGCTCAGTCATATCTAACTGTGCAACCCCAAATAATGCAGTCTTTCAAAAACCCATAGGCAGTCTAATTTTGCAAAAACATCAGGCAAATTCCAAATGAGGAGCATTCTACAAAAGACTGACCTGCACTCTGTGAAACTGTTAAGGTCATCAAAAACATGTCAGAGAAACAGTCATAGATCAAAGGTGTCTCAGACACAACGAACAAATGTAATGCAGTGTCCAGGACGAGATCCTGGAACAGAGAAGGGACATTAGAGGAAAACTAGAGAAGTCCAGATAAACTGTAGAGTTTAGTTAACAACCAAGTACTGCTGTTGGTTCCTTGGTTTTGACAAACACACCACTGTAAAGTAACATGATAATATTAAGGGAAAAGACAGTGCCACCCCACTCCAGTGTTCTTGCCTGGAGAATCCCAGGCACGGAGGAGCCTGGTGGGCTGCCGTCTATGGGGTCGCACAGAGTCAGACACGACTGAAGCGACTTAGCAGCAGCAGCAGTAGCAGCAGGTAAAGAGTACATGAATGCTTTCTTCCTATCTTTGCAACTTTTCTGTTTATCTAAAACTATTCTAAAATAAAGTTTACTTTAAAACCCTCTGAGGCTGATGCTCTTATCTCCTTTCCAGAGAGGAGATATTATAGCTTAAATAGCTTCCCAAAGTTACAAGCTAAAAAAAAAAAAAAAAAAAAACCATAAAAAAACAACTTGGCCAGATATGTTTACTCTCGTTTAAACACCCGTGGCTAACACAGTAACATAAACCCTTGCATAAGATCAATTAAAATGACTTTATGCCAGATACATGCTGAGAAGCTTAAAGGAATTTATTTCACTTAAATTCTTCATAATATTGCACTTTTATTTCAGTACACCTTTTTAAAAAAAGCGGTCATATAGTACTTTCATTTTTTTTTTTTTTAATTTTTTTACACGAACTCCCAAACATGAACCCCCCTCCCACCTCCCACCCCACATCTTCCCTCCAGATCATCCCCATACACCAGCCCCAAGCATCCTGCATCCTGCATTGAACATAGACTGGCAATTCATTTCTTACATGATAGTATACATACTTTCATGNAACATGAACCCCCCTCCCACCTCCCACCCCACATCTTCCCTCCAGATCATCCCCATACACCAGCCCCAAGCATCCTGCATCCTGCATTGAACATAGACTGGCAATTCATTTCTTACATGATAGTATACATACTTTCATTTTTATCACAAATTTTGATTACTCCATCAATGCTCTGTGATGATCACATTTAAGCAAAATTAGCTTAAAGATTTTTCCAAAACGTTGCTTCTGCTGCTGCTGTGCTCAGTCATGGCAGACTCTTTGCGACCCTATGGACCATTGCCCACCAGTTTCCTCTGTCCATGGAATTTTCCAGGCAAGAATACTGAAGTGGGTTGCCATTTCCTTCTCCACTTCTTTGGCTACTGAAGTATTGTTGCTTTACAGTGTAAGTTACAGGTGTGTACAATAGACTGAGTCACCATTTGTAAAGGCTATACTGTTTATAATTACTATAAAGTATTGGCTCTATTCCCCACAGCGTATAATGCATAATACTTGTTTTTTACTAGATACCTCCTCCTGTTCTTCCTCCTCCGGCTCATCACCTCTCCCAACTCCTGGTCCTTGCTGTGGCCCCGTCCAGCCATTCAGGCTGCTCTCTGCAGCCAGGAGCCCCCACCTCCGGCCAAGGCAGCACACCCTCCTCACCCACTGCAGGCATCAGGATGGGGAGGCATCAGGGGAGGGCGGCGTAGCTGCGGCTCCATCAGCCTTGGCATCACATGTGTCACCTGTCCTTAATGCCAGGATTCCCTGCACCCAGAGGGCAGACAGCAGGCAAGCTGAGACCATGGCTGGACAGCACCGGAATTCGACCTCGCCTGCCTGCGGAGCCCAGCAAGTGTGCAGGAGGTCAGCAGGGCCTGCGCCCTTGCAGTTTAACTTATACCTAATAGTTGGTATCCCTTAATCGCCTATGCCTATCCTACCCCTTCTTCCCCTAGCCCTACTGGCAACCACTTCTTTGTTCTCTATTATCTGTGAGTCTTCTTATCCTCCCTACTTGGTGTATTTTTTAGATTCTCCATATAAGGGATGGGGCCTTCCAGGTGGTGCTAGTGGTAAAGAACCCAGCCTGCCAGTGCAGGAGAGCTAAGAGCCTCGGGTTTCATCCCTGGGTTGGGGCGATCCCCTGGAGAAGGGCATGGCAACCCACTTCAGTATTCTTGCCTGGAGAATCCCATGGACAGAGGAGNCAGGTGGTGCTAGTGGTAAAGAACCCAGCCTGCCAGTGCAGGAGAGCTAAGAGCCTCGGGTTTCATCCCTGGGTTGGGGCGATCCCCTGGAGAAGGGCATGGCAACCCACTTCAGTATTCTTGCCTGGAGAATCCCATGGACAGAGGAGCCTGGCGGGCTACAGTCCATGAGGTCACAAAGAGTCGGGACACGATGAAGCAACTTAGCATGCACACACACACACTTATAAGGGATAGCATACAGCGCTTGCCTTTGTCTGACTAGTTTCCCCTAGCCTAATGCCCTGCAAGTCCATCCATGTCGCTGCAAAGGGCAGCATTTCATTCTTTTTTATGGCTGTATGTATTCTGCAACATTGTATGCATGTATGTATTGTATGGCTATTTGTATGCATTCAGCAACATTTCATCCTTTTTTAAGGATGTATGTATTCCATTGCAGATACACCACATTTTCTTTATCCATTCATCTGTCCTTGGACACTTCAGTTCAGTTCAGTTGCTCAGTCGTGTCTGACTCTTTATGACCTCATGGACTACAGCAAGCCAGGCTTCCCTGTCCCTCCCGGTCAGCAACATTTCATCCTTTTTTAAGGATGTATGTATTCCATTGCAGATACACCACATTTTCTTTATCCATTCATCTGTCCTTGGACACTTCAGTTCAGTTCAGTTGCTCAGTCGTGTCTGACTCTTTATGACCTCATGGACTACAGCAAGCCAGGCTTCCCTGTCCCTCCCGGAGCTTACTCAAACTCATGTCCATTGAGTCAGTGATGCCATCCAATCATCTTATCCTCTGTCATCCCCTTCTCTTTCTGCCTTCAGTCTTTCCCAGCATCAGGGTCTTTTCAAATGAGTCAGCTCTTCGCATGAAGTGGCCAAAGTATTGGAGTTTAAGCTTCAGCATCAGTCCTTTCAATGAATATTCAGGACTGCTTTCCTTTAGGATAGACTGGTTTGATTTCCTTGCTGTCCAGGGGACTCTCAAGAGTCTTCTCCAACACCACAGTTCAAAAGCATCAATTCTTTGGCACTCAGCTTTTTTGTGTTCCAACTCTCACATCTATACATGACTACTGGAAAAACCATAGCCTTGACTAGACGGACCTTTGTCGGCGATGTAATATCTCTGCTTTTTAAGATGCTGTCTAGGTTGGTCATGACTTTTCTTCCAAGGAGAAAGTGTCTTTTAATTTTATGGCTGCAGTCACCATCTGCAGTGATTGTGGAGTCCCCAAAAATAAAGTCTGTCACTGTTTCCATTGTTTCCCCATCTATTTGCCATGAACTGATGGGACCAGATGCCATGATCTTAGTTTTCTGAATGTTGAGCTTTAAGCCAACTTGGACAATTACAGGTTGCTTCCATACCTCACCAATGATAAATGATGCTGCTGTAAACACTGGGGTCCCTGTATCTTTTCCTATTAGTGTTTTTGGTTGTTTTCTTCTGGATAATGCACCCAGGAGAGGAATTGCTGGATCATACAATAGTTCTATTTTTAGTTTTTTTTGAGAAACCTCTGTTGTTTTCCACAAAGGCGGCAGCAATTTACATTCCCACTTACAGTATATGCTGCTGCTGCTGCTGCTGCTAAGTCACTTCAGGCGTGTCTGACTCTGTGCGACCACATAGACGGCAGCCCACCAGGCTCCCCCATCCCTGGGATTCTCCAGGCAAGAGTACCGGAGTGGCGTGCCTGCCTTCTCCGTATAGTATATGAGGGTTCCCTTTTCTCCACATCTTTGTCAATATTTGTTATCTGAGTTATTTTTGATGACAGCCACCATGACAGGTGGGAGGTAACATCTCATTGTTATTTTGATTTGCATGTTTCTGATGGTTCCTTATTGAGCATCTTGTCATGTGCCTCTAAGCCATCTGCATTTTCTCTTTGGAAAAAATGTCTATTCAGTTCTTCTGCCCATTTTTTAATTGGGCTGTTTGGGATCTTTTCTTGATGTTGAATTGTATGAGCTATTTATATATATATATATTATATATTAAGCCTTTATCAGTCTTTTCATTTGCAAATATTTCTCCTATTTCATTAGGTCATCTTTCTGCTTTGTCAATGGTTTCCTTTGCTGTGCAGAAAGCTTGTTGAGTTTGATTAGGTCCCATTTGTTTATCTTTACTTTTATTTCCTTTGCCTTAGGAGATGGATCCAAGAAAACATTGCTGTGATTTATGTCACACAGTGCTCTGCCTTGTTTTCCTCTAGAAATTTTAATCCTGATGTGCCAACATTCCATAAGAGAAGAAAGCACTGGCCAATGGATATTTTACCCTATAATGGCCTATCTTTCACCCACTCTCACTTATTACCGCCCTTGTCTTCTCTTCTGATTCTGGATATTTCAGTGTTGGTGAGATCACCCTGCTGCTGAAACAGGATGAGGGGGTCAGAAACTCGGGTGCCCTCTGCAAGGAAATGACAGCATCAACATAAGGAAAGATTAGCATACACTTTGGGTTTTTTCAGCTCCTGAGAGATATAAGATCAGCTGTGGCTGCTCCAAAAACCAAAAAACAAAAAACAAAAAACCCTCAATGTCTTCTGAATATAAATTCTAACAGTGTTATCTACTAAACCAGTGTTTCCCACAATGTGAAGCCAGCCTCGCTGGGAAAACTCCAACATCCTCCCAGGAAGGCTCAAGCAGTCCAAGACATATCCTTTTTTTTCCTTGGGATTTGCCAAAATCAGACAGTGGGATTCAACAAATATTTCTAAACACTGTACTTAATATATTGTTCCCTGTGAGAATATATAGTGGAAGTGGTCCAGCAAGTAAGAAAACAGGCTGCCTTCTGTGTGTGATTAGATTAGCCTGCCTAAAGACACAATTTGTACAATCTTGTTCTATTTACAAGTTTGTTTGTTTTAAGGCAAGTGATTCCTTCAATTATTGATTTTTATCACTCTGGGCTTGTCTCAAGAATCCCTCAAATGCTACCACAACGCCTACCCTTTATACTTCAAACTACTCCCAAGGCAGTTAGTTAAGGACCCCAGATCAGTTTTAACAAGAGAAGGGTAGAAAGAAAAAGGAGGAAGTGATTATGACAAACTCTCCCACAGCAGCAGGGTGACTTATGGGGCTAGCTCTCCTAATTCTCTGGACAATGGAAATAGAACCAAATCCAAAGTTTAATGTCTTCCCTTCACCAATGGGAAAGAAATGAACCAAGTTCAAGAAGCCATAATCATTCCCCCAGACACATACACACACACGCACGCACACATGCACACGCACACACACACACACAGAAACTTGGCAAACTGGTATTCTTCCAAAACAAACCCTTCTTCTCAAGAATCTTTGCTATTTTTAAAGCTGAACTCGAAAAAAATCTTTTTCATTCTAGAGCCCTGGGTAAATTAAGCTAGATTTCTTAAATTTCTATTCTCATGCTAGTACGAGAGGCCAAAGTGTTGAGAAGCCATGAGGAAGGTTACACTTCCAGGACCATCACAGTGAGAAAGGAACTGGATATTAGAAGCAGCCTAGCCCTGGGCAGACTCTGAGGGGGCTCAAAGAAGCACTTAAAACTTCTCAATGAGTCTCTCCAAGTCTGCCGAAATTCTGATCCTCCTCCGGGCAGACATCCCTCATCTAAACCTCACACCTACATCCTCCACAGTCTCAACATTCCAGATTCGTGGACATCAACTTCATCACATTAATCTCTAATCTCCCACCCTTCAAACCCTGTCCTAACTCCCCAGAGGACACCTGCTGAACATTAAACCAAGCTTGAGTTTCAAAGCCAAAAAAGTTACAAAATAAGAAGTCAGATTTTTCAAAGCACTTGCCAACAAGCTTCTCAGTGTTCTTTCAAGGTTTTCGTGAATGGTGTCAAGTTTTCCCAACGATTTTCCTAGCTGCTTTTGCCTCCCAAGACATCCGAGGTGGCCAACCATCCACAAGGTAGGAAAAATCTAACTATGTGCGACAGTGTAGAGCAGATAAAACTTATGTCAAAACATGAAGCAAAAGGTCACTGTTTTACTCTTAATATTTACATGTATGTATCAGAATTTTCACATTGGTATTGTTAACTCTGTTAGTAAAGCCGCACAAACCAGTGTATCAGAAGCGATTAAGCCATTCACCATATGAAAAGTACAGAGCAAGACAACAGAGCCTTGTATGGTACCTGCCACATACAGATCACTGAATTAATCAATCAGAAGCCTTTGATATCTGCTAAACAGTCACCTGGGCGGATACACACTTTTCCTCCTTGGTTTCTATAAGAATTTGTAGATAGCTTTTATGCTTTAAGTACTATTTCCATAATTGCCCTTTGCTAAAGCAAACTAAAGATATCACATTATTCTCAAATCACCTATACATACTAACTTTTAACTTTATGTATAACCTCCCAGACTACGACAACGCCTAGCCACATTCATGGATACATATAAACAAGGTATGTTTTTTAAGTGAGATCGCAGAAAAATCTACAGCATTCTTTGAATGCCTCATTTAGTATTTTACTGGATATGTCTACTATAATTTACCTGACCACTCTAATACTGTTTAGATATTTATAACTATATATATATATATATAAGTTTATGATAAAGCATTCTTGTAGTAAAATCTATTTATACACATTTGATTATGCTATTAGGACAAATCTGCCTAGAAGTTGCACTGGCAACACATTTTGTGACTTCTGATCTTATATTTTGCAAAATAATCTCCAGATAGCATACAAAATTTCCCCCCTAATATTTTGTATTTTCCCACTCCTATAGTCACACTGGAGTTTAGAATTATTCTCAAACGTAGCCAGATTTGGTAGTTTCAAAAAATGTTTCATTTTGCTTTATGTTGTTTAGAGGGAGATTTTTCACATATTTGAATATAAATAATATACTTAGTATTTTGAAGCATCTCAGTAACACGTTTAAGAAACTTTGGGGAACTAATAACTATTTAAAAGGTACAATGTATATTGAAGTCCTAGTGTTAAATGATTCTTCCTTTTAAAGATCATTTAAAACTTCTGTAAGAATTTCCTAAAGCTCAATATACATCAGGATGATGCAATTTTGAATGAGACATATACCTTTTTATTTCCAGGCCTTAGTTGTTAACATGCAGGACCTTTAGTTACAGCATGGAGGGTCTAATTCCCTGACCAGGGACTGAACCCCTGCAGTGGAAGGCAAAGTCTCAACCGCTGAACCGCCAGGGACATCCCGAGAAATGCACCTTTTTAAAAAAGCTCTTTCCCCAATCATCAGATACTGGGATATCTGATGTTCACAATCTCTCTTTATCGCATGGCCCACTTGAGTTCTGCTTTAAATTCACATGTGTGCACGCACACGTGTACATCTACACATGCATACATCTGTATACCTATATTTGACCTATATCAGTGTATGCACACACATACACACACAGATACTAGACGATGCACTTTTCCCCTTAGTGTCAGTACATCAGCAACTGTGATGCCGTGAGTGGCACTTCCTCTGTCCTCTAAGTACTACAGGCTGGTCCTGGCTCTGCAGGGAACGGGCGCAGCCCCACACAGTCATCATAACTGACATCTGTGGGCAGGACACCGAGGTATACCTCAATCACGTGTGCCTGGCGGAGAATGCTCACTCATGCACCTGCTTCAACGGTGTGAGTGCAGCCTGTGGGTTTCCCTTGATTGATGTTGGTATAACTGCTTCACGGGCTCTGTGGGTGAAGGGAAGTGGGCTCTGCTCAAAGCAGTTGGTGGAGCCTCACACCTTCCACTTGACACTGCACACGGAATAACAAGTTATAGAGGTGGATGCCTGTGCGTGCGGACTCACCACGCCCTCAAAGACAAACCAAAAAGGCACCCAATCTTAAAATAAAACAACAACAAAAAGCAAGGCTTTGAAAACCAGGAAACAAACCAGCAAAGGAAGCATCTGTCTCGTTCACTTGGAACAAACCTCCCCACCCCCCGCCCCCGAGAATCACACATGTTTACACACACTCACTCCCCACCCCNCCCTCAATGTCTTCTGAATATAAATTCTAACAGTGTTATCTACTAAACCAGTGTTTCCCACAATGTGAAGCCAGCCTCGCTGGGAAAACTCCAACATCCTCCCAGGAAGGCTCAAGCAGTCCAAGACATATCCTTTTTTTTCCTTGGGATTTGCCAAAATCAGACAGTGGGATTCAACAAATATTTCTAAACACTGTACTTAATATATTGTTCCCTGTGAGAATATATAGTGGAAGTGGTCCAGCAAGTAAGAAAACAGGCTGCCTTCTGTGTGTGATTAGATTAGCCTGCCTAAAGACACAATTTGTACAATCTTGTTCTATTTACAAGTTTGTTTGTTTTAAGGCAAGTGATTCCTTCAATTATTGATTTTTATCACTCTGGGCTTGTCTCAAGAATCCCTCAAATGCTACCACAACGCCTACCCTTTATACTTCAAACTACTCCCAAGGCAGTTAGTTAAGGACCCCAGATCAGTTTTAACAAGAGAAGGGTAGAAAAAAAAAGGAGGAAGTGATTATGACAAACTCTCCCACAGCAGCAGGGTGACTTATGGGGCTAGCTCTCCTAATTCTCTGGACAATGGAAATAGAACCAAATCCAAAGTTTAATGTCTTCCCTTCACCAATGGGAAAGAAATGAACCAAGTTCAAGAAGCCATAATCATCCCCCCAGACACATACACACACACGCACGCACACATGCACACACACACACACACACACAGAAACTTGGCAAACTGGTATTCATCCAAAACAAACCCTTCTTCTCAAGAATCTTTGCTATTTTTAAAGCTGAACTCGAAAAAAGTCTTTTTCGTTCTGGAGCCCTGGGTAAATTAAGCTAGATTTCTTAAATTTCTATTCTCATGCTAGTACGAGAGGCCAAAGTGTTGAGAAGCCATGAGGAAGGTTACACTTCCAGAACCATCACAGTGAGAAAGGAACTGGATATTAGAAGCAGCCTAGCCCTGGGCAGACTCTGAGGGGGCTCAAAGAAGCACTTAAAACTTCTCAATGAGTCTCTCCAAGTCTGCCGAAATTCTGATCCTCCTCCGGGCAGACATCCCTCATCTAAACCTCACACCTACATCCTCCACAGTCTCAACATTCCAGATTCGTGGACATCAACTTCATCACATTAATCTCTAATCTCCCACCCTTCAAACCCTGTCCTAACTCCCCAGAGGACACCTGCTGAACATTAAACCAAGCTTGAGTTTCAAAGCCAAAAAAGTTACAAAATAAGAAGTCAGATTTTTCAAAGCACTTGCCAACAAGCTTCTCAGTGTTCTTTCAAGGTTTTCGTGAATGGTGTCAAGTTTTCCCAACGATTTTCCTAGCTGCTTTTGCCTCCCAAGACATCCGAGGTGGCCAACCATCCACAAGGTAGGAAAAATCTAACTATGTGCGACAGTGTAGAGCAGATAAAACTTATGTCAAAACATGAAGCAAAAGGTCACTGTTTTACTCTTAATATTTACATGTATGTATCAGAATTTTCACATTGGTATTGTTAACTCTGTTAGTAAAGCCGCACAAACCAGTGTATCAGAAGCGATTAAGCCATTCACCATATGAAAAGTACAGAGCAAGACAACAGAGCCTTGTATGGTACCTGCCACATACAGATCACTGAATTAATCAATCAGAAGCCTTTGATATCTGCTAAACAGTCACCTGGGCGGATACACACTTTTCCTCCTTGGTTTCTATAAGAATTTGTAGATAGCTTTTATGCTTTAAGTACTATTTCCATAATTGCCCTTTGCTAAAGCAAACTAAAGATATCACATTATTCTCAAATCACCTATACATACTAACTTTTAACTTTATGTATAACCTCCCAGACTACGACAACGCCTAGCCACATTCATGGATACATATAAACAAGGTATTTTTTTTAAGTGAGATCGCAGAAAAATCTACAGCATTCTTTGAATGCCACATTTAGTATTTTACTGGATATGTCTACTATAATTTACCTGACCACTCTAATACTGTTTAGATATTTATAACTATATATATATATATATAAGTTTATGATAAAGCATTCTTGTAGTAAAATCTATTTATACACATTTGATTATGCTATTAGGACAAATCTGCCTAGAAGTTGCACTGGCAACACATTTTGTGACTTCTGATCTTATATTTTGCAAAATAATCTCCAGATAGCATACAAAATTTCCCCCCTAATATTTTGTATTTTCCCACTCCTATAGTCACACTGGAGTTTAGAATTATTCTCAAACGTAGCCAGATTTGGTAGTTTCAAAAAATGTTTCATTTTGCTTTATGTTGTTTAGAGGGAGATTTTTCACATATTTGAATATAAATAATATACTTAGTATTTTGAAGCATCTCAGTAACACGTTTAAGAAACTTTGGGGAACTAATAACTATTTAAAAGGTACAATGTATATTGAAGTCCTAGTGTTAAATGATTCTTCCTTTTAAAGATCGTTTAAAACTTCTGTAAGAATTTCCTAAAGCTCAATATACATCAGGATGATGCAATTTTGAATGAGACATATACCTTTTTATTTCCAGGCCTTAGTTGTTAACATGCAGGACCTTTAGTTACAGCATGGAGGGTCTAATTCCCTGACCAGGGACTGAACCCCTGCAGTGGAAGGCAAAGTCTCAACCGCTGAACCGCCAGGGACATCCCGAGAAATGCACCTTTTTAAAAAAGCTCTTTCCCCAATCATCAGATACTGGGATATCTGATGTTCACAATCTCTCTTTATCGCATGGCCCACTTGAGTTCTGCTTTAAATTCACATGTGTGCACGCACATGTGTACATCTACACATGCATACATCTGTATACCTATATTTGACCTATATCAGTGTATGCACACACATACACACACAGATACTAGACGATGCACTTTTCCCCTTAGTGTCAGTACATCAGCAACTGTGATGCCGTGAGTGGCACTTCCTCTGTCCTCTAAGTACTACAGGCTGGTCCTGGCTCTGCAGGGAACGGGCGCAGCCCCACACAGTCATCATAACTGACATCTGTGGGCAGGACACCGAGGTATACCTCAATCACGTGTGCCTGGCGGAGAATGCTCACTCATGCACCTGCTTCAACGGTGTGAGTGCAGCCTGTGGGTTTCCCTTGATTGATGTTGGTATAACTGCTTCACGGGCTCTGTGGGTGAAGGGAAGTGGGCTCTGCTCAAAGCAGTTGGTGGAGCCTCACACCTTCCACTTGACACTGCACACGGAATAACAAGTTATAGAGGTGGATGCCTGTGCGTGCGGACTCACCACGCCCTCAAAGACAAACCAAAAAGGCACCCAATCTTAAAATAAAACAACAACAAAAAGCAAGGCTTTGAAAACCAGGAAACAAACCAGCAAAGGAAGCATCTGTCTCGTTCACTTGGAACAAACCTCCCCACCCCCCGCCCCCGAGAATCACACATGTTTACACACACTCACTCCCCACCCCACCCCCAGCTACCACCAGCCAAGGACCATCGACTTTACTACTTCCAGGCTTTCTTAACAACTTACTTTTTATTAACTAAGTCAATTTGTTTTGTGCCCAAAACTATAGCAGCATTCACAGAATCACCCTGTCCCACCAAAACAGAGGCAGAAAAAATGCTTTCTTGAGCAAATGTCACAACTTTCAACAAGGTTCAATATACCCTAAAGTGGATGTGGTTGACTAAATCATATTCATATGGGTAATTCCTCGTCTTTTCAGATCCATTTCTTATTTTCAAAACAAAACTAACAAATGTAAAGCCAGCTAAGGTCAAAACCCAATTTTGGGATTTCCAGTGCCCTACAAACAAACCTAGCCGGCCACACACATTTCCGGGTGAAGATTTGGTGAGATCCACGAGTTTCATTCCTCCTCAGACTGGCCTGTCCTTTTAGTCTCTTCCACTGTAAGATCTGGGGCAATAACTATAACTTTAGAAAAGCCTGATAAGAAAAATTCAAGGAAAAAAATATTTGTATATTCTAGGAAAATCATACACACACACAAAATAAAATCACCAATTGGATGCCAAAATACCTCTGGCTTTCAAAATCACTCCATACACCCAGCTGCAGGACAGATAGCAATTCTAGCAAAAATGTGATACCTGTTATTTTTGGTTGAACTGTGTAAAACTGCCGTTTTTGTACAACTGAAATACTAACAACTTCATATGGATCAATTCAACTATTTCCTAAACACGCCACAATACTTCCAGTGATTTGGATTTTAGTGCAAAGAACCTTCATTCTCCAAATCACCCCACTTTCAGCCACACTCTGCCCTCCTCTCTTCATTTCCTTCCCTCTCTCCCTGCACCTCCTCCATGTACAGCATCATCAGGTAGAGGCTGGAAGAAAAAGGGGTTCTGAGTAACTACCTGGAATCAGATCTAGATATGGGCCCTGTTTCAAGGTCGAGAGGTCTACTTACACGTCGCTTCAGAAACATTTTAGAAGAAGGGCTCTAAAAATAACATTTTATTCTTTTCTGCCTTCTGCTCAGGGACCTTTTATTCTAATAATGGCATTCACTTATCCAAGGTGGATTTAAGACAACACTTGACAACGTAACTGATTATCACACAGCGTGGTTTGAATTCTGAACTCTATACCAAAGCTAATCACAGCTCACTTTTCACCTTTTACGTACATTTTCTCCCACTGGTCTCACAACAGCCTTAATATTTTCTAGCCACCTTGCTTCCTTCTTCTAAGAAGTTTTTCACAAGAACACGGGAGTTTTCCAGATATATTCACAAAGTGTAATACAACAAGAAATTACTGCCCTGCTTTCCCTTACCACTTTGAGACAGAAATATGCATTTAAGGGAAATATCCACATCTAAAGGAAACCCATCTTTGCAGGAAGTAGAAAAATAGGCGGAAAAACCTGTATTTCCTAACTACATATGTAATAAGCAGGAAGCCCACCTAGTATGGCAGTCAAATGCATTCTGGAGCCTTCTGATAAATGTCAAAGATCAGAGATTAGAGAGAAAAGATATTGAGTGCAATAACGTAGAAAAATAAAACTCCCGTGAAATTTTGAAGAACCTGTGAGCGCAACATGCTGATACACTGCTGTCTTCAATAGACTGCAAGCCTAACAAGAACTAAATTCAACTCCCACTTTTAAGGAAATATATTAATTGACATACCACTGTCATTTCTGTCGCGTTCCTTCCATGAAAGTGCTGAGTATCTTCAATCCTCAGCGTTATCATCAAATTCGTTTTGAATATAATTGAGATGGGGAGACAGAAACTTCAAGAGTTTAGACCATAATTACCAAATCATGACTCAGTCAAAAGAAAACCAAGTTGTCTACCTAATATGAGCTAAATTTTAAGATTCTTCTCTCTTCAGATAATGCCACCCCTAAGAACTCAGTTTCTACAATGTTACTCCCCTAGAGACACTGTAAATTCTGTATTGAAGACAAAAACAAAAATATGAGAAGCCCAGACACAAGTCCCCTCGTTGTTCTGAGTAACAGGAGTGTTCATCTAATTTTATAACATAGTCAATGTGACTCTAAATGAGTGGCCTCAAGTCACCTATGATACACAGCAGCTAAAAATTACAGTGATGGCTGATGTGTGTAGCATCATGGCCCTTTTTTTACGAGTATCAAATTTTCTACCTCAATTCATGTTCTTTACAACAACCATGAGGTGGAGAATTTTATTTCCATTTTATGCACAAGGAAACTAAGACTCAGAAAGGTAAGTCACTTGCCCAAACTGACAAAGCTGGTTGTGAAACTAGAAGTCAACCCCAATTCTTCCCCATCCCAAAGTCTCTATCTGTTCTCCCATGATCTCTGGCAGAAGCCCATCGAGTAGTGTGTGAGGGTGTCAGATGAGGACTTCTGTGTGCTGCAAAGCCCCTGCCTTCCCTACTGGACACAGGTATGGGGCCACAGTTACTCAGCCCCCGCTGGTGTGTGCCATGGGAGATGATGGCTTTGGGGAAGCCAGATATTTTGGCTTCTTTGGGTAGATTAACCAGATTTTTAAGTAATTAAAAAAAAAAACAAAAACCAACATTGCCAGCTAGTTCTTTAAACACACACATACATACACTTCCTTCTAAGGGCAAACAGCATATTTGAGGGCTAGATCTGGCTCTGTGGGCCACCAATTTATAATATCTGCCATATCCCACACTGATGTCCATTTATTATATCCATCACAAAGCCACACGACAGTCCAAGTCCAAGAGTTCCAAGAGAGCCTTTATGAATTTATATTAGAGTTCTATTCAGGCTGCACATCCTTAAACTACAAGTGGTCTCACTGGACATAAGGATATATGCAGAAGCATATATCCGTCACATGTTCCATGCCTGCAAATGAACATGAAAATACCATCCCAGCCATGAAGCAGACAAGTCCAAAAACAGTGACAGCAGCCCCTGGGTTCAAACAGACCTGCACTGCGCCCGATCTACAAACCGGCAAAATTTCCAGAAAGGTAGATCACAAAAGCAAAAGGCACCTGCAGGAATCACTCTTCCCCTAACCTTTCTTGTCCCTTTTTCCCCTTCAAGTTTGATGATTTGGCAGTTCTGGAACTCTTCCGAGAGAAGTCAAGACTCACTCTGCCAGCCCCAGCTGTTCAAAGCTCAGCTCAATCTGTTCCATACAGTTGGCTGTATTATCACAATAATGTGGCTACAGTTCACCTTCATTTGCTGCAAAGATCATTAACTATCCCTCAGAGAGATCCAGCATTCAAGACAGAGCGTGCCCGAGGCATAATAAACGGAGGTCTCTGGGTAACACAGTTCAAAAGAAGGTAAGATGATGCCAGCCAGGCCACCTGACAGTTCCTGCAATCAGAGAAAAGGGAAGAAAACAAGGGCAGGGAAGATAGAAGAGAAAAAGGAAATGCAAGAACGTGCCTGGCAAACATGTATGTTCATGTGAAGAGTGAATAAAGAGGAAAAAATTTTTTTGAAATAAAGACAGCAGGACATTTAATGTTAAATCACAGTGGAGACATGACTCTACTTGTCTGGCAACTGAAACATTCTACTACTAGAGGGAGAGTGAATTTGGAAGAAGATTGAGAACAGAGCAAATGAATTACAATCCTATACAGGAAGAAGGCAATACTCTGGACAATTTCAGTACTGTAGAAGACGGTCAGTTCAGTCAAACCTGTCATTAACTTGTGTCTCTGACCTCCCATTTATAAATTAAAGTGTATTGTGGGTGTCTTTCTTCATTCAATTCACCCATTCAATTAAAATTTCACACGAGCCTCATTTGAATCTTGTTCACCAACCAGTAAGCCAGCTCTACAAAAACACCCAAGGATCAGGCTGTCCCCTTCAAAAAAAGTACTGCAGGATACAAATACCCAGAGTTCTTCAGTTGATCCTGAGAGCATCAAAATCAATCCTTGTTCTAATGTGTGTGTTAGTCACTCAGCTATGTCCGACTCTTTGCGACCCCATGAACTGGGGCCCGCCAGGCTCCTCTATTCATGGAATTCTCAGGCAAGAAGACTGGAGGAGGTTGCCATTGTCTCCTCCAGGGGATCTTCCTGACCCAGGGATCAAACCCAAGTCTCCTGCAATGCAGGCAGATTCTTTAACGTTTTAGCCATCAGGCAAGCCCTCCTTTGAATCTCGTTCACCAACTAATAAGACAGTGCTATAAAAGCACCCAGAGATCAGGCTGTCCCCTTTAAAGAAAGTGCTGCAGGATATGAATACCCAGAAGTTCTTCAGTTGATCATGAGAACATCAAAATGAATCCTTGTTCTAAGTGAGTTGCAACTGTTATATTAATCTAAACCAAATGCCAGTCAATAAATGGTCAATAAATGCCAGTCCAATGGTGATGGACAACTGGGAGTTGATGATGGACAAGGAAGCCTGGCGTGCTGCAGTCCCCGGGCTCGCAAAGAGTCGGACACGACTGAGTGACTGAACTGAACTGAACTGAAGGTCAAGCAAGAATTTTACTGGCAGGCCTCACCTGCAAAAGATGTGTTCGGTTAACCAAAAAGTTGTTATGGAAAACCCAAACAAAATTTTGGTCAAACCAATACTTTCTTTGGGACTACACAGGTAACATATTTTAAAAGCAAAATCAACAGCTCCATAGTCTCCATCTTCACTATTTTCTTTACCTTCTTTTCCTCGGTAAAAATCTATCCCTAAAGCAATGGTTCCCAACTGGGAGCAATTTTATCCTCCATGGTACTTTTCCAGTTGCATGCCGGAGGAGTTGAGTGCTACTGGCAACTGGTGGGTCAAGGCCTGGGCTGTCACTAAATTCTATAATGAACAGGAAAAAAACCTACAATACAGAATTATCTAGCCCCAAATGTCAATAGTGTGGGCATTAACATCTCTGCCTGAGAGTTGTTTCAGGGCTCCAACTCCCCTGTTGATAGTCTGTTTTTTTTTTTTTTTTCTTTCAAACGAGCAGTAGAGCAGGAATCTCTAAATACCTTCTTAAGTAAGTAAGTAAAGTCGCTCAGTCATGTTCGACTCTTTGCGACCCCATGGACTGTAGCCTACCATGCTCCTCCGTCCATGGGATTTTCCAGGCAAGATTACTGGAGTGGGTTGCCATTTCCTTCTCCAGAGGATCTTCCCAACCCAGGGATCGAACCTGGGTCTCCCACATTGTAGGCAGATGCTTTACCGTCTGAGCCACCAGGGAAGTCTTCATTAAAATCCCTTCTCTTCACATAATAGTAACATTTAACATAAATGAAAAGGAAGGCAAGGGGCAGATTTTTAAAACTAATTTAGAGTACAATGGAACCTGGCAAATCCTATTATAGCACCAAACTGCATAAGGCTCCAACCAGTAATTTCATTACTAAAAACATTAAAAAGTAAATAAAAATAGCATAGTCTAATTCAATTCATCTAGGAGGTAGCTTCAAAACATATGGACCCAAATAGCAAAAAAAAAAAAAGAGAGAGAGAGAGACAGACAGAGAGATTTATATTTATAAAAAGGAAAAACAGTCTTAGCCATCTATGTGGAAATACACAAATACACATACACACACCCCACCCACAAGCACAAACACACCCACACCCATACAGAGCCAAATCAGAAGGCCCAAAACCAAACTCAAGACCCAAACCAAAAGCTCCCCTATTGGCTCTGAACAAAAGAGCCTCCCCTAAAGGTGGAAAAAAAGTTGGGATTTAACCTCTTCCTGAACGAGGAGAAGCAATCCCCCATCACACCTGGAAACAAAAGTCATCATCTTGGATGTATCCTTCTGTCCTCAGCCCAAGAGCTCAGTGGAGTCACCCTAACATCTGTAGTGCTCGGCATAAAATAATTTGCCGTGAGGTAATTTGGTGTAAGCTCAGGTCAGATCTTCATGTTGCCAAACAAACAGAACTGCCAAAAACCCTTTCCTGTTGCTTGAGCCCTCAGACTGATGTGGTCGCTCACCTGGTTGGCTGTCTCCTTGCCGGTGATCCTCACTCACTTCCTTGGGGTTTGAGGTGTGTGTGTGGCTACAGGAAGGTCTGACATGCTTGGGTTCTTTGGCTTTTCTGGATTCCTCTTGGCAGCCGCACTCGGATTCCACAGCTCCTGGGAAGGAAACAAGCAAAAGGGAGGTATAGTGTTGAACAGGGATAGAGCTATGACTTCCCAGACGGAGGAGAACATGTCCTGCCCTGCCAGGATGGGGAAATCGCTTTTGAAGTGGCGCCCAGGCCTCCCCAGCGCAGACCATCCACAAGCTATTGTTTGGGTGAAGACTTTCACTCGACCATTCAGACCCAGGGACAAAGGAATTCATTCACTGCCTACTGAATGCTCACCATACATGAGGTACTAGGGGCAGGGAAAATGGGCTCGGGAAAGACACATGTCCTCAGAGTAGGAGAAAATATTCCAAAGGAAATTTATTTGAACAGACTTTGTGGCAAAAGGTTCCCTCTTGTGAGAACAGAATACAGCATATGAATTTGATAACTTATGAAGTTGCTCGTGTGTAACTTGAATCTGGTTTTGTTACCGTCCTAGCCACTCCCAGGGTCTAACCCCAAAGTGGCTTTCATAAACCACCACTGACAGTATCAAGGTGATGAGATAATAGTGAGTTATTTGTCTCTGCTCTCAAAATGGGAGAAAACTTAGGGGCAGCAGGACCAGATCATTTCTACCATGTCCAGGTCAAGCATGGAAATCTTTATTTGCAAACACACTGATACCCACCAGAATGTATTTAAAGACTGAAAACCTATGCAGTTCAATCCCAGAAGCAAAACATAAAGACAGCAGCAATATTTAGCAATGGACACAAAGTACTTTCAAGTCTGGGCAGAATTCTAGACATTATTGAATCAGCCAATGGTACTACTTTGAACAGAATTCTCATCCTAAAGGTAATTATATTAAAACTCCTCAAGATTTCCTTCTTTAAAGTGCTTCCCTTTGATCAAAGAAGATTAGGGTTGAGCAGGAAGGATGTGTGGATGGAGCTACAAGACCAGGAGGAGGGGTGTGGCGAGGCTCTCCTAAATCACATCCAAATCCATGATTCAGCAGTTCATTTTGTAAAATGATAGATCAGTCATGTACTTTTTTTACTCATAAAATTAAATTAGCTTATTATCCAACATTACATTCACTGGACTTACTGAATAAATTATACAAATTTAAATCACAAATGAATTATATAACCAAATGTGGGGTTTTACTGCATGCCAAGAATGTATTTTCTCCTCCAGTGAAATTTTCTGGAATAAATGCAAAGTTAATCATAACACCTCCAAATCACCTTCAAGTTGCCCTGAATCAGAACATTGGGAACAGAGGAATCAAATCTATGTGTGTGTGTGTTTATGTGTGTGTGTGTATATATACACAATTGATCTTCATCTTACATAATCATGGTTGGGACATCCAGCTAGTTTGCCAAGCAAAGTAGCAGTTGGGATTGCTTTAAGATGCTTAAGTACAGCAGCCAGTGTCAGGGCAATTTTATTTAAGAATATATTTTTCTGAATAAATATGGTAGATGTTACATTTTTGAGAGCCCTCCTGGAGAATATAAACAAACTATTGATGGGTACCCATCAATTACAATCCTCCACTAGCTTGTGGTATTTGTGATTTATGACAGGAAAATCATTCACTTCCCTAGTGATCATGGAGAAGTCTGCTGAATTTTATATAATGTAATTGAAGAGACAGTAAGTCAAAACATATAAAGCATCCTTCATACTTATCTCAGCCATCTGCAAAGTTTCTTATAGGCACAAACTATTTAATATCATGTCAGGCAGTTTTATGAGTTTCCCAGGAATTTTAAAGTATTTAAACATGAGCAATTTGCTGTCCCAGTACAAAACCCCAAAGAAGCAAATTTTAGGTACTCAACCGAGGAAGCTCCCCCATGGCCACACCATGCTTATCCACGATGGCTCACAAAAAAAGCTGAAAAAGCAGTGATACAGGCACTTCTGATCAAAGAGACATGCTAACGGAATAGCAGAAAAATTGAATTTCCTGAGAAACATTATGAAAAAAGACATAGAAACAAATAGCAGAAAACCTTATATGCTACTGTATGATAGGAGGCTGCTTGTTTGGGTTTTTTTTCCTTCCCTTTTCCCTCAGTAAGATTAAGCCTGATGTGAGAAATGCCTACATCTAACTCAAATTCAACTAAACAAAAAAGGAAGTTAAGAAGGAAGGAAAACAAGAAGGAAGCAAAGGAACAAGGGAAACAAGCCCCATTTTACCCAGTAATGAAGGAAGACTGGCTGGAGAGGTCCATGAATCCATGGACCTGAGTCCACGTGGCATTTCCTTCACAGAAAACCAGAGCTGGCTATAATGGTCAGGTTTTCTAGCTGTGAGATGATGGTGGCAGTTCCTGTCCTTCACTGCCCCAGGCTCTTGCGCACTCCAGCCTCTAACACCATCCCTGCTCACCTTGGCCTACCCAGCCCTAACACTGTTCATAGGCTTGGCTCAAATGTCTGCTGATCACCGTCAGAGGAACTATGTCCTCCTTTCTCTGTGCCCTGACAGAGCTTTCCACTCTGCTTACACAGCACTTCTTATCTGCAGGCTGACCAACTGACATTTCCTCCCACCAGAACCCAAATGCCTTGAGGACAAATTCAGCACTTTATCTTTTCTCTCCAGAGTTTTGTAGAGGGTCTATAATACAGTAAGTGTTCAACAAACACCTGCTGAATAAGTACACGGTGAACACAGAAACATGTTAATTATTTCAAAAACTTTAAAATGGCTAGACAATAAAGAACCTGCTTCACCTATTTCTGCCCTCCAAACATTTTAACAGAGTTCTAAAGACAGGATATTTTTAAATATAAGGGAAAATATGTTCTCAAAGAGAAAAGATAAATAACCTCATGTAAAATATCACAAGGATAGTGGACATTATAAATTATAACTATGAAACTCTATAGTCTTTTGAAATCTATGTAGGGCTTCCCTTTAGTTTTACTCTTTCATCTTTCCTGAGATTTCTTTTTCCCTCACTGAGTGGTTCAGGCTAAAGACCAAAATGATGCAGGCACACTTATGTGCAAAGACACAAAATCTCCCCACTCTTCACAAACATTCAAGATCCCAAGGCCCAGCAAAAGCTCTGGATGGCTGCCCAGAGAGCGTTTCCAAACTGTTCCAAATGACTTAATCTTTCCCCACCCTCTAACCATGGCTTGGGGTTACATTTTACAACGACTATCCTAAAAAGTGTGGATTATTTATAATTGATGAAAAATATGATAGTCTTGGAAACACACACGAAACTGTTTTCTGTGTCCACTGAGGCCAAGTCATGGCTCTCAAGGAGCCACAGCTGCTAACTCATCAGGCTAAAAGGACAGCTTGCATTTGAACATACACTAGCTTTAGAACCTGGGCAAGTTAGGAATCCTATTATGCCTTGACCTTCACCGCTAAATGGAAAAAAAATAATGGTGGCTGCCCCACAGGAGCATTCTGCAGGGCAGAAAAATTAATACAGATAAAACAAATAAGATATATCCATGACATACAGTAAGCATTCCATAATAAGGCTACTACTGTATCAGTTCAGTTCAGTCGCTCAGTAGTGTCCAACTCTCTGCGCCCCATGAACTGCAGCATGCCAGGCCTCCCTGTCCATCACCAACTCCTGGAGTTCACTCAGACTCACGTCCATCGAGTCCGTGATGCCATTCAGCCATCTCATCCTCAGTCGTCCCCTTCTCCTCCTGCCCCCAACCCCTCCCAGCATCAGAGTCTTTTCCAATGAGTCAACTCTTCGCATGAAGTGGCCAAAGTACTGGAGTTTCAGCTTTAGCATCATTCCTTCCAAAGAAATCCCAGGGCCAATCTCCTTCAGAATGGACTGGTTGGATCTCCTTGCAATCATCTTCAAATGTTCTTGTCCTTACATGATGACTGTCATAGAACATTCCAGAAGAGAAGAACATGCACCTTGGCAAGACTCTGCTATAGAGTCACTGCCATTTTAAGCATAAGGCATAGACAACAGTATAAAAACCTGGTCCTAAAATATTATGTACCCACAGGGTATGAAACCAGTGAAAGTTTTGAAAGGAAACACAGTAAGAGCACTGAAAACACTGTTTTGAGCCTCACACAATAGAGTAAACAAGGGAAACCCTACAATGCTTACTAACAAGGTGTTCTAAGCCAGGTTCCCTGCCTCTCTGAGCCTGCTTGCTTATTATCCAGTGAGATTAGTTATTGTCACCATTATCTTCACCATAGCTAATGCTCTTGATAAAACCTCAATTACATACATAAGAGCATCTTCAATATACAGACAAGCTATGCACTCATTATATTTTCATTCCTCCCATTTTCTGTCTAAATCCAAGAACTTGCTGCAATTCACATCAGTTTTCCCAGATTCTCTTGTTTTTCTCCCTCTCCCTTCCACACTAGATCAGGTCTGGCAGCGGAAAAAGAAAACACTAAAAACAAAAAGCAAAACAGTTTTGTTTCTGAAAAAAACCCAATCAAACATTCCTGATGAATGAGTTCCCTATTTCGTTGAGCCAAGAGTATCTGTTGCAATAAGTACGTGAGGGAGCCAAAAAAAAAAAAGTGGGGGGGGGGATCAATAGTTACAATAAAACCATATAAAAAAGGCAGACCATGGAACATGAATTGTTAATATCAAGTTAGTTATAAACAGAATAAACAGTAACCTCTTTCCCCAAGTTTGGACTTAGCAGACAAAGGGAAAATAGGTACAAAGTGATGCTCGTTTCTCACTTTGAAAACAGATGGTGAGCAGTATCTGAGAAGAGTGAATTGCACATGCTTCTAGATTATTTCTGTGGGATTAGATAAGGCCAAAAAAAGACACTGAGCATATAAGTAGTTTAATAAACATCAGCTTTTATGTTCTCTCTCCTTTTCATAACTGAGCAGCATATAAAAAACTAAAGATTGGACATAAACTTCAAAAAGATTTGTGTATAGCCTTTTATTAACTCTTAAATAGCTTATTTGTGCCCCCAGATATTATTTAAAACATCTTTGTGGCCAAGGTGTGCTGATATAAGATAAAAGGAAATTAATTTGCCACCTCAATAGATGACAAGATGGGTGTATTTCTCAAATTTCAAGTGTACTATGTGTATCTACTGCAAACAAAAATCACCACAATAAGAGTAGCTCAAAAAATAGATATAAATATCTGATCCTATATCATAGTTTCTTAAATGATGTCACAGATGAAGGGAAAAGTCTATATATAATATTTTCCTAGCTTTTAGAAGACTAAAATTCAGAGCAGTGATGTGATCTGATGAAGTTCACACAGCTAATAACTGCAGCAAGAGGGGTTGAGTCCAGAGTTTTCCAAATCCACCGTCTTCCCCATTAAATTATGCCTCCTCTGAGAATACACCTTCACAATGGAGATCTGTGAAGGCCATGAATGGAAACACAGACTGGAGTCAAGCAGTGGTGTCCATTCAATGTTTTTATTTTATTCAATCAGTATAACAAGACATTGAAACTGTTACAGACAGATTAAAACAAACAAACAAACAAAAAAAAAAAAAAACTGAACCGTTCTCCCTCTAACAATGTTTTCTGGTTAGATGTTTATCTCTTTGATTACATGGTTTAATGAAAGGTTGGGAAACAAATCACTTTTTCCAACCTTCCAAAGTTTCAAGAGTACATCCTATTTATTATGATTATCTCCTCCATTCAGACTCTCTCTCCAAAGCAGACATTTCTGTACAGTGAAATATAATCATATTGATACTTATAACTCTAATCTTCTTGGAAAAAACGACAGCATTGTTTATCCTCTTAGATTCAGTCAACAAAATATATTCATGGACAACCAAACTCCGTAAGATCCTCTTGTGTTGTATGCTTAGTCATGTCCAGCTCTCTGCAACCCCGTGTGCTAGCCCACCAGGCTCCTCTGTCCATGGAATTTTCCCGGCAAGAATACTGGAGTGGGTTGCCATCCTCTACAGAAACAATTTCAGGTGTAAGACAATAATGACAAGAGAGAGATGAGTAAGAAACAGCTCCTGCTTCTTTAATATGAACATTCATTCAAAGGGAATACTCGAAAACACAGGCAGAAAATTGAAGCAGCTTTCAAAGAATACTCACTGACTGAGCCCTGGTTATGAGCAGTAAGTTTTATCCCATGACAAGGGTAAAATAAATAGTTTTGGCTTACACCAATTTGGAATGTAAAATGATAATCTAGAACAGCACTATCAGAAGATATGAATGCCTAGCTAGAAATTCAGATCAGACAAAAAAGTCAAAGAAAAAGCTCCCATGTGATGTTATATATAAACCAATATAAAATTGATTTACTTAAGACATAGTGTTTATGTTGGAAAAGTACACAAGGTTATGAACAGCTTTTATTCCGTTGGTTCAATACCAGTGCAGAACTTATGCCTTAAATGGCTCCATGAACGGCTCACCAGAAGCCAACCACAAGTCTACAATATGTTTATTTTAAAACAAGAACAAGGACAAGCTGGTTCATTGTTCCTACATCTTTCTGAGGACAGGTTTTCATATAAAACTTTCTACATGAACACATCTACCTTCCACCTACAGTCTTGCTGGCTTTCCTAAGCATCTGCATATTTTTCCTACATTTCTCCTGAAAGGAATTCATAAACTATCGAAGGTTTATATTAAAGACAAGCCTCTGAACACTGGCTAAGGTTGAGACTCAGTCTTTAGGAGGCCAAATTAAAATTCTCCTGTCTTCAGAATGATCTGACAATCTCACTTTTAAGGAATGATTCCAAAAGCAAAACACAGCTAGTCTTAAACTCTGCTTAGCATTTTTGTAAGTTAGAAAGAGTCTCTCTTCCAAAGACCCAATAAAAGGCATGACACCAAGTGATCTTCACCTTTTACAATTTTTTGTCTATTTCTTTATTTAATTTTAACTGTGCTGGGTCTCGGTTGCTGTGCAGGCTTTCCTCTAGTTGTGGCGAGTGGGACTATTCTTTGTTGCAGCGCACGGGCTTCTCACTCCAGCGGTTTCTCTCGTTACAGAGCACAGGACTGAGGCCGCTCGGGCTTCAGTACTTGGAGCACATCGGCTCAGCAGTCGTGGTGCACACACCTGGTTGCTCTGCAGCACGTGGGATTTTCCCTGGCACAGGGATGGAACCCATGCCTCCTGCACCGGCAAGAGGACTCCACCACTGAGCCACCGGGGAAGCCCCGACCTCAGCTTCTTCGAGATAACTACCCTTGACCACTCTCCCCCACCAGGTGGGACAGATTAGTCAGAGCTGCAGAAAATGAAATTTTTATCTCTAATGTGTTTTGAGTGTTGAACGTGTTAATTGAAATGACTGACCTTGATAACACAGTATTATTTAGGTAACAGAAAGTCCAAATATTGTTATCCTTAAGAAAACAACTAAATATAACTGGAAGTATTAAGACTTAAAAACAACCATAATGCTGAGAAAAGTCTTAATGATAAGTCAGACTAAAATCTTCTTTCATAAATTCAAACGTGAAATAATTTCATACTTGGAGATGATGTTCGTGAAAGTCAAGTTAAACTTACTATATTACCTTCACAATTCTAGTTAGGGAGCAAAACAAGACTAGCTCTCTGATCTTGATTCCTGACTATTTCTGTTTTATAATGTCACTGGAGTGGATTTTTATACTATGTCTACCATCTCTAATCAGACCACTAATTCACTCCTTTCTCATGGCTGGATGTTACTGATGATAACGGGCGTTCAGAATTTACCAGGGGTCCTGGTATTTACAGTATGTGCTCAGAGCTAGGCCAGGGACATGACTTTAGAGAGTAGAGGGCATCGGGTGTTGTAAGGGAGTGAGGGTCTGCAGGAGGATACTCGTGTACCACATCTACAACATACAACATGACACAGATGTCTCTTCTCTTGTAGTACTGGTTTGAAACAAAAGCAGTTGAAAAATAAGACGTTCATCCCACTCTTCAATGATGAGAAGGCACACAAAGCAAGAGTTACTCCTACTAGATTAGAATAAGTCAAGAATGATGGGTTAGAGTTAAGTCAAAAATAACAGGAGGTACAGGTCAGTTTTCTATACCCAGATCCAGATAAAGTTTTCTGGTATACCAGCGACTTGGAGCAGAGATAGAGCACAGTGCTGAGTTCTCAGGCTAAAGGAAACAGCCATTGTTCCATTTCTTTCCCCAGAGTTCCAAATTTTGCTCCCTAGGCTCTCAGTGTCAAAGAGGCCAACAATGGGAAGAAAGAAACTCCCAGCTCCCACAACTTATGAAGACCAACCCTGGTAACACAGGATTCCCACAAAGGATAAAGAGAGACTCTCTACTGTAGCCTCCCTGGTCAGCAAAACTAGGTAAATATCCCCAACTGACCACCACAGATGGGGAAGAAGGAGCAAGAAGGATGTTGACCTTGCTTTTTACTGATCTTTGTAGGTATTAGGCCTGAGGCAGTCATAGGCGATAGCTGGTTCACAGTTCCCTCTTCATAATTTAGAGTGCATGATAGAAAACATTTAACTCAGGCTACTGGTTTTGTGAACCTTCTCCTTACCTCTACCAAGCAAAGCAAAGAGGGATAAAGAATGTCCAACAGATTACAAACTGTCACAAATACCGTATCTCTTCTCACAGAATCATGACAAAAAGCGAGCATTGCAAATAACTCCACTTGACAAATGAGGAAGGGAAAACTCAGAGAAGTCACAAATTTTCCAGAGCTTCCTAGGTAACTGGAAAAGGCTGGTTTCTAATCCAGAGTTCTAGACTCCAGGTACACTAAACCATGGGCGCTCACTGAAGATAACTTCTCTCTCCCACTTCCATCCTTTGTGTGCGTGCGCTAAGTCATCTCAGCTGTGTTCCACTCTCTGTGATCCCACGGACAGCAGCCTACTAGGCTCCATGGGATTCTCCAGGCAAGAATACTGGAGTAGGTTGCCATGCCCTCCTCCAGGGGATCTTCCCGAGGCAGGGGTCAAACTCTTGTCTCCTGCATTGGCAGGTAGGATCTTTACCACTACACCACCTGGGGAGCCCCCTTTCATCCTTTGCTTACATTTAAAAAGCTGAACAGTAGAGAGGGTTTTATTTCAGAGAATTCATAGATTTCAGTTCCCCGTGTTCTTTCTGTCATTATATTATTATTGATACCGTAAAGCTAGCCTTATTATTATCTCTTGAGTCTCTGGAGAGAAAAAATAATCTAATTTATTAGATTTAATGGGAATATCATACATTTGGATGGGGTAGAAGGAGGTGGAGGCTAATAGTTTTATCTCTCTCTGCTCTAGAATGAAGAGGGCAAATTATCCAGTGGAAAAGTCAATCCTGTCTTCCAATCAAGTAAATGAAGTCGTCTATGTTAACCTTTATACAACAGATACAGAGAATGTACATAAGATCACTTCTTAAATGTTGGGAAAAGATATCACCCGTTCACTGAAAGCTAATTATTTCAGTTCCACCTAGACTTTGAGGAAATTAATGTAAACCTTTGTGAAAGAAGGGATAGGAATCCAAAATAGTAATATTCTTTCTCCTCCCCCCCCCACAAAAAAATACTCTTCTGATAATTAGGATCTGAGAATGGTGTAGCTTTCCAAATTTTGTGGCACTGTGAACATGTTATAATTAGCATTCACTGTTAAGACTTACAAAGTCATCCTTTTGTGATATTATTCAGAAGTTTCAGCTCTTTATTTTCATAATGTCTGTGGGCTCTCTTCCCCACATCCAACAACTTTTCCTAAACTCCCAGCTTTTAAACTGCTAAAACCATGGAAACATTAATAATGATCCTTCATCATCAAACCTCAACTTCCCCTCTCAGTTGTACTTTTGACTAAGTTACTCACTTCAAAGCTAGCAACAGCATCCTGTTCAGTTACTCAGTCAGACCTCTGTATCTTCCCAACACCTTCAACCAAAAGAAAACCCAAAGCCACACACAACTTTCATGATCCAATCTCTACACTCCTCCTAGTCCAGTAAGGGCACTTATGTAACCTCTAATTTTTTTTTTTTTTTTTTTNTCCCCCCCCCACAAAAAAATACTCTTCTGATAATTAGGATCTGAGAATGGTGTAGCTTTCCAAATTTTGTGGCACTGTGAACATGTTATAATTAGCATTCACTGTTAAGACTTACAAAGTCATCCTTTTGTGATATTATTCAGAAGTTTCAGCTCTTTATTTTCATAATGTCTGTGGGCTCTCTTCCCCACATCCAACAACTTTTCCTAAACTCCCAGCTTTTAAACTGCTAAAACCATGGAAACATTAATAATGATCCTTCATCATCAAACCTCAACTTCCCCTCTCAGTTGTACTTTTGACTAAGTTACTCACTTCAAAGCTAGCAACAGCATCCTGTTCAGTTACTCAGTCAGACCTCTGTATCTTCCCAACACCTTCAACCAAAAGAAAACCCAAAGCCACACACAACTTTCATGATCCAATCTCTACACTCCTCCTAGTCCAGTAAGGGCACTTATGTAACCTCTAATTTTTTTTTTTTTTTTTTTTGCTTTTATTTTTTATTTTTTCAGTTGCCATGGGAAAGACTGTTTGGGCAGCTCTATCTGCAAGAGGTAATTACTGGCTTTCCAAACACACATACAGCAATGCTGCAAAGAAAAAGTATACACAGTTCAGAGAATTTTCAAGGAGACTAAGCGACTGTTAACTATTTTGCTTTGCGGCTGGTGCAAAAACAAAAGGCAGCTGATTATTACCCACTCTACTCCACATTAGCAATTAATATTTCCTCATAATTGAGTATTTGTCAGGCAGTATGGACTAATAAATACTTTACCTGGATTATCTTTACATGAATAGCAAGTGTCATAAAAATAAATTTACAATTCTGATTTTACAGAAAATAAATGAGGTCAAGAGAGGGTGACTCACACAGAACTAACTTGCAGTGGAGGCAGGATTTGAACCCTAACCCTAAGATCTTGTCCCACTGGCCACAGCTATCAGTGCCTGACCACAGCCTGTGGTATGAGCACCACTGGCCTCTGGGCTGGTCTCCTGACAGGCTTACGGAACTCAAACTACCACTCAACCCATCAAGCAAAACAGAAAAATACAAAATATGTTCAGTACCAAGAAGCATACAGTCATAGACCACAGTAGTAACAATGACTCTCTTTTTTTCTTTGTTCCAGTACAAAATAAATATGCATGCGTGACATTCAAATACTGTGCCTTTTCCATTTTCTTCATTGGTTTCCACTTCCTCAAGTTAACTCCTTAACACTTCTTTTATTTCTCTTCAATAAAAATGCTACCTGCTCAGCATTGAGCTGTAGGAGACTTACGAGTCGACACTACAGTTGTTCTGCTCTCATCCATTTGATTTTCTTCCCTGAGAGAAATACTTTGGCATCTTCTTTAATTTAGGTAATTATTTAGAGTGTCACGATCCCTACACCGTGGGTCTGATTCCTCAGGGTGGAAAGTTTATAGAATTCCCAAAGAAATCTCTTAAAATATGACAGAGAGATCAGTTGGTGTAGACTAGTCTGGCAACACTGAACAGTTCCATCCTTGAACACGTCAACCTACACTAGAGGAGCCTCTGGAAGGGTCAGACTCATCGCTGCTTCCCGGCTCAAGTTCTGTCTACTCTCCTTGACTCCACCGACCAGGGAGGAGTCTGGCCAGCCTGGAGCCCCGCGGCCTCCCCCCATCCACCAGCGCAGTGTGCCTTGCAGTCACAACACGGCCTGAAAGAGTCTGGTAAGACTCTGGCTCCCAGCCCTTGGCCTCATCTGACCCTGCTCTTCTGCCGTATCACTCATCTCCGGGAAAGAAACATATTTCCAAGCCTCTTCCACATCAGCATAGGAAAGGAATTTCATGTCCCTGAGTGTTAGGTGACCTGGACAGGGGGCGGGCCGGGGGCGGGGGATGTCCAGGCCGGCTTCCTTAGGAGGGAGATGAAACGGAAGGGTAGGGAAATACAATGATGTACTTTCACTTTGCCAAATTCCCACCCCTTTTTGGCCTCAGGCAACACCAAAGAGACTGCCAGGAGGAGGCGGGAGGCTGATGGAATCAGCTCCCCCCTTCTCATGCACTTCCTGTCTGAACACACGTCTCCGCCACCCTTCCCCGTGCCGGGCGCCCGGGGAGGCGGGCGGGCTTGCCTGACCGCTGGAGCCCTGCCAGCCACACCAGGCACCTCCGTGCGTCCCCCAGAAGCCGGGCGTGGAGGGTGGTCAGGGTGATGGCAGGGAAGTCCATCAGATGACAGCAACCCTTCCATTAGCAACCAGACACTCTCGGGGTCTCTTCCCAGAGGCGAGCAGAGGGGTGTCTGGACAAAGAAAAGCCATCAGCATGTCTTCTTCCATTGCTTCTCCCAGCACCACACTCTTAACCTTCTCCTGGGTGTTTGCAGCCCAAAGGAGTGAGGGGATGCTCTTGGCCGGGGAGGCCAGTCTCCCCAGGGGATAAGTGAGCGACTGGACCTGCGGGAATGTGAGGCAGGCCCCACAGAGCAGAGAGGCTGTGGTGCTGAAGCCTCAACTCACAGACCCAAGGCCAGAACAGAGCCTGTAATTACATGTAAACTTGCCAGCAGCTCTCTTAGCACATGAGGCAAAAAGTTAACATCTGATAGACAGGGGCCCGTGCCCAACTCCAGCTGAGTGCCCTCTCCCCGACGACTAGCTCAAAGGAACGAGGTGTAACGGCAGGAGGACACCCCAAGTTGGAAGCCCGTCTTCTGTGACACTCTAAGCACATCGCACCATCATCATTCCTGCATTATTGATGTGTCCTGCCCACTAGGCAGAGCTGAGGGTTGGCCTTTTCTGGACTTCAGGTTCTTGGCTAAATATGCTAAGTCTGCATTCACAAGGTGGCCACTGGACACCTGTGACTCTTAAGCACTTAAAATGTGACCAATCCAAATTAAGAAGTGCTACAAATTTAAAGTACACAACAGATTACAAAGACTTAGCAAGAAAATAATCGAGTAGATCTCAATTTTTTTCATAATCATTGCATGCTGAAACAATAATAGTTTCGATACATCAAGTTAAATAAACTGTATTGTTAAAATGAAGTTCACTCATTTTCCTTTTTATAACACAGCTACTAGAAAGTTTAAAATCACATTATAAATTTATACTTATACTATGTACTTATTGGACAGCACGGCCCTGGGTATACTTTCAATGCTGTTGAATGAATGAAAGAACGTTGCTGGATGATCAGTAAGAGTATTCTTAAATCAAAATAGAAATAGTCAATAGAAATGGTTAAAAAGGAGCGAGGCACAGTTGTTTTTTGAAATAACTTTTGTATCTAGGGCTACACTGCATTCTGAGTCACTTGCTGGGAGAAAATGCTTAGTAATCACTGAGGACTCTGAAAGGATGAGAGGGCGACTGACTGTCGGCCAGGCCACACCACGAAGGCCAAACAACCCTCAGTCCTATGGCGGAGACTCGGCAGAGCCAAAGAGCAAGCACACTCACTGTAAGAAATCACCAGAGGAAACTAAAACAGCCAGTCTGGGAACCCCGCAGGTTTCCAAGCCTCTCTTCATCCCAAACAGCACTGCTCCCTGAGTCCAGCTGTTTGCTTTTAAAATATTCTTTAAGGGTGTTTTAAGAAAACTCACTGCAAATCAAAATCACCATGAGAGAGATCACCTCACACATACCAGGAGGGCCACTATTAAAAAATAAAATACAATAAAAAATGTGTTGGTAAAGATGTGGAGAAATTGGAACCTTTGTGCGTGACTGGTGGAAATGTAAAATGATGCAGCAGCTATGGAAAACAGTACAGAGGTCCCTCAAACAATTAAACTAAAATTGTCATCGGATCCAGCAATTTCCTTTCCAGGTATGTATCCTGAAGAAATGAAAGCAGGATCTCAAACAGATAACTGCACACCCATGGTCATCACACCATCAATTACAAAGCCAACAGGTGGAAGAGAACCCAGATGTCCATCAACAGATGAATGGATAAGTAAAATATCCTGTATACAAAAACTGGAAAATTATTCAACCTTTAAAAAGGAAAACTGGTCATATGCTACAAGATGAGCAAATCCAGGTAGATCTGAGCAGGCACTGGTTAGCCAGCTCCACTGCCAAGACATGGGTGGTACCTGACTATACAACACAGAAGGTTGGAAACCTAACATTTTAGGAGGGCTGCTTACCAGGTCAATTTGAAAGTCTTTTTTTTTTTTTTTTTTTTAATTTCTGAAACCCTGCCTCAAACAGGAAATCAAAAAGAAAATGAATCAACTTGTGGAAGAAGGTTAATAATCTGTTCTCCTACAGTGTCATCCTAAGTTATGTATTTAAGGAAGAGGGGTGGGGGAGAATCAGAGGAAAAAACAAAATAGATTCCAGTAAGTGTAATGACCTCTCATGAATGATAACTCCCTCCAAGTTACCTGTGCTTTCTAAAATGTGTCATTTTCTATCAGTTATGCCATGGCGTACACGGCATCAGAGGACTTGCGTACACCACGAACAATCCGGTAAAAGTGGGACAGAAACCCACTAAGGGGCAAAAGTTTCCCGAATCCTTTCTACTTGTTTCTTCTCTCAGCAGAAACCCAGAAATCACTTTCAGACACATCCTAGGATCAAAGCCCTTCCTTCCAATGAGAAGCTTAAAACTACACAGACTTTTCTATTTGTTCTCCTCCTTTCACAGGTATTATTTTTTGAAAATTCCCAACTCCTGCCCCTGACAGCAAAGCCTTAGCCTTCTCACACATGACCCTGCTCCCCGCCAACCCCACAATCTCTCTGTCTCCATTTTTAAGTGTCTGGAAAACACAAGAAGGGGGAAACAAAGGGCAAATGCCAGTCTGTGACCTCTGTCTGGACCCAGCCAAGCATGATGTGTGAATCAGGTGTGTGGAATGGAGGTTTCCATGGCAACGAGACAGCAAGGCAGGGGGAGGAGTCACATACTCTTTCTACCAAGGTAATAGAAACAGTGAGGCCATCTGAGGGTCCACACAGGGGACACAGGAAGCCCAGAGTTCTCCAGGGACCCGCAGGGTCTAAATCCTCAGTGGCTCCTTCCCCCACCTCCACCAGCAACTTGGGATATTAATCTAGCATCTCTTTTGGGGGGGAGAAGGGGAGGGAAAAATTAAAGTAGTTTCTCAAAGTTGTTGCCCATGAGAAAAATGTAGAAAGACTATAAGAGAAAAGTGTCTTCTTTACATTAGAAAAAAAAAAAAAAACAGCTCTATTAGTTAAAAAGTTCGGCTATACTAACCAACTGGACCTGCCTGAAAATGAACTGGAAGCACATTTTCATCAAGTTTCCATGCTTTACCTTGCAAAGTGCTTGTACTTGTGAGCCCAGTCCACGATGAAAGGCTGCTGAGCTACATTTTCTACTTTATTAATTTTCAAGTTCTATTTGCCTCAGATAGAGAACATTAGTTTCAACGTTCAGGATAACAGCTTACTTTTTTTAGATCCATAACTTAGAGATAAAGAATAAAAATACACAATTTGAATGAAATCAAAATCAGCCTTAGTTACTGAGCTGGAAAAAGGTGGTCCAAATGCCAGGTCTACATGGGAATTATAACTTTTAAGCCGTTTTCCTAATGTGAGACTCACAGATGTTACCAAGAACCGGAATAAAGCTCTAGCATCTGGATCCCAGTCACAAGACAGCAAACTCCACTCACTATCCTATTTAGCTGCCCTGGGAAAGAGGTCTTTTGGATCCTTCAGATCCCTAGTCCAGAGCCCATAGAAGAAAAGACCATGGCATATGACCCCTGCTCTCCTTCAGCAGACCACCCTCCCCCTGCATCCGACAAGACTCTCTACATCGCACATTTGACCACTCACTCGGGCTCCAGTCCTTTCAAATGCTGCCCCACTGCACTCTGAGAAATTCAAATTCCTAACCGTAGTTTGCAAAACCATACGTGACCTGGCTTCTATCTCTTCAGTTCACCTGCCACCATTCTCCAATGTACACTCCAGATTGCAGGCAAATTTCAACTTTTTTAACTCCCCAAAGTTCACCATTCCCCTTTCACCTTTAGCCCTTTATGGTACTGGTTCCTACAAAGAACACTCACCTTTCCCAAAATTCCTGTCCAGGTAACACTTCCTCCAGTATGCCTTCATCCCTGCCACAATTTCGGCCTTCAACACCCTTCTAGGTGCAGCCACACCAGCCCAAGCATCCCACAACATCACCATGACAACCATCTTCATATTTCTGACCCTAGCCAGCTCAGAGAGGGAACACACCATGAGCCGTGTTCACCTGTGTCCCTAATGTGAGGTCCAGCACATAGGAAGTGGTCAGTCAAGATTTACCAACGATGAATGAATGGTACGTGAAGGAACAGAGCAAGCTGACAGGGCAGACAGGGCATGACTGACCACAGAGAGCACTGACCACGTCAGGAGCTGAGCCTCACAGGCCAGGGCTAAGGCTTATTGCTTCCATGGCTTCAGGAGAGTTACTTAATCTCAGTGACCTTTAGGTTCCTGTTTTCAAATTAGCCTGACTCCAATGGCCCACAATTATAATCAGGATCAAATGAGACAACGGTTGGGAAATTCTCCATGAAAACTTTAATAAGTCTATATATGACAGCACTTCCAGTAGGAGGGAAAATAAAAGAAGAAAGGAGGGGCAGAAGCAGGGAAGAATCTAAGGGAAAATGGTGTAACGGGCCTAGCAGGGGGATTCAGATATTCATGGTCGGCTTCCACATAGAAGCAGAGACTGACTTCTTTCCCAGAGATAATAATGTCCCCCTCTTGCTCATTTTGAGCCTAGATGTCCATATAATCTTTAATTTCCATGTAAATATATTTCCACAAATACACCATGTTAATCTCCACTAACCATCACCATCAATCAGTTCTTGGAACTCTTGTTTTTGTAAATACTCTCTCATCCCCCATGTCCCATGCAAATCTTACCCAACCTTCAGCATCCATAATAAATCTCATTCGTGTTGATAATGCCTTTCTTGAGTAAACGAGTCTCTCCCTTCAGGTGTAATGTTGATGCTGTTCCGTCGCTAAGTCATGTCCGACTCTTTGCCACCCCATGGACTGCAGCACACCAGTCTCCACTGTCTTTCACTGCCTCCCGGAGTTTGTTCAGATTCACGTCCACTGAGTCAGTGATGCTATCTAACCATCCTTTTCATCCTCTGCTGCCCCATTCTCCTCCCGCCCTCAATCTTTCTCAGCATCAGGGTCTTTTCCAATAAGTTTGAGCTTCTCATCAGGTAGCCAAAGTACTGCAGTCTTCAGCATCAGTCCTTCCAATGAACAATCAGGGTTGATTTCCTTTAGGACTGACTGGTTTGATCTTCTGGTGCATCACAGGCCCATATTTCACTATTCAGTGCTTTATCTCTAAATTCTTCACCTGTATATGCCTGGTCCACTTTCTAGAATGTGGGAAGGACCTCATACTTCAGAGAAGCCAAGTCTGGGTTAGAAAACATGGTTGGGGGTGGGGGGTGGTTGGCAGAGAAGGTGAACGGTAAGCACTGTATTAAGAGAAAGTAAGACTGACTAGTCTGCCAAGAAAACAAAAATATACAATGAGAATTGTTACGAGAAAATTAGCTAATCGATTTCTGAAGACTCAAAGGTTCTGTGGTAGTTGAACATGACACATTATAAAAATGGCACGGGATAATGTTTCAGATACAGCTGGAGCAAGCAAGGAACACTCTTTCCAAAATGTATACACCAAGTGATTCTCTACTATTGAATGAGAAAATCGATCATAAGAAAGGGAAAAGCAAAGGGGAATGGAGACTAAGTGGAAAAAGCAGCACGGGAATGATCAAACACCAGCATTTCACTGAGTACACAGCTCTGGGATATGGGAACTGTTCTACATATTTGTTTGGGTCACACAAGATAGAGAGCAACAGCTACAGAACTAAAGCATCCATGGTTGCAAGATCAGGCAGTCCACATGCTGCTGCTGCTGCTGCTAAGTCGCTTCAGTCGTGTCCGACTCTGTGTGACCCCATAGACGGCAGCCCACCAGGCTCCCCCATCCCTGGGATTCTCCAGGCAAGAATACTGGAGTGGGTTGCCATTTCCTTCTCCAATCAGGCAGTCCACATAGGACAGTTAAACACACACGTTACCATTTAATCAAAGATATAAATTAGCTTATGAAAAGTACAAAACAAGCCCTGTAGACAGATTAAGGGCCGATCACGACCTGGTGAAGTGGTCAGGCGGAGACTTTCTCAAAGATAAACTTCCGTCTTAAAAGATAAAAGCACGGCCTGGGATACTATCGTCAAGTGATGGAAACCTACCAGAGACGGAATTGACCTTCAAAAGATATGTGGGTGGGAAAAGCAAAAATATCTGGCTAAAGCAAGACCTGGCTGGGAGAGTAGCAGGATGGATTTGGAAAAGTAGGCTGAAGAAGTAGAAAGACAGACTACATAGGAGAGATCAATTCGAAGGAATTTAGGCAACTAAATTTAGGAATTCAGAGGGAAGAAAGAAGGAACAAAATGAAAGGAAAAGAAATTAAAAAAAAGAAAAATGTTACAAAGCATTTATCACTAGATATGTTAAACTTTGGATGTCTTGATGGGAATTAAATGTAACAAATGCATTATTTTTCCTGATTAGAGAAGCTTTTTTTAAAAAAAAAAAGTATTCAGTATTGGCCAAAGTGCAGCAAGATGGCACTCTGAAACATTAGTGTTGGGAGGATACATCTTCCTTGGGAAGCAACTTAGCAATATGTACAAGGGTCCTTTAAAGACACTGTAGTTCTCCTACAGAATAATTCAATAAAAAATAATCAGAAATATGGAAAAAAAAAATTCATGTCCAAAGATGCCCTGAATAGCATTGCTTGTTGCTGTTCGTTGTTCAATCACTCAATTGTGTTCAACTCTTTGCAACCCCATGGACTGCAGCACGGCAGGCTTCCCTGTCCCATCTTCCTTCACCTTCACCTTCTCCTTTCACCTTCACCTTCTCCCAAATCTTACTCAAACTCATGTCCATCAAGTTGGTGCTGCCATCCAACCATCTCATCCTCTGTCGTCCCCTTCTCCTCCTGCCTTCAATCTTTCCCAGCATCAGGGTCTTTTCAAATGAGTCAGCTCTTCACATCAGGTGGCCAGTGTATTGGAGCTTCAGTCCTTCCAATGAACATTCAGGGTTGATTTCCTTTAGGACTGACTGGTTTGATCTCCCTGCTGTCCAAGGGACTCTCAAGAGGATTGCTTACCTAACACAATAAGCCACAATCAACACAATTAGTAGAGTAGAAAACTCAAAGTGAGGTTATGAAATTGTGACACAGTCACATCAAGAATTACAACTCAATGGGAGAGTGAGATTGACATGAATACACGATGATATATACAGCAGATAACTGAGAACCTATCATATAGCACAGGGAACTCTACTCAACGCTCTATATGACCTAAATGGAAGGGAAATCCAAAGAAGAGGGGATACATATAGCTGATTCACTTTGCTGTACAGCAGAAACTAACCCAACACTGTAAAACAACTACGCTCTAATAAAAATTAATTTTAAAAAAAGAATCACAACTCAACCATTAAATACCTTGCTTATTTTATTGTTACGGAAAGAAAGTCAGCGTTCAAAATGTACATATATAGTTGACCCCACTTACATAAAAATGCATAGAGATATGACATAGAAATACTAAATGGCAAAACATTCAAATTCTCTCTAGATTATAAAATTACAGGTCAATTTTATTTTCTTTCAGAGGTCTTACCATATTTTTCAAATTTTCTATAATAAGCATGGATTACTGTGTAATTCAAAATTATGTTTAGATATTGAAAAATGGCTTCCCTTGTGAGCTCAGCTGGTACAAAATCCACACGCAATGTGGCAGACCTGGGTTCATTCAATCCCTGGGTTGGGATGATCCCCTGAAGAAAGGAAAGGCTATTTACTCCAGAATTTTCACCTGGAGAATTCCATGGACTGTATAGTCAATGGGGTAGCAAAGAGTCAGACACAACTGAGCAACTTTCACTTCACTTTACTAAAAAATGAAATAAACATTTTAGAGAGAGCTGTCCGTGGAAAGTGAAAATAGTCCCCACTCTGAGCTTCCTAGTGACAGTGCCTTAATTTCCAGACAAGAGCACATTTCCCTTCTAAACCTGTGACTACGCATGACTGTAAAGACAATGTGTAAGACTGTTCCCCTCAGATTTAATTGTTCATAAGAAATGACTTTTAGAAGTCCTTTCATCATTGCTTTTTCACAAGAGTAAATGTCAACTTTATTTTAGATCTTGACTTTTCCAGAAAGCCTAAATTCCATGGAATAGCCCAACTCTTCTCTTTCCTCTCTACTCTCCTCCCACCTATCTTCCCCCAACATATCTTTTTCTCGAATGTGCAGGCGTATTTCTTAAGTACTGCCCTCAGACCAAGATGGTAGCACTGTCTTAGAATTCTTCTATACTGTACATACTGTTCCGAGTAGCACCTTCCACTCAAAAAAACAACTTAAAAGTTTCAAAAGTACAACTCGACTTCAGTTGCATTTTTAGGATATTTACAAACATCGTAGGAAACAACTGCAAAGGAAAAAAAAAAAGCATGGTAGAAGTCAGCACAATACTCATTTAAAATGCCACGTGATGAACTGCTCTCTCTGAGCAAACCCTCAGTCCACACTGGGACTAGGGGAGGAAGCAGAAGCTGCAACAGCCCACCGGAGGGGAGGGAAAGTGGTGGTAAACTCTACATGAAAGAGAGAAGCTAGACATTTTTCTATTACCAAACCAGGCAATTAAAACATTAAATGTGAAATCTGAGGCACTGTAAATTTCCTAATATGGTAGAAGTGCTGAGTTTCCCAAATGATGTTTTCTCATCTTTCAACATATCAAAGAGCATGCCAAAATCCCCAAAGAAACATTTCCATTTTGAAAACAAAAATAAACCACACACAGCCACATTCTATTAATAGTGTTGTCTTGCCTTAACCTTGCATCCTTAGTTTAAAAAAAAAAAATCTGTTTAAAAAAATAAAATTACATAAATTTTAACATTATTGAACATTTCCATCCAAAATAAACTGGCCATGTTGAGGTGGGTTAACAGGAACTGGGGCAAAAGGAATCAAATCTCTTTTGTCTTTTTCTTACCGGAGACCAAAGGCTCAGTTCCTCGTCATCACACCTAAAAACTTTGCAAATATGTTCTACAGCCTCAGCAGCGATTCTTAAGTGTCAATAAGGAAAGCTGACATAAGATACACAGGTTCAAACCAACTCCACTAGGTGTGAAGACCTAAGATACAGGGACACAGCTTTTAGAAATGAAAATCCTGGCAAAGTTGCCCAGCGAAGCAAAGGACATATCAAAGATCCCCAAATCCAGACTCTAAACTCTTGATCCCATCTCAGGGGAAAGGAAAAAACGCTCTCCCATGGGCATTTTCTGTTTAGAGACAGGAAAAGCCATTCAATGAGGTGTTTTCCTTCCTGAACTCAAATACCCATGAGCTGCTGACTGTCTGCTCAGCTGAGTCCCTTACTCAGGGTGAGGGCACGGGGAAGGTACAGGGCACAGAAATCTGCTCACAAGATCCTCCTGTTTTTAAGGGAGGTAAAAAACAGACAAAATAACAATAGGGAGCAACAAGGATCACTTACTCTATCCTAGGAAGCCTGACCAAGCAATTAGAGTGTCAGTTCAACCCCAAGTCTTCTCTTGGACCGTTATCATCTGCCCGCGTGGACAGCCTTAAACATTTAAGCTCTGAGGAAAACCCTAGGATGTTTCTCCAAAGGAGAGCGAAAGGGAACCCCGGAGAGACACAGGGCCTGATTGGGGGAGGTGAGGCAGAAAGAAAAGAACGGACCCGGGACACCAATGCAAACGTAACTAGGATGAAAAGAAAAGAAGCATGGTCAGTGGCGAGGTGAAAAGATTGGCTCTCTTAAACCAGCAGATCCCAGCTCAAGTCCTTGCCCAGCTACTTAAATACACTGGGCAAGTTAACTGACCTGTGTTTCTACTTCCTTCACGAATATCCAATACTGTTTGGTGGAAGCGCTTCACAGTCCTTAAGGTATTCAACACAGCTCCAAACATTTGATGTTTGTTCTGCTATCATCCCCACTTTACAAATGAAGACGCAGAGGCATGGGGAGGTCATATGCTTTGAAGCTGGCGACACTGTGATTCAAATCCGGGTAGTGTGGCTCCAGCACCTGAGCTCGGAAGCTCCACAGTGCTTCATCCACAAAACACTTCCTCGTCAAGGTCACGGGAGGGCTGCAGGGACATGTATGGACAGCACCCAGCACAGTGCCTGACATTTAGCACAGGCTGAATCCTGTGCTACTCCTCCCACGCCCTCCTCCCACTCCTCACTGCGCTCTCCCCACACTGTGGGAGGCTGGAGGCCAGATTCTGCACACAGATAAAGGCAGCTATGTCAGTCGGCAAAGGTTCAGGGGCTCCAGGGCAGGCTAGAAAATAACCCTCTGTCATCATCCCCTGAGGTCTGGAACAAGAGCTCTAACTGAAGCAGAGATGTCCAAGACATCCAGACAGAGGCGGCCTCTATTTATGACCATCTGCATTCAAGGCACAGGCATTGGAGACGAGTCTTGGGGAAGCCGATTTTTGCACTAGGAGCTGTATACACACACACATACACACACACACACGTCAGACAACAACACCACACCACATCTAACACTTGCATCGTACCCACAACGGAGGGAAAATGATCGACTTTCCAGAACTTTCCATGGCCTAGAAACTAGCAAAGAGCCAGCATCAGGCTGCAGCTCACTTGAAGGCAGTCCAGACGCTGATGGAGAGTTACGGGACAGAGTCCCTTTTGAAAATTATTAAGAACAAATTGGGCCCTGGGGAGCTGTGTTGTAAAACATGAGAAAATTTTGTTTTCCAGCCCTTTGGCAGTATTTTCATGAACTGATGACAGTAAAAAAGAGGACAGAGACTATTTTTGTGTCCTGATCTTGGTCTGAAGTATCACTGAGAAAGGTGCATCTGTTACCAGTTAAGTCATTTATCTAGTTGAGCAAATAGTGACCCACAAAGGCTAGGGATTATGATATATTTGAACAGCTCCAAGTGCTCCTCCAGTACACGTTACTAATACGAGAAGTTTATACATGCTACCAGGTAGGAATGCTGTCCACATGCTTGTTCAATTTTTCTTCCATTAACAAAACGTCCTATTTTCTGCTAAGACCACATAAGAACATGATTTTACTGCAATAAAAAAATATCACTCCAATGAAGGATTGAAGCTGTTGTTCTAACTCGGAGCTAACATCATTTAAAAGGTAATTAAGAAGGAAAGCAGACTTCCCACGTTTTCTGTCTCAGTCAGTGAGGCTGCAGGGTTCACTGCTGCCTGCCAAAGCCTTTGAGTGACAGCGCTCGTCACCACGCAGTTTCTAAAACTGTAAGCTTGCACTGTGAATAAGCTTGATTTTCTGCTTTAGAAATCCCTCACCTGCCAGCCGGCGCTCAGGGCATACTGCTAAAAGACTCCATGAAAAGTCCAGGTGCACACACTGGGAATCAAGTCCTTCATTCGTTTTAATTACAGGTCGGCACAAGTGAGAGAGGTTGGTGAAGAAACTGCCTTCCTAAGATGTTCATTAGAAACGGCAGTTTTCGGGGGGGGGGGGGTGTGCTACCAAAATGCATCCATCCTTCAGGTCGCAGCCAAGTCCCGGACGTGAACGATGCTTCTGGAATCGCGCACCAGCCACCTTTAGACTTGTGGCTCAGCCCAGAACAGGTAAAGAGCCGAGGCAGAGACAGAAAAGCAAAGAGTTCACAATCGAAAAGGAAGACGAGCTGAAATTTTAAGCTGTTACCCCCCAACCCCAGCTCCCCTACCCTCCAAACAGAGAGGTTTGTTATCTTCTCTGTCATTTCAAATATCATTAAATGGAGCTCAAAGAAGCAAGAAAAGGAGTGAGAGAGTGAGTGAGTGTGTGTGTGTGTGTTGTGAGTCAGCAAAAGCTGGAAGCCTTACAAAAAGACTTCAGACAACAAGCTGGAGAGGAGGACAATAGCTTCCCCCGCTCAGACAGTGAGAAATTGCATTGTCCTAAGGGATCACGGCCACCCGTGTTTAGTGTAGATAAGTGAGAACCTTCTCCGCCTTGGCCAATAGGAGCGTCGTAGCCACAGCTGCTCACAGAAGCTCTGGGTGGCCTCAGCTCCAGCCGCTCCAAATGGTTTCAAGGCAAAGACACTGCAGCTGGGTGGTGCTCACAAGTGTGGGGGTGGGAAGGGAGGCTGCCTGCCTGCCCAAGTGGAGGCTGGCAAGCTGCAGCCCCTCACCAGGTGCTCTAAATCCCCGCTCCCCGCTCAGGGAAAGCACACAGAGGTCTCGGCTGCTTCCGAAGGCAGCTGAGCCTGCCTCACCACCATTTCACAGCAGGAAACTGAAACTGGGCCTCGGAGACAACAACTGTGGGGAAACTTCCCTGCCACGCAGTGCTCAGTGTTCGCAGACCAAGAGGATAATTAATGCCACTTGGCCGAAGAGAGGGGCATTCCAAAGACAGTCAGCAAGGAGACAGCAGGCTTGCCCCACACCCTACACCGCAGACACAAAGCCTCTTGAGACAGTCCCTTTAAAGACTCAGGCAAATCTGATCAAGCACTTACAGCTGCAGTCATTTTTTTTTTCCATTTTGATTTTTTAACTTTTTATGTTATTTTGGAGTATAGTTGATTAATGATGTTGTGATAGTTTCAGGTATACAGCAAAGTGATTCGGTTCTACATACACATTCTTTTTCAAATTCTTGTCCCATTTAGGTTGTTACATAATACTGGGCAGAGTTCCCTGTGCTACACAGTAGGTCCTTGTTGGCTGCCCATTTTAAGTATAGCTGCAGTAAGAAGTGAAGTGGAAGTGAAATCGCTCAGTCGTGTCCGACTCTTTGCGACCCTGTGGACTCCCACCAGGCTCCTCTGTCCATGGGATTCTCCAGGCAAGAATACTGGAGTGGGTGGCCATTTCCTTCTCCAGGGGAATCTTCCCAACCCAGGGATCGAACCCAGGTCTCCCGCATTGCAGGCAGACGCTTTAACCTCTGAGCCACCAGGGAAGCCCAAAATTTTAAATTTAAAAAAAAATGTATTAACTATCCCTAGTGAAAAAAAAATTAACATTTGAGGAAAAGGATATCAAAGCGACAGTAGGGGCTCACTTTGGGGATATTGTCATTTGCAAAGAAAAACTATTCAAATAAAAAAATTTACTTATTAATGAGTACTTGCCATCCAATTTATCATATTTATTGTCATGGGTTATATTTTTTAATATTTTCATATCTATGGCTGATATCTCTTAAATATGCTTAACTGACAAGAAAGTTAGTCAAAAGGATCAGATAAGCTGGTACTGAAATCTCATTTTTGCATGCAGTCACCAGACCAAGTAACATTTTTGCAGAACCAAATTTTGTATATCAATTCTTTTGAAAGAAAAATACATATATACATGAGTGATTTTTTTTATTAAACACATACACATGCATGTGTCCATGTTAACCAATAAGAAAAGGTAATTTTAGATTTAGAAAAGTACTATAATTGGAGCACTGACTGCTCTGTAAGTGCTGACAGTAGCATTTCATGCAAAAACCAAAAAGGGTAGTAGTCTTCAAAATTAAAATTAAGTCATCTGGCGTCTAGATCACGGAAATGGAAGTTGAAAAGACCCGGAGACATTTTCCACTGAGTCTGTGATTTGCTATGGGGCCTACATCAAGTTGTGCTATGCCTCTGTTATAACATCTGCAAAATGGAGATAACACTTCACACTCCCTACCTCAGAGAGCTGTTAGAAGATTAGATACCAAAAAGGAAAATCCTCAAAGCCCTTTGAGTTTCTCATAAATATAAGACATGCAATTTAATAAAATACCAGCACCCTCTACACAACTCCTAAGAGGCTCAAGGCTACAGAAATAGGAAACAGATACCAGCAATGCAACACGGCCGATACCTCACAGGGTAGAATATTTAAGATCCAGGAGGCAGTGGGCAACTCAGCCCCCTAGCTTCTAATGAAAAGGTGGGGGAAATAACTCAAAATCAGATCCACTCAGGAAAAACAAAATATTCAGAGAAATGGGGGAAAAAAAAAAAAAAAACAGTTCTGTTTCAACAAAGTAAGTCAAAAGAAGCAACCCTGACAAGTAGAATTCCACGTTCTCGCTTTAAGTTCAATCAATAAGAGGACAATTAAACAACATTACGTAGTAGTTTTTCAGTTTTAATAAAGTGAGTAAAAGTTGCTCAGTCGTGTCTGATTCTTTGCAATCCCATGGACTATATAGTCCATGGAATTCTCCAGGCCAGAATACTGGAATGGGTAGCCTTTCCCTTCTCCAGGAGTTCTTCCCAACCCAGGGATCGAACCCAGATCTCCCACATTGCAGATGGATTCTTTACCAGCTGAGCCACAGGGGAAGCCCAAGAATACTGCAGTGGGTAGCCTATCTCTTCTCCAGCAGATCTTCCCAACCCAGGAATCAAACCAGGGTCTCCTGAATCAGGCTTCCCTTATGGCTCAGCTGGTAAAGAATCCGCCTGCAATGAGGGAGATCTGGGTTCGATCCCTNTCCCAAATCTTACTCAAACTCATGTCCATCAAGTTGGTGCTGCCATCCAACCATCTCATCCTCTGTCGTCCCCTTCTCCTCCTGCCTTCAATCTTTCCCAGCATCAGGGTCTTTTCAAATGAGTCAGCTCTTCACATCAGGTGGCCAGTGTATTGGAGCTTCAGTCCTTCCAATGAACATTCAGGGTTGATTTCCTTTAGGACTGACTGGTTTGATCTCCCTGCTGTCCAAGGGACTCTCAAGAGGATTGCTTACCTAACACAATAAGCCACAATCAACACAATTAGTAGAGTAGAAAACTCAAAGTGGTTATGAAATTGTGACACAGTCACATCAAGAATTACAACTCAATGGGAGAGTGAGATTGACATGAATACACGATGATATATACAGCAGATAACTGAGAACCTATCATATAGCACAGGGAACTCTACTCAACGCTCTATATGACCTAAATGGAAGGGAAATCCAAAGAAGAGGGGATACATATAGCTGATTCACTTTGCTGTACAGCAGAAACTAACCCAACACTGTAAAACAACTACGCTCTAATAAAAATTAATTTTAAAAAAAGAATCACAACTCAACCATTAAATACCTTGCTTATTTTATTGTTACGGAAAGAAAGTCAGCGTTCAAAATGTACATATATAGTTGACCCCACTTACATAAAAATGCATAGAGATATGACATAGAAATACTAAATGGCAAAACATTCAAATTCTCTCTAGATTATAAAATTACAGGTCAATTTTATTTTCTTTCAGAGGTCTTACCATATTTTTCAAATTTTCTATAATAAGCATGGATTACTGTGTAATTCAAAATTATGTTTAGATATTGAAAAATGGCTTCCCTTGTGAGCTCAGCTGGTACAAAATCCACACGCAATGTGGCAGACCTGGGTTCATTCAATCCCTGGGTTGGGATGATCCCCTGAAGAAAGGAAAGGCTATTTACTCCAGAATTTTCACCTGGAGAATTCCATGGACTGTATAGTCAATGGGGTAGCAAAGAGTCAGACACAACTGAGCAACTTTCACTTCACTTTACTAAAAAATGAAATAAACATTTTAGAGAGAGCTGTCCGTGGAAAGTGAAAATAGTCCCCACTCTGAGCTTCCTAGTGACAGTGCCTTAATTTCCAGACAAGAGCACATTTCCCTTCTAAACCTGTGACTACGCATGACTGTAAAGACAATGTGTAAGACTGTTCCCCTCAGATTTAATTGTTCATAAGAAATGACTTTTAGAAGTCCTTTCATCATTGCTTTTTCACAAGAGTAAATGTCAACTTTATTTTAGATCTTGACTTTTCCAGAAAGCCTAAATTCCATGGAATAGCCCAACTCTTCTCTTTCCTCTCTACTCTCCTCCCACCTATCTTCCCCCAACATATCTTTTTCTCGAATGTGCAGGCGTATTTCTTAAGTACTGCCCTCAGACCAAGATGGTAGCACTGTCTTAGAATTCTTCTATACTGTACATACTGTTCCGAGTAGCACCTTCCACTCAAAAAAACAACTTAAAAGTTTCAAAAGTACAACTCGACTTCAGTTGCATTTTTAGGATATTTACAAACATCGTAGGAAACAACTGCAAAGGAAAAAAAAAAAGCATGGTAGAAGTCAGCACAATACTCATTTAAAATGCCACGTGATGAACTGCTCTCTCTGAGCAAACCCTCAGTCCACACTGGGACTAGGGGAGGAAGCAGAAGCTGCAACAGCCCACCGGAGGGGAGGGAAAGTGGTGGTAAACTCTACATGAAAGAGAGAAGCTAGACATTTTTCTATTACCAAACCAGGCAATTAAAACATTAAATGTGAAATCTGAGGCACTGTAAATTTCCTAATATGGTAGAAGTGCTGAGTTTCCCAAATGATGTTTTCTCATCTTTCAACATATCAAAGAGCATGCCAAAATCCCCAAAGAAACATTTCCATTTTGAAAACAAAAATAAACCACACACAGCCACATTCTATTAATAGTGTTGTCTTGCCTTAACCTTGCATCCTTAGTTTAAAAAAAAAAAATCTGTTTAAAAAAATAAAATTACATAAATTTTAACATTATTGAACATTTCCATCCAAAATAAACTGGCCATGTTGAGGTGGGTTAACAGGAACTGGGGCAAAAGGAATCAAATCTCTTTTGTCTTTTTCTTACCGGAGACCAAAGGCTCAGTTCCTCGTCATCACACCTAAAAACTTTGCAAATATGTTCTACAGCCTCAGCAGCGATTCTTAAGTGTCAATAAGGAAAGCTGACATAAGATACACAGGTTCAAACCAACTCCACTAGGTGTGAAGACCTAAGATACAGGGACACAGCTTTTAGAAATGAAAATCCTGGCAAAGTTGCCCAGCGAAGCAAAGGACATATCAAAGATCCCCAAATCCAGACTCTAAACTCTTGATCCCATCTCAGGGGAAAGGAAAAAACGCTCTCCCATGGGCATTTTCTGTTTAGAGACAGGAAAAGCCATTCAATGAGGTGTTTTCCTTCCTGAACTCAAATACCCATGAGCTGCTGACTGTCTGCTCAGCTGAGTCCCTTACTCAGGGTGAGGGCACGGGGAAGGTACAGGGCACAGAAATCTGCTCACAAGATCCTCCTGTTTTTAAGGGAGGTAAAAAACAGACAAAATAACAATAGGGAGCAACAAGGATCACTTACTCTATCCTAGGAAGCCTGACCAAGCAATTAGAGTGTCAGTTCAACCCCAAGTCTTCTCTTGGACCGTTATCATCTGCCCGCGTGGACAGCCTTAAACATTTAAGCTCTGAGGAAAACCCTAGGATGTTTCTCCAAAGGAGAGCGAAAGGGAACCCCGGAGAGACACAGGGCCTGATTGGGGGAGGTGAGGCAGAAAGAAAAGAACGGACCCGGGACACCAATGCAAACGTAACTAGGATGAAAAGAAAAGAAGCATGGTCAGTGGCGAGGTGAAAAGATTGGCTCTCTTAAACCAGCAGATCCCAGCTCAAGTCCTTGCCCAGCTACTTAAATACACTGGGCAAGTTAACTGACCTGTGTTTCTACTTCCTTCACGAATATCCAATACTGTTTGGTGGAAGCGCTTCACAGTCCTTAAGGTATTCAACACAGCTCCAAACATTTGATGTTTGTTCTGCTATCATCCCCACTTTACAAATGAAGACGCAGAGGCATGGGGAGGTCATATGCTTTGAAGCTGGCGACACTGTGATTCAAATCCGGGTAGTGTGGCTCCAGCACCTGAGCTCGGAAGCTCCACAGTGCTTCATCCACAAAACACTTCCTCGTCAAGGTCACGGGAGGGCTGCAGGGACATGTATGGACAGCACCCAGCACAGTGCCTGACATTTAGCACAGGCTGAATCCTGTGCTACTCCTCCCACGCCCTCCTCCCACTCCTCACTGCGCTCTCCCCACACTGTGGGAGGCTGGAGGCCAGATTCTGCACACAGATAAAGGCAGCTATGTCAGTCGGCAAAGGTTCAGGGGCTCCAGGGCAGGCTAGAAAATAACCCTCTGTCATCATCCCCTGAGGTCTGGAACAAGAGCTCTAACTGAAGCAGAGATGTCCAAGACATCCAGACAGAGGCGGCCTCTATTTATGACCATCTGCATTCAAGGCACAGGCATTGGAGACGAGTCTTGGGGAAGCCGATTTTTGCACTAGGAGCTGTATACACACACACATACACACACACACACGTCAGACAACAACACCACACCACATCTAACACTTGCATCGTACCCACAACGGAGGGAAAATGATCGACTTTCCAGAACTTTCCATGGCCTAGAAACTAGCAAAGAGCCAGCATCAGGCTGCAGCTCACTTGAAGGCAGTCCAGACGCTGATGGAGAGTTACGGGACAGAGTCCCTTTTGAAAATTATTAAGAACAAATTGGGCCCTGGGGAGCTGTGTTGTAAAACATGAGAAAATTTTGTTTTCCAGCCCTTTGGCAGTATTTTCATGAACTGATGACAGTAAAAAAGAGGACAGAGACTATTTTTGTGTCCTGATCTTGGTCTGAAGTATCACTGAGAAAGGTGCATCTGTTACCAGTTAAGTCATTTATCTAGTTGAGCAAATAGTGACCCACAAAGGCTAGGGATTATGATATATTTGAACAGCTCCAAGTGCTCCTCCAGTACACGTTACTAATACGAGAAGTTTATACATGCTACCAGGTAGGAATGCTGTCCACATGCTTGTTCAATTTTTCTTCCATTAACAAAACGTCCTATTTTCTGCTAAGACCACATAAGAACATGATTTTACTGCAATAAAAAAATATCACTCCAATGAAGGATTGAAGCTGTTGTTCTAACTCGGAGCTAACATCATTTAAAAGGTAATTAAGAAGGAAAGCAGACTTCCCACGTTTTCTGTCTCAGTCAGTGAGGCTGCAGGGTTCACTGCTGCCTGCCAAAGCCTTTGAGTGACAGCGCTCGTCACCACGCAGTTTCTAAAACTGTAAGCTTGCACTGTGAATAAGCTTGATTTTCTGCTTTAGAAATCCCTCACCTGCCAGCCGGCGCTCAGGGCATACTGCTAAAAGACTCCATGAAAAGTCCAGGTGCACACACTGGGAATCAAGTCCTTCATTCGTTTTAATTACAGGTCGGCACAAGTGAGAGAGGTTGGTGAAGAAACTGCCTTCCTAAGATGTTCATTAGAAACGGCAGTTTTCGGGGGGGGGGGGGTGTGCTACCAAAATGCATCCATCCTTCAGGTCGCAGCCAAGTCCCGGACGTGAACGATGCTTCTGGAATCGCGCACCAGCCACCTTTAGACTTGTGGCTCAGCCCAGAACAGGTAAAGAGCCGAGGCAGAGACAGAAAAGCAAAGAGTTCACAATCGAAAAGGAAGACGAGCTGAAATTTTAAGCTGTTACCCCCCAACCCCAGCTCCCCTACCCTCCAAACAGAGAGGTTTGTTATCTTCTCTGTCATTTCAAATATCATTAAATGGAGCTCAAAGAAGCAAGAAAAGGAGTGAGAGAGTGAGTGAGTGTGTGTGTGTGTGTTGTGAGTCAGCAAAAGCTGGAAGCCTTACAAAAAGACTTCAGACAACAAGCTGGAGAGGAGGACAATAGCTTCCCCCGCTCAGACAGTGAGAAATTGCATTGTCCTAAGGGATCACGGCCACCCGTGTTTAGTGTAGATAAGTGAGAACCTTCTCCGCCTTGGCCAATAGGAGCGTCGTAGCCACAGCTGCTCACAGAAGCTCTGGGTGGCCTCAGCTCCAGCCGCTCCAAATGGTTTCAAGGCAAAGACACTGCAGCTGGGTGGTGCTCACAAGTGTGGGGGTGGGAAGGGAGGCTGCCTGCCTGCCCAAGTGGAGGCTGGCAAGCTGCAGCCCCTCACCAGGTGCTCTAAATCCCCGCTCCCCGCTCAGGGAAAGCACACAGAGGTCTCGGCTGCTTCCGAAGGCAGCTGAGCCTGCCTCACCACCATTTCACAGCAGGAAACTGAAACTGGGCCTCGGAGACAACAACTGTGGGGAAACTTCCCTGCCACGCAGTGCTCAGTGTTCGCAGACCAAGAGGATAATTAATGCCACTTGGCCGAAGAGAGGGGCATTCCAAAGACAGTCAGCAAGGAGACAGCAGGCTTGCCCCACACCCTACACCGCAGACACAAAGCCTCTTGAGACAGTCCCTTTAAAGACTCAGGCAAATCTGATCAAGCACTTACAGCTGCAGTCATTTTTTTTTTCCATTTTGATTTTTTAACTTTTTATGTTATTTTGGAGTATAGTTGATTAATGATGTTGTGATAGTTTCAGGTATACAGCAAAGTGATTCGGTTCTACATACACATTCTTTTTCAAATTCTTGTCCCATTTAGGTTGTTACATAATACTGGGCAGAGTTCCCTGTGCTACACAGTAGGTCCTTGTTGGCTGTCCATTTTAAGTATAGCTGCAGTAAGAAGTGAAGTGGAAGTGAAATCGCTCAGTCGTGTCCGACTCTTTGCGACCCCGTGGACTCCCACCAGGCTCCTCTGTCCATGGGATTCTCCAGGCAAGAATACTGGAGTGGGTGGCCATTTCCTTCTCCAGGGGAATCTTCCCAACCCAGGGATCGAACCCAGGTCTCCCGCATTGCAGGCAGACGCTTTAACCTCTGAGCCACCAGGGAAGCCCAAAATTTTAAATTTAAAAAAAAATGTATTAACTATCCCTAGTGAAAAAAAAATTAACATTTGAGGAAAAGGATATCAAAGCGACAGTAGGGGCTCACTTTGGGGATATTGTCATTTGCAAAGAAAAACTATTCAAATAAAAAAATTTACTTATTAATGAGTACTTGCCATCCAATTTATCATATTTATTGTCATGGGTTATATTTTTTAATATTTTCATATCTATGGCTGATATCTCTTAAATATGCTTAACTGACAAGAAAGTTAGTCAAAAGGATCAGATAAGCTGGTACTGAAATCTCATTTTTGCATGCAGTCACCAGACCAAGTAACATTTTTGCAGAACCAAATTTTGTATATCAATTCTTTTGAAAGAAAAATACATATATACATGAGTGATTTTTTTTATTAAACACATACACATGCATGTGTCCATGTTAACCAATAAGAAAAGGTAATTTTAGATTTAGAAAAGTACTATAATTGGAGCACTGACTGCTCTGTAAGTGCTGACAGTAGCATTTCATGCAAAAACCAAAAAGGGTAGTAGTCTTCAAAATTAAAATTAAGTCATCTGGCGTCTAGATCACGGAAATGGAAGTTGAAAAGACCCGGAGACATTTTCCACTGAGTCTGTGATTTGCTATGGGGCCTACATCAAGTTGTGCTATGCCTCTGTTATAACATCTGCAAAATGGAGATAACACTTCACACTCCCTACCTCAGAGAGCTGTTAGAAGATTAGATACCAAAAAGGAAAATCCTCAAAGCCCTTTGAGTTTCTCATAAATATAAGACATGCAATTTAATAAAATACCAGCACCCTCTACACAACTCCTAAGAGGCTCAAGGCTATAGAAATAGGAAACAGACACCAGCAATGGAACACGGCCGATACCTCACAGGGTAGAATATTTAAGATCCAGGAGGCAGTGGGCAACTCGGCCCCCTAGCTTCTAATGAAAAGGTGGGGGAAATAACTCAAAATCAGATCCACTCAGGAAAAACAAAATATTCAGAGAAATGGGGGGAAAAAAAAAAAAACAGTTCTGTTTCAACAAAGTAAGTCAAAAGAAGCAACCCTGACAAGTAGAATTCCACGTTCTCGCTTTAAGTTCAATCAATAAGAGGACAATTAAACAACATTACGTAGTAGTTTTTCAGTTTTAATAAAGTGAGTAAAAGTTGCTCAGTCGTGTCTGATTCTTTGCAATCCCATGGACTATATAGTCCATGGAATTCTCCAGGCCAGAATACTGGAATGGGTAGCCTTTCCCTTCTCCAGGAGTTCTTCCCAACCCAGGGATCGAACCCAGATCTCCCACATTGCAGATGGATTCTTTACCAGCTGAGCCACAGGGGAAGCCCAAGAATACTGCAGTGGGTAGCCTATCTCTTCTCCAGCAGATCTTCCCAACCCAGGAATCAAACCAGGGTCTCCTGAATCAGGCTTCCCTTATGGCTCAGCTGGTAAAGAATCCGCCTGCAATGAGGGAGATCTGGGTTCGATCCCTGGTTGGGAAGATCCCCTGGAGAAGGGAAAGGCTACCCACTTCACTATTCTGGCCTGGAGAATTCCATGGACAGTCCATGGGGTCAAAAAGTGTCGGACACGACTGAGCGACTTTCACTTTCAACTTTACTAAAATTTCAAAGTAAGTTGGTTCCATAGAGGAGTAAATGTAATGATGTCCTCGGGTTGAAATTTGAATACAGAATACAGAGTATTTTTTAATCCATTTGTGATGGAAATAGAAAACAAAAGGGACTATACCTAGCCTTCTATGAAAAACAACTTGGGGTTCATAAAAAAACTCGGAGAAAACTAAGACATTCTGAATGCTGGGAAATTCAAAATTTGAGTTGATTCAACACATATTTATTATTAGTATCGTATCCAGCACTTACTGTGGGCCATGTGTCAGGTTAAAATAAAAGAGAGAAATAATATCTTATTCCTGGCTCCCATGAACCTCAACGTCTAGCCAGGAGACAGAGACACAGTGAAGCGGAATATAATGTGGTAAGGGTTAGGATCAAGCATAAACACGGCAACTGAGAAGAGCAGAGGAAAGAAGTAATTAATTCTGCATGAAGAGAGTGGGGGTTGGGGTTCAGGAAAGTTTCAGAAAACTGACATTTGAACAGGACCTTATAAAATGAACAATACTCCACTGGGCACAGAAGGGCCAAGAGCATTCTAGATAAGCAAACAGCAGCCCCATCTCAGGACACGTCTGGATATGCCCTTGTTCAGTGAGGAACAATGGGAACCATCTGGAAAGACATGGATTCCAAGGTCTCCGTGGGCAAGAGGAGGAGCATCATGGATGGTATTCTGAAAAAAAGGACTTGGTATTGTCTACAACTCAAGATGTAAGGCTGACGCGAGATGTACAGCAGCAGCGGAGATGGTACCGGGCCCTGATGTGAGGCAGACCTGGGAAACCGACAGCATTGCGGAGGCCAGTTCTCTAGGTGGAGGTGAGATGGAGAAGCAGGCAGAGAAACCAATGACCTTGGCAAACCTTAACCATGACTCGGCGATGGTCGGGCCAGGGTTTCCAGGGAGAGCAGACCCAAATTGGGCGGGGGGAACAGAGCATCATAGTTCAAATAAAATGACTTCCCTGGTGGTCCAGGGGTTAAGATTCCACCTGCAAATGCGGGGGTCATAGGTTCGACCCCTGCCCTGGGAAGAGTCCACACGCTGTGGAGCAGTGATGCCCGTGCACCCTACAGCCTGTGCTCTGCAACAAGAGAAGCCTGGGCACTGCATCTAGAGAAGGCCAACGCACAGCAATGGAAACCAGCACAGTCCACATTCTTAAATAAACGAATGGTAAGAATAACGACCTTCAAAGATAACAGGTCCTTAGCCCTGGGACCTGAAAATGCTACCTTCTTGGCAAACACTCTGCAGATATGATTAAATTAGGAATCTTGAAATGGATTTTTCTAGATTATCCAGTTGAGCCCTAAAAGCAATCACAGATATCCTTATAAGAGGGAGACAGAGGAAGATGTGGCTACAGACAGAAGAGGAGAGTCCACGTGACTACTGGAGTCAGGTAGCTACCGGAGTGATGCAGACACAAGCCAAGGGATGTCAGCAGACACCAGAAGCTGGGAAATACAAGAAACAGATTCTCTGCTAGGCCTCTGGCAAGAGCGTGGCCCTGTGAACACCTACATTTGTTGCTTTATGTCACCATGTTTGTGGTGATTTGTTAGAGTCAAAGGAAATGAAACACAGTGAGCAGAGATCTCCCCACTCTCCATGCAGGAGCTCCTGGTTGTGGCAATCACCAGTCTTGGTAGGAGTAATTCAGATGAGAGGTACCTAAACAAGCAAGAAGTTGAGGTCCAAGCTGATGCCTTAAAGAAAGTCTAGATTACTAACCTGAATAATTAGTCAAAGGGGCTTCCCAGGTGGCTCAGTGGTAAAGAACTTGCCTGCTAATGCAGGAGATGTAAGAGAAACAGGTTTGATCCCTGGGTTGGGAAGATCCCTGCGAGGAGGCAACGGCAACCCACTCCAGAATTCTTGCCTAGACAATCCATGGACATAGGAGCCAGCACGCTACACAGCCCATGGGGTCACAAAGATTTGGACATGACTGAACTAATGAGCATGCATGCATGCAGGTAGTCAAAATTCAGCTAATAGGACTCTGGGAAACCCCAGACTGGGTCAAAACAAGATGGGAGGAAGAACTGCAAAACAGAGCCACCAAATGATGACCCGGGGGGTGGGAACTGGCCATGAACGGCAGCAGGGACGACAGGAGAGACACAGACTCAGGGGTCACCACCACGTCATCAAATTTCTGGCTTAAGTACTGCTTGGATATAGGAAGAGCTGAGATGGAAAACATGGGCCTGCACTGCGGATCAGGCAGGACTAACTCAGGGACCTGACCAGCAAATCAAAGACAGTAATGGATGCGGGTGTGACAGTATTTTGGCAAGGACATGAACCAAGGAATGGGAGAAAGTGAAGTGTGCGCTTCCCTCCATCAGGGAAGTAACTCAATGAGATCTAGTTCAGGAGGGTGGGAGCAGGGTGGGGTGTCCACAGTAGACTATGGAACCTAGCAAAAAGTGCTTCAGCTAGCCAAGGCTGAAGATGATGGAGGCCAGATGTAAGAACGGGAAAATGGTGATGGATTAGAAAAATATTTGGTGCACATGGTAAGTTACTTCAATAAGGCATGAGTGATTGGTAGGGCATGGGAGCGACAGGTAAATGACAACAACGGTCTTTGAAGTACAAAACTCAAAGGAAAAGGTTATAGGAGAGCAGACGAAATGAATCTGTCACTGGCTATATTCAGTTTAAGATACTGGTGCATCAGACCTGGGGTGACAGCCAGAAGCAATGGAATGCTGGGATCCTAAACCCAGAATGTCAAAAATATTTGAAAAAGTTATCCATAATGTGTTCTTCCCACCTTCTTCCTCCTGATCTATCCATAGGTAAGAGACCCAAAAGAGGCTCCTAACATTTTAATATCCTGAAAACAACAATTCTAAACTGTAGTCATACCACCCAGTCCCAAGGAAAACCTTGCACTGGCAGCACCTAAAAGGAAATTATAAATGTTCTACGAGCAGGAGGAAATCTTACCACCAGCTATTTCCTGGGTTCTGTTAAGTTTTAAGGACATCTAGTAAAATGGACAACAGACTGTCTATCTCTCAGCCATGGAGATATGGCTGACGAGTCAGGGTCAGTTAAGGATGCTCAGTGATGATGCCGGGATGATCCAATGATGGAAAAGAAGGCATGCGCTTTAAACTCGCAGAGAACATCAAGTTAGACACGGCTAAAGCACTGACTACAAATCCTACAAAGAGAAACCAGTATATTTACCAATATGGACCCCTGGAGAAAGAGATGAAGACGAAAAAAAAAGAGAGAGAGAGAGAGAGAGTTACCTGGAGAAGAATGTACCCTAATCTCTGTCTCTCACACACACACACACGACTCACTTGCGCCCTACAGCTACAGGTACTACATGCTTTTTCACCAGAATGCTCGGTGCACAGTGCACTGTGGCGGAACGCCAGCAGCTCTCCTCTGTGGCCTGTGCTTTGTCACAGCTGGTACTGGGCAAAATGTGGAAATGGCTTAGAGCGGGCAGCATCTGAAATTCCAGATGAGGGAGTCCGGAAGGGGTGACAACGTAGGAAGGCAGCAAGGTATGATGCAAGGATGCAAAAGATGTTGATTTAACCCCTATCCTTAAGAAACCGTGTGTGTTCAGATGAGTAAGGTTCTTGGAGAGATCACACAGTCAAAAAGCAACTCTATCTTAGTAACCTTTTATAGACAAGACAGACCAACAAATATCCCTAAGTCCATAAACAGAAGATCTAGTAAAAATATACGTGACTAAACCAACATGACCAAACAGGGCCTTATTTGTAAAGACCTATTAGGGAAACACATCTCACTGTCACCAGTTAAACTTTGAAGGTCATGAGAGGTGCAGGCAGAGCGCTGCTATTCCAGAACAGAAGACGCTAACAGCAAACATCACCATAATCACACCACCTTGCGTCTGCACAGGCTTATATGAACGCTGCTCCGTCAATAATTCTTCACGTTCCTGGCACAGCTGTGCGTGTGTTGACTTCCAAGTTTTGACCATGGAGTCCATTCTGAGATTTTGTGCCTATTGTATCCATCACACTTAGAGTGGGCATACCAACGTTAAGTCATAACACTTGCCCCTAGAAAGTTAAAAACCAATTAAATGGAAGATATCAAACAGAAATAGAACAATGGAAAACATACACAAAAGATGGGCAGCTAACAGTTAAGTGTTCATCCAGGGCAGGAAATGAGAGGGGAAAAAATGCAGGTTATATGTCTTTAAGTGAGGGGTACGTATGAAGAAGGGGAAGCTCGTAACGATAGGATGAAAGATACAGGAGTGAAAATACGAGGGAAGGCCATCCCAAAGATTTGGGCCAAAAGAAGTTAAGAATGAGCCTGATGTGAGAAGTTATGACACTGAGCTTAAAAAAAGTCTTGATGCAGAATAGAAACTTTTAAGGGCAAGTCTTGGTAAGGCCCAGTGAAGACGAATTGATTGAGCGGTCTGGGCCTTAACCTACTATAAAGAGTTTTACATCAGGAGTGAAGCACAAAATACAGGCTAGGCTTTAGTGAGAAAGCTACACAGGGAAGACAAGTGCACACTTGTGTCTTAGGGACTAATAGCAGGCTGTTAAAGTAATCCACAGTAAATTTTAGTGATCGATGCTATATAGTAGTACAGTAAGGAAGCTGCTCTATTATTGAGTTCCAGACCAGGGAGGCGGCAAGGACAAGGCTGTAAGAGGGATATTTGTGTGTTATGTGTGCCCACTCGTGTCCAACTCTCTGTGACCCCATGCACTGTAGCCCGCCAGGCTCCTCTGTCCGTGGAATTTTCCAGGCAAGAATACTGGAGTGAATTGTGATTTCCTACTTCAGAGGGTCTTCCTGACCAGGGATCAAACTGACATCTCTGGCGTCTCTTGCACTGGTGGAGGAATTCTTCACCACTAGTGCCTGGATAGTTTAAATAGTAAAAAAAAAAAAAAGAAAGAAAGAAAGAAAGAAAATCTGCCTGCAATGCAGGAGTGAAGTGAAAGTCACTCAGTCATGTTCAACTCTTTGGGACCCCATGGACTGTGGCCTGCCAAGCTCCTCTGTTATTGGAATTCTCCAGGCAAGAATACTGGGGTGGGTGGCCATTCCTTTCTCCAGGGATCTTCCCCACCCAGGGATCAAACCCAGATCTCCCACACTGCAGGCAGATTCCTTACCATCTGAGCCACCAGGGAAGCCCTGGGTTCAAACCCTGGATTGGGAAGATCCCTTGAAGAAGGGCATGACAATCCATTCCAGTATTCTTGTCCATGGGGTCGCAAAGAGTCGGACACAGTGGAGCTTAACACTTTTAGCGCCACTTGGGAAGGCCTGGAAGAGGGAAGGTGGAAGACAAAAGAACTGATAAAGAAAGGTTTCAGTGACTCCATGGATCGAGAGGATAAGAAGAGAGGGAAAAGTTTAAAATTGCTGGAGATTACGCCTCAGTAACCAAATTATATCACTGAAAAGCCATTGAGAAGAAAGGAGGTGGACATAGTTTGAAAAATGACTCTTCTGAAGACACAGAATTTGAGGTACAAGTAGTGTAACACAGATAAAATATATTCTAGAGGAAAAAGGCAAATATGAGCGCTGTAGACAGAAGACATAGGGCTAGACGGGATCACTGTGACAGGAAGTTGAAACAGTAAATACAGGCTTAAAGAAACCATCCAGACAAAGAATTCAGGGTCTGTGGGATGAAAAGGTGTGGGGATTTCTCAAGCACACATCACAGCTTCTGGTTTTAGTGGCAAACTGTCAGGAAAAGTTCTAAATCAAAGAACTTGGAAATACTTCAGAGATGAGGTTGGACTTACACAAGGACCATATTTTTCAACTATTTCCAAAGACAAACATTTAACAAGCAAAAGTCATCCTAAAATGTCAATGCTACAATGAATTCAGAACTCACTAATTATAATATAGCAAGTTCTATGGCATCTACCTACATAAATAAATTACGGTTAATAATCTGGTTTTTTAATCAGTTAACACTGTGAGCAAAGAAACCCAATGTCACCAACAGGTATGTAGGTCTGGTATTTTTAGTGCCCTTCCCCTCTCGCCACTGACACGCATGCTGATGGTTTCTCAGGACCCCAAACATCCTGAGCCACCATGTCTGAGAGCCACAGAAGTTTTCTGAAACTAGGAAAGTACACCAGTTATTCTCTTGGGTTATTATTGATCTTCTGGTAGGGAACTCAAAGCTAGAAGTGATTTCCACAGCTGCAAAGACTATATACGGAGCATTCTGGAGCTTGATTTTCAGTTCAGTCGCTCAGTCATGTCTGACTCTTTGCAACCCCATGAACCGCAGCATGCCAGGCCTCCCTGTCCATCACCAACTCCTGGAGCTTGCTCAAACTCATGTCCATCGAGTCGGTGATGCCATCCAGCCATCTCATCCTCTGTCGTCCCCTTCTCCTCCTGCCTTCAATCCCTCCCAGCATCAGGGTCTTTTCAAATGAATCACCTCTTCGCATCAGGTGGCCAAAGTATTGGAGTTTCAGCTTCAACATCAGCCCTTCCAATGAACACCCAGGGCTGATCTCCTTTAGGATGGACTGGTTGGATCTCCTTGCAGTCCAAGGGACTCTCAAGAGTCTTCTCCAACACCACAGTTCAAAAGCATCAATTCTTCAGTGCTCAATGGACGGAGTAACCTGGTGGGCTGCAGTCCATGGGGTCGCTAACAGTCGGACAGACTGAGCGACTTCACTTTCACTTTTCTCTTTCATGCATTGGAGAAGGAAATGGCAACCCACTCCAGTATTCTTGCCTGGAGAATCCCAGGGATGGGGGAGCCTGGTGGGCTGCCGTCTATGGGGTCACACAGAGTCGGACACGACTGAAGTGACGTAGCAGCAGCAGCAACTCTCTTTATAGTCCAACTCTCACATCCATACATGACCAGTGGAAAAACCATAGCCTTGACTAGATGGATCTTTGTTGGCAAAGCAATGTCTCTGCT